>VZRU01010132.1:47089-91496 GCA_013398155.1 Pedionomus torquatus | reverse complement strand
ACAGTCAAGAATTTCTTCCTGATTATCTAATCTAAATCTCCCCTCTTTCAGTTTAAAACCATTCCCCTTCGTCCTGTCACTCCTAATAAAGAGTCCCTGCCCATCTCTCTGCAAGATATTATTTTTAACAGGCCAAATACAGTACACACACTACACCTGGAAGTTTTTTCAGCTTTTCTATCTCCAAAGGCACTATCAATTTCTGGAGGCAGAGAATTTAAAATACGTTGTAGAGGAGACCTCCTTGTTTTTAAAAAGACTTAGATTTTATTNATCTCTCTGCAAGATATTATTTTTAACAGGCCAAATACAGTACACACACTACACCTAGAAGTTTTTTTCAGCTTTTCTATCTCCAAAGGCACTATCAATTTCTGGAGGCAGAGAATTTAAAATACGTTGTAGAGGAGACCTCCTTGTTTTTAAAAAGACTTGGATTTTTTTATTTATTTTTGATTTTTTTCTGTTAACCCTGCAGAACTAACAGAAGACTTAGCCTCTCAGACATTTGCTGGATGGAAAAACATGAGACTGTAAATCCAAGAGAGACAAAAGGATTTCAAGGAGAAAAGATATGAGAATCCAAATTCATTCTTTGCAAGAGAGAAATTAATAAAGCAATACAACTCTTCCCACCAAAACCAGTTCAAAATCAGAAACAGGCATCAATGAATCGAACAAGCAACAAATAAAAGAAAAATATGTGTCAAATTTCCACCACCCTGAGAATGTTAGCACCCTCCCGAGCGTCTTGAACATAGTTTGGACTTTAAAAAAAAATAATAATAAAAAGAAAAAAAAAACCAACCACCTGACAAAAAAAAATAAGATCAACTCAAATAACAGAGCATGCAAGAGTTATGAGGGCTCTTTCCAAGGTAATATTTTCTCCTGAGTGCTTTTCAAGAAGACAATTACTTAATCTTGGACTATGGCTTGGAAAAAGCATTCTACATTGAACACCGTTCATTTTAATGGTTGCTTTCTCATCTTCCCACACCCTTTTTTCTTTTTTTTTTTTTTATTCCCCAATTTTGTCACTATCTTCCTTTTGCAATCCACCAAATTCAAATCCAAATTGGCCAATATACTAAGTGCTATTGAAAATTATACATATTTTACTTATGACTCCGACAAGTATTTTCCATAATAATTTAACTGAACAAGTCCTTTGATGAACAGTGTATTTTTTATGCTCCAAATGGACTTTTTCCCATTAATTATGTCATAAGATAGTAAGAGATACATTTGTTTATATTCACAGCAGTGCAATATGACTGTTTTCCTATATTTTAAAGTAATAACTGATAGATCCACTGTGAATGTGTTCAATACCAAACTTTTATTTCAATGTTATAATGAAATGCAGAACGCTGATATATAGAGAAAAGTCAACCTTGCATCAAGTTCATATGTTCCACCCAGAAACACACCCAAAAGCAGATATCTTTTTTCTTTTGATATCTAAGGGAACTTCTGAAGGAATTGCTACCAGCGACACAGGTAGTTTATTAACATTTCAGACCATGCTTTGATTTATATTGACTTTAAACCACCTTATTTTGATCTATGTACAAAGACTTAGAAAGTAAATCCAATGTTGTCAAAAGAAATGAAATTTATTAACTACATCCAAACTCAATCAAAATTACATTTGGAGATATACTAGTTTGCTACTGGCGACCATTCCTTTAACTTGCTATGGAGAAAAGACAGAACATACTTTTTATGAAATATAGTCATTCAGATGTCAGCCAGAAGGGAATGCCTCAAGCACTGAATACAGCTGGATTTAACAATGGATAAAAATTAGACTGTAGTTCCAAAAATGCATCTGAGTTCAATGGTGTCATCACTCTATCACACTTACACATGCAAATTATGTAATATTAATATAATAAAAAATGAACCATTGTGTAACTTAAGCATGAAATCAGTGTGATTTCTCTTCAGTGTTTCATTTATTCAAAAATACTGAACTAGATTTTCCTTTAGAGATTGTACAGGGTAGAATTAAAAATTTTCTTCACATCATGCTCTATAAATCAAAATATATTTTTCTTAGAAAAAAAAATCTAATCAGTCATGAATTAAATATAAAACTAAAATCAGATACATTACATCTAGCTAAGAAAGTAAAATTGTAAAACAGAAAATTGGTTCATTTTACCTCAAACCAGGACACACCTGCATAGGAAAATCCATGCATTCCACAAAGACTTATGCCATGAGCTTCATTCCAGATAAAGTCAGAGAAAAAGATTTTGCTGACTGCAGTTGAGAGAGAATTGGGTAATTAGGCCAAATCCTATAGTGCTTATTTAGGATTTAAGCTTCTGAGAATAGTCTGTAAGTGATTATGACTATTACGATATAACACAAAACTCTTATTTTCCTAAGTATTTTGCGAATGCATAGGAAGAAACAACCTGTGATTGATTTTCTGCTCTAAACAGTGGCTAGAAATACCTGGGAAGATGATACGACTTCACAAAAATCACACATCCTGTTACGGGCAGAAACAAGAGAAAGAACTTTCATTTCTTCCAGAAGGACACAGCCACTAAAGCCAGAAGATTTTTGTGTAGCACTTGCCCAGCAGTGATGACAGCAAGTACCAAAAGGGAATCTGGGGGTCTTGGTGCATTTTCCATTAATTGACATTGAAATATATATTGCCTGGCTTCCTTGTTACGATATGCCACAGAATTATCACAGTCTCAAAGGCAACAAAATTTGTTCACTGTTTTAATTTAATTTTACTTACTTATTGTCACTTTGGCAGCAATAATAACTTTCTCAACATGATAACTTGCCTGGATTCTTTTGTTGTTCTTTTGGGGACTTGGTAATTTTTCCTGCGCAAATACCATTAGTGCTGTTTATTTCTGATTATTAGATATCGCAGAGTTTCCCTCTGTTCTCCTATGAACTAGATGACAGAGCGGGGAGTAATTACCTGCCATACTCATAACCCTTCTCTACGATGCAACAGGATTTTTTTCGTCCTTTTTCTTGTATTTTCTGCAGCATTGAGCTTTTAAATTGTGAATCACCGCAAGAATCCCTCTCAAAAGACTTTCCCCTTAACATTATGGTCTAAAATGTCAGGACATCATTTCTAATATACCTTTTTCTTTTATCCCTCCCTAAAGACGTTTTGGATTAGACAGACTCAGGGAGGTTTCTCTTGTGACGCCTCATTGAAACATTTACCTTTTCATGCTTTTGCACAATATGAAGCAGTTCCACTTCATCTCTTTGCAGTGAAATATTGGTTCTTCCTGACTTTCATAAAATATATGTGGGTTTCTCTTTTCTGCTGGACTGTTAATTCTTTTGAATTATATAAGGAACAACTTCTTATTAGGGAAGTACGAACTTACTGAGATCAAAGCCCTGTTTTCAGCAATGTTAAGGTCCCTTTATACCAGCCTGACTGTGCAGAGGTACTTTAAAGCAAGCACAGAAGTCTCACACTAAAGCAGATTCAGGGACACATTTTTTTAACTTTTTGGCATGAGATTTTGATATTGTGTGACTAGTGAGCTGATGAATTCCAGATTAATTATTTTTTAAAAAAGGAAAGGCATCTATCCTTGCTATGTAAGTACAAAGGGACAATTTACAAATTCACCTGTGGGGAATATTGTTCCTTTAGCATAGTGGATCCTTTAAGCATTTTCGTTTTATGAAAGGAGAAAGAAAGTGCTGTGTCACAATTATCCTCAGTACCTGCATCTACCTGATGAGCAAAAGTAACACATAGTTAGCTGGCATATCTGTCTAAGAGAAATACAGTCTGAGGAATTTTAAGTTCATTATTGCTGATTCCTAGGTTGAGCTTAAGAAATTTCTAAAATATGGAAATTTCAAAAAAACTTGTTCATATTTAAAACATATTAACATAATCAGATTATATTTAGAAAGGCAAAATTATAATACAGATACAACATTTATATTTAATAAAAGATTACAATTGTAATCAGGCTGTAAAAGCTGAATGAGACAAAATAGAGACTTGTCTATAGAATTCTTTCATATCAGACTCAAAAGTGCTTCACAAAGAACTCAGGTGTCGTTATTAAGCTAGCAGAGAGGAAAACTGAGTTTCAGTTTCATGCTGCCTTTAGAATATTTTGGGCTTCACTATATTGTGAGTACAGGCAAATGTAGGAGAGAGGGAAGACTAAGTCCATCTTATATCTAGATGCAGTTTGGTTGTATTTGTATAGTACTACAAGCAAAGTAAATAGCATGATGAAAAAGTCCTAGATTTCTAAGAAAGTCAGATAGAGATAAGAACCGTAGCTTCCAATGTGAGATAATGGAGTCATGGTATTATTTCAGTAAAGACAGAGAACATATTACAGTCTTATTAAAAAATCTAAATTTTTCATTAAATTATTTTTAATTTATTTTTTATTAAATCCAAATGTTTTCATACTTTCAAAATGTCACTTAATGAATTGAGCACAGGATCGTTTCTGTAATAATAAGTAATGAAAAAGTCATAACACAAAAAATTGCCTAATTTTGCCAATGAAAAGGAAAAGCAAACAAACCTTAGGAATCCCTTTCCTGAGTATTCACAGATGAACATTAAATGAAATTTATTGGTTGGTTTTTTTTTTTGGAAGATGTTGAAAAGCTGTTCTATCAAGATTGTCTATACACAGATGTTTGAGTGGATTTGCTGTTTGAATAGAGACCAGAAGTGCTCTGTTATCTTAAAATTCCTAAGTTCTCATATATTAAGATGTCAAGTCTGGAACAATCCAAATGATACCCAGACAATAGGCTCGCTACAAAAAGTTATCCTATTCTCCCTGGTATGGATGGCGTCTGGCGAATCCTTTATGTTTTAAAAATCTATGAAAAATCAAGATGCTAATCTAGTCCACAGACAGACTCTCAAATCTGCTTTAGCTCATTTGCATTGCATGGACTTAAAGACACAGTTCCCAGCAAAGCAAGTGTGTTCTTTATTTTGCTCAGAAGGCTGGCATTCCTTATTTTGTTTTGAAACTAGAAATAAATTCAAATGGAAAAAATGCATAAAAGGGTATGGATAGTCCCTCATACAGTTAACCTGGTGTTGAACCTTTCGCTTTGGAAAAAATTGAAGCTGTTCTACTCGTGGCAGGATAGGGTCAGACTCGGTGGAGTCCTCATGTAAGCGTTAAAGCTTCTGCTGTGTTGCTCCACAAGGCAAACCGTACGACAGGATTCAACTAATGCCTCAGTAAGTATCAGCTCCTGCCACATTCAACCACCATCTGAGTCAAGAAGCCCAGTGTTCTAACTTCACTATTCCTCTTTATTACCTGAAAGCATATTATGTTATGTTTTGGAGGCTTTTTTTTTTAATTTAAAATTAAATGTCAGATTGATGTCTAGTCTTCATTAAACCCTTCATTTTCTTGGAGAATCACACTCTCCATGGATGACGTGATCATCTTTCTCTTTGTAAACAGAAGTAATGGCTGCAGGCGTGGCTTGTATCATTTCATTATTATTCTGCAGAAAGGGACAGTAGGCCTGATTAAGTCTAGTTAACGCTAACAACCACTGTCACGTTAATAAGCATTCACTTTTGTTTATTTTAAGGTCCCAGACACATTTTACATAGGATCCTGGAACACAAGGAAAGCAGGCACTCAGACATCATCTGGTCCTTTTTCCCCATGCCTACAGGAAGGACCAGCTAGGACTTCATCTGTCATGATAGACACTTGTCTGGCCACCCACCATTGTCTGGCCTTCAGCATCGGTGACTCTATGAGCACGCTAAGCAATCTCTTGCATCGTCTTACTTTCTGCAACATCTAATCCAAATCTCCCTGGCTGCCACTTAAGCCCATTACATCCTCTTTATCTAAATACAGAGTATTTTATTCTTCCTTTTCTGTGTCACTATTTTGCACACTTGAAAAGTATTTCTATGCCTCCCCTCAGCCTTTTATTTGAAAGAAACAAAACATAAAATGTACAATCTTTTCGAGAGTCTGATAACTCTTGCTTCTCTACGTTACACTTTCTAATCGATACATCTGCCTTGAAATGGAGTGCTCAAAATTGGACACAATCTGAGAGCTCTGTGTTGAGCAGAACAAGAAGCTTAACCACACATCTATTTATGCTTTCAAACAGATTCTTTGAAACAGGACTGTTTACCACATTCTGAAAACACTACCTTTGCCCCGTCTTGCATATTTTGACGCAGTTGTCCAACATTTAGTTTACCTGGTTCAACACAGATTCTCTGCATACCACAGAGTCTCTTCTATAAAGTTGATGTCTTGGTGGTGTTTTCCATTCTGTATTTGCACAGGGAATTAGTTCTGCCGATGCACTCCTGCCCTCCTGAACGGTGTTTCTTATGGTGGGTTAAGAGCAGTCTCAATTCTCATCCATTTAGACTGCTGGGTAGTCTAAATGGATTACCCATGCTAATCGATGTTGCTGTAGCATTTTTTATTTTTAATATCTAATATTAACTGTATCAAAAGGTATATAGCAATGATTGTACTCTACCCACAAAGCCTTCTGTCCTATATAAAGAAATCCAATCCCTCTGATGTGGATCATTATTAAAAAAAAAAAAAATGTGGGCTCTCATAAATATTTGTACCTTATAGACCTATAAAAAGTGAAATCAAGCCAACTGGTCTGCAAATCATAGCTCCTGTACTATGCCTTTTTGAGGAAGACATCAATTTTGCTTTCTCCCTTTACTTTATCTGCCTCTAAACCACATACAGTTCTGATATTTACTGTGCAAACACCTCTCAATATTAATCGAGACTATGGGTTCCAACATGAATATGTTCTTTATATTAATTCAAAATTGCAAGCAGTCCCAAGTCAGCAGAAAGCTCTGAAAAATCAAAGTTATAATAATTATTATCATGGTCACCAATATGATAACTTAAAATATACTTGTTCAAATAAATCAACTTATACATTAACTTGATATGTTTAGCTATTAAAAATAATTTCTATATATATGACAAAATACCCTGCCAAAGTTTGCAGTTTACTCATTTAGCCTGATTTTTGTTGGTTTGGGGATTTTTTTAAATACATAAGGATATTAGGGGAGTTTTTAACTTATTACAGGATATTTGGTATGATATGGGTTTAAATACTCACAATGAATATCAACGGTACAAAATACTAATAAATCAGTTTTGGCTACCTAAATTCTTTTGAATCCCACAAATTATCTGAAAATGAGATTAAGACGTCAAAATTCATTAAAATACTTTTTTTTTTTCAAGTATGTTGTCAGGACTGCAGTCTGTTACTGACCCAAATTTTTTCATGTATAAATGCTTGGGTTTTAAATGGTAGCAACAGCTATGGTCTGGTCATTACCAAAAGCTTCATTTTTGAAGGACAGTACATGATTTATTCTGCAACACATTTTTCAGGAAAATGAACTCCAAAATAATTCACTTTCCTAAACTGTCCACCATTTCTAAAATCTACATTTTTCCCTATTCAAGGACAACTGCTGGTTTTATGACCAAAAAATGATGATAAAAGAGGCAATTATAGGCTGTGTTGTAAGTGGTTAAACTTCCACAGAACAAGGTTAGAATTTTGCTAGCAATTCATTTTTCTTCTAGGAGAATATAACAGATATTAGAGTACAAAAGACAGGTGTTTAACAGAAAATAGACAAAATGCAGCCAGAAAGATAGGGTCAGCTTTTATAACTGTCCTAAGGAGCACGTTTATCCAAGGGTTCAATTTAGATCATTCCCTTTAAAGAGTGATTAAGCTTTAATTCAAGGCAGGCACATGTAGAATTGAAATTTATATTGCAGATTAGTGTGCTCTCCTACCAAGATGCTCTAATAAGTGCCACAAGCAGGTAGTCCACTTCACAGAGAGAATAAACAAAAAAAAAAAAAAAGTAAAAAAAAGCATAAAATACTATGGAACATTCACTTTGTAATAAGGGCTTCAAAAAATACATCTTTGTACATATGCATTACAGTCACGATTTGTGCTTTTTTTTCCCATTTTACATTACACATTAATGGAAAATTAACCTGTTTTTAATAATAACCAACAGCTGTTTGAGTGTCTTTAATACATTCTTACTTACTCTCTCTTACTTGAAAAATATCTCACCTGCTCTAATATAATCCAATTATGAATAGCATAGGGCACATCCATCACATCAGGTGTTGTCAAACACCACAGTTTACAAGCTGTGGATGTGGTCTACTCATCTTTAAAACTTTCTGCAAAACTCGGAGTCCAGATGGTGAATCCAACAATATATAGATAGGGAAAGAAAGCAGTTTTTCTCAAAAAGATGAGCATTGTGTGGGTGTGGGCTCCCACATTCCAGTGAGGTTCTAAATGCCTGCATTTATAGAGGTTTGATCCAGGAGCTTGTTGACGCTTGAACCTTAAGCTTTTGCTCTTACACTTTGTGTGTGAGGTTTTTCCAGGACAGGCAGTAACCTGTCAGTCAGTCCCTAGATTTGGGTGTCACTACTAATGACACTTCATATTATTGAACGGTTTTCCTTTGAAACAGAGTTTTATGTGCTTCTCACACGGTTTTGAAAAGAAAATGTGCCTGGAGTATGTAGTGAAAAAGCAAAGCTGAAAGGCACATATTTTATTACTTGATGCCGTATTCTATTAAAGCTCTTATATTAAATTGAAAATGGTGTTCTGGCATGCTTCTCTAATACAGGAATGTAAGAAAAAGAACTGCTCTTTTCTTTGTAAAACATACCAACAAATGCAGCAACATTCTTAAAAGCTCGTTACATGTAATGTGTTTTTGACTCTATACAAGTGCAAGCTTAGGGACTTCTTTGTAAAGATCAGGCAGATCATTAGGAGTCTAAAACATTTTATATCGACTTTCTTATTTTCTGAAGCAGTGACTTTTTTTTTTATGCTCTCATCTTGCTTTACTTGACAGCTACCTTTCACACAATTTTCAGACATAAGTGCGAGCCACAGACTAACATGGAAACAAAGGAAGAAAATAAAGACTGATACCTCACCTCTCCTTTGGACAAAATCATGTTCTATTCATAAGACTTGATACAGATTGATAGTAATTTAGCAATCTTCCCAAAATGGTCACATTATAGAAAGACTTTTGCTAAAGTCATGTCATGAATACTTACCATGGACTTCCAGCTGTGTAACTCAAGTCACTTTGGTGGACCTTCTTCTCTTCATGGGGGGCAAATGAAAACCAAAAATATATTAATTTCCACATTAAAATTTCAACAGTCTTTAAATCTTTGTTCTTATACACATGAAATGCATCTACTTCTTTTGTATGAAAGCCAAAAATCTTAACCATCTCAACATACTACATAGTTGAAATCTGAGCTAGTTGTCTCAGAGTTGGTCAAGCTAAACTATTAGTCTGTGGCACACAAAGTGTGCAAGTAATAGACTGCAGACATGGCTCCAAACAGCCTCTCTGTATGGTCAGCAACATACTGCAGAGTATAAGCACCAGCAAAGTAGAAAGTAGTGGTTCCTCGGCTCTAAGCCTTCATGATTCACAGGGAAGCCTTACAGCCCAAGCCTTATTCCCAACAGTGGGAAGTGAAGGTGCCCAGATGTGCACATGGCCCAGCCAGCACAAATCTAGGCAAATGCCAGCAGTACCATGGTTTTGGACTGTAAATTCTGTTAAGGAAACATATGAATCAACTCAAGACCACTGAGAAGCTAGCAGTAGCTTATTTTTTTTTTCAAACTCAAGATGACAGATCATACGAGGTTACAAAGTATCAATCCTGGTTGTAAAAGGCAACTCTTCTTCAGGGTACAATTCAATTTTCAATATACAAAAAATAAAAAGAATTTAACTGCAAACAAATATTTCTACTTGGAATATGGTGGAAGCAATTTATTGTGCTTATTTGATGCATTTTCCTTTTTTTTATGGGAACCTTCCAAACCTCCGAAGTCTTTATTAAAAGTGAAATACTTAGTAACACAGTCACAATCAGTTGAAGCTGAACAACCCAGACAAGTATGCCCCCATCCTCTGAATTAAAGTCAGTAGGAGTTGAAGACAAACTAACTCATAGAAAGTGCTTGATCAGAAGCCCTGATGGAACAGTCTAAGCCTTTCTGTAAAGCATTTTTTCCAGTGTGCTTTCAATTGAAAATAGTACTGCCAATGTATGCCAGCAGCCACCAGATTTTGTTTGCTTGCCTGTAAGAAAGGCTCTGTAAGCATACCTATGTATGAAATAGAAGGCAACAGCTATAACAAGAACACCTAAAGTAAATTTGTAGTCCTCCATCAGAGACAGCAGAAACTTGAAAATGTTCTGTTAATGAAAACTTCAAAGTTCAAGGCTGTTCATAGCACTCATTCAAAATGTTTTGTCCCCATCACTCACCTTGGGGAACATTTCCACTTTTATACTGGATGGAGGATAGGCTGGACCCCATGCTGCTCCGTTACATCTACAGTCATTTACACTCTAAACATTCTTCACCTTTTACATGACCTCTATTTGTTCTTATTTCATTTTCAAAGTCAGTCCTCTCCATCCTTGCACCGGAACAGATAATATGACTGAAGTGCAGCACGGCAGGCAAAACCAGCCCCTTTTCCCTCTGCCCTTAAAGGTTGAGGAGAGCAACCCTTTCCATTTTACCTTGGGGGAGCAATGACCCCTCCATAGCCAGACTGAGAGCTCCCTCTCCTGTTTCAACGTATTTTTCACCACTGTACTTTGGTTTAAAGAGCCAACGCAAGAGAGGAGCAAAACAGATCTGACAGACAAAAATATCTGATGAACTAGAGTGCTACTCAGCTCAGAGAAAATAAAATATTAAAAAAATATTAAAAAATATAAACAAAATTCAAATCTCTAATATGGCAATTAATACTAACTTCTCAAATTATAAAATGTCTTTTACCATATCACAGACCTTTGGCATAGGGTCTGGCAAGAAGACTTGACTGCACTGGCAACAGTACTACGACTGTAGAGGTAGAAAGACAGCCAGCTAAAGAAAGTTCATCCTGGGATAATCATTAGAACACCTCAAAACATAAAGGTAAATCAAATAATAACATAAACTCCACTATTATTCTATATTTACAGAGATTTGGCAATTACAGAACATGTAACATGAATGATGAATATTTCCATTTTTAGTAAATCTGGCAGAGAAGAAATTCACTGAAATAAATATTTTGTCTATAGGACAACCACAGGGAAGGAGCTTAAAGTCTATGAAAAGCCCAATTTTTTTTAAAAAATAAATTCTCAGAGTAACAGAACAAATACTTAAATCAGCATAATTCCATGAATATTCAATGGCTACCCACTGTTTTCCAATTAAAATATTTGTTTTTAAACCAACCAAACACAATTTATTTTTTTAAAAAAGAAGAATCGAATGAAAAGGAACATGAATTACAATTTGTATTGTAACTTGATTTAAAAAAAAACAAACCGCAATCATCAAGCAAACAGCAAAAAAAATTTCCACACCACAAAATCACACAACCAGTGAATAAAGGAAAAAAATACCCCAAATCTGTATGTGTAAGAAGAGAATAGATTAATTCAGCTATACTAAGAAAAAAAAAAATATCAAATATTTAGTTAGACAATTCTAGATCTATGATAGAAGTGTAATACTAGAGTGAGCTGATATATGTTGAACTTAAAAGTAAAACATTCTCTGTCATCCTATAAATCAGCAAATATATAAAATAATGAAAATGTGAAATATAAAAGAACCATGAATGACTACACAAGAAATAACGTGACTCAACAATCAATGAATTTAATGGAAGTCTTTCCAGTGACATTAATAAAATTCTGAGCACAAAAGCCAGCTCTAAGATGATGGCAGTTTTAGGTGATACAATCATTTTCAAGCATTAAAACACAATAATGACAGCCCCTTCTGTTTGGCTGGTTGTCTGCATTGGCAGAGTGGGGAGGGGGAAAGAGGTGCTAAGATCGCTATTAGTGAAAGATGAAATGTTACACCACTCTGGATTAGAACTGAGAGCCAATAAAATATTTCTGGCAATGCCCTTGAGATAACCACCTGTCACATCACTAGAATGTGCTTCTGAGTTATTTTCTGATGTAGTTACATTCCTAAGTCCCTGTTTTCAGTATAACATATTACTCTTTAGTAGCTGGTACTCTACAAAGCACATGTATTAATTTTCCTTCTTCCGATGGAATTTTTAATGAAGATAAATTATAATCACGACATTTACATCTCAATGATTTTCACAATTGAAACATTCTCATAATACGGGTGCACATGCTGTAAGTGGGTTATGCAGCCAGATACTAAAGCAATCATTTTATCATTGTCAGAATGAATATAATGCCTACAGCAATCAATTGGACTTTTATGGGAACAGTTAGCTCAGCTGTTTTTGCATTGAAAGAAATGCACTGAAGTGCCCATTATCCATCTCCACTGTCAAAGGGCAAGCCATGATCTTAGCTTGCATTCCCAAGAGTGTGAAATTCTGCCTTCTCAACACAACTAAGATCAGAAACCAAAAAAGGGCCAAGGTGGCCCGGAATAGCCAACAGCAAAAGGACCAGGCGTCCTAGGAAGAATAAACGAGGGTTACCTGACTCTGGGAGCACTTATTTGGGTCAAACAGAGCTGTCATTTGTGGTTTCTGTACCCTTGGAAGGGACGAGGAAGTCCAGGCCAAGACGAAGAGGAGAACTGAAGAAAAGGAAGGTGTTTAAAGAAAAAAAAAAAAAAGTTAGGTGAAGAAAGTGGGGAGGGGGGAAGAAAAAAGAAAAGGAGGAGGTTGCAAGAGCTCCATTTGGAGAGAAATCTTAAGAGGAAACAGAAGTACTGGTGTGGATGAAAAAATGAGGACAGATTTGCCAGCATTCTCTATGACACTATAAAAAATAAAAAGTTAGAAGTCAAGAGTTTTACAAGAACTGGCAGAATAACTAGGAGTTGCTAGCTTTTTCTACAACAACTCGTCATTATTTCTAGCAGCTCCAGAGCTTAGGTGGGTTCACTTCTGTTACAGGTCCTCAGGTCACTTGGTCCTTTGTTGCTCCAAGCTGCCTCACTATCTTAGCTTTTTCATAACACTTTTTGTGATTTAACTATCGCTAGTTCAGCTGACTGTGCACCAGTTGTCTGATGCATCTATCCCTACATAGAAATACTATCCAGAAAAGAGTGATGAGTCTACATTTCCTGACATAGTCCATGTGCCAAAGAGTGCCAAAAAATGTTGTTCTTTGCTTATTATTGAGTCTTAGGGTAAACTGCATCAATCAATAGCCATTTTATGAAAGAACTTCGGATCAGACACAGAAGTCATTAGGACCACCAAGTTAGATGAGCAGCTTACCACAGCAAAGGTGAATGACTTCTGTGGAGTAATTACTGGGATACTCTTAGTAAGGTACAGCTATTTTTTCCTGTTTGCAAAGGCATTCTGTACATGCCCTCATGCCCTTCATCCTTTTCTGTTTGGTTGGGTTTGGGGTGGTATATTCCTGGCAGCTTCTAGGCTGGTATTGCTCTAGGGTGTCCTGCATAACAAATATCCTCAGAAGCCATATTTCTTGAGGATGAAGAGGGATTGCACTGTATGGCATGTCTGGTATCTCTGTAGCTCAGCACAAACTCCCCGAAAGGGTAATAGAGTGATAAGGAGTTTAGTGAGATCCATTATCATTCTCAACGTAAAGCCAGAATAAATTTGATTCGACAATGTTACAGTGGACATAGCCCAGAAGAATTTATCACAGAATCTGGAGGTATTCCCAGTTAGATCTGGAGAAAATTAGATGTGGATATTTTTTTCTTTTAATTTTGTGTCTGATAACACAGTACAGATGCTCTAACTTACTATTATCTGAGCTGATGACAGACATCAGTGTAGTCCCTACATCCTTCAGCTTTGAAAACATCAGGCCTCCAGGAAAGACTGAAGACTTACAGTGACACAGAAAGTTCCTTAAAATAATTTCTGCTTTTTTTTGTAATGCACTGAGCCTCCAAATTTACTTAGCAGCTGATATTATAGTAATAAATCTTTTTATATTTTTTTAAGAAAAATTAAGAGTAAAGGCTTGCATGTTCTCCAAAGTCTTAAGTCCTCAAATTCTGTGCTTCAGATTTGTAATATTTTCAGGAATTTATCTGTAATGACTAATTCTCTGAAGTTATTCTAAAAAGGACCCAGCTATAATGAAATGGATTTCAAATGCAAAGAACAACAACAGGAATTAAGTACTACAGAAGGTTAGCAAAGCCACAGCTTCCATAACACGGAGGTGAAGATCAGATCCCATCACAGTCAGACAGACTTTCTGTTTGCATTGTCATTCTAATGAATGGACCTCTTAATTCATTAGCAAACAGTGCTCAAGGTGAGTCAGGTGCACACAGTACCTGTGTGCACAGACATTACTCAGAAGGGAATTGGCAGTTTTTTAGATGAATGTCATCTAGAAATTTCCCTACTGACGCTCATCTCAATAAAGAATTATTTACTTATTACTGAATAAAGTAGGTTTTTTTAACAACACATGTATCTGGGCAGATTGCATGCATAAAAACTAGTAAGTCTAGTAAGAAAAGTTCCATCAATTCCATGGAGGAAAACAGATAAAAGGACTTTGATGTTGCTAATATTTAAAAAAAAAAAAAAAAATCCTCATAAAAGTCAAATGGCTACGCAAAAGCAAGCAGCTCAATTTCCCATTTACTTTGATAATTATTACCAAAGCTAAAGAACACTTATCTCTGTCTATACTGGTCTCTAAGACGTGTTCAGCAGCTGGAAGGAATCTGGCAGTTTCTCAGATTTACCTACTCCCTGACCAGGCTCTTCTGATGTCAGACTAAGCCTCCAGACAGGATCCAGCAGAGCCTTTAGCATCCCTGGTAGACCGGCACCCCAGTGCTCACCATGTCACACTTCCAAGTCTGCCATCTAAAGGGAGAACAAGAAGGAGCAGACTTGAGGGAATTTCAAAAAGCAATGACATACTCAAGACAAAACCCATGGCCAGCTGGTTAAAAAGGGACTCATTTTTTAGAAACCTAAAGCTACATCTTAGGATGTTACCCTAGGTAGAAGCAGAAAGACATTTATCTGACAAAGGTCCATTGGAAAATTCCAAATACCGCAGTGTGGATGATTGACCAAAAGCATCTCAACCTTCTGTGAGCTCTTTTGTCCCTTTATTGCAAAAGTTACACACATTGTCACCACCCTACCTTGAAATGACTCATTCTTCTCTGATTTCAGCTGGCTCAACTTGACACCCTTTTTCCCCCCAAAAGCAGTTTACATACTCCTTAGCAAAAAAGCCTACTATGACGCAAGAAATACTTTTTCATCTTAAAAAAATAGAGATGTGGAAAATGTCATTATACATGGCAAAAGCTTAAGATGCTGGGGATATTATTCAAAGAACAGAAATGTGAGGTTTGAAGCTGCCAATTGAAACAAAGGGAGTATCAAGAAAGGAGACTGTAGAAAATGTATTGTCAGTGACTCCTGGCCTGGAATCGAATCCCTAGGTGAGTGCTGAGACAGTCCCTAGAATGCTAATGAGATCCTTAACATTATCTAGTACTTTGGCTGACTTTGTGACTAGAGAAAACAGCGAGCAAGAAAAGAAATCATAACAGCATTGACAGATATAGCACCCAGACCACTGCAGGGTGAAGGGGAAAATCCTGCATAAATCCTGAAAAACCCACACTTGTAGAAGAACAGAGACTTTCATGGCAAAGTGCAGAGGCTCGTTAGCATATTGCTGCCATGAGTCTCTCAGACCTCACAGCACTCACCCTGCAGACACCAACAGAGACAAGACCGATCCATGTGCACAGTAAGTGTAGAAGAACTCAAGGGGTGACTGATGAGCATCACACCATTCTCTTGCTTGTTTTGTTCTGCATTCAGGACGTAGTTTTACTCAACTGAGAAGGTCTGAATTGAAGTAAGGAGTATTTAGTGTTCACATACAGTTTTACACCATCACGTCCACTTTCTCACAATCACCAAGAACCATTTTTGCCATTAATATTAATTTAGTGTATTTTAGGATCGAATATTTTTAGACCAAGATACTAGATAATACACATCTAGTATTTTCAGATCATAACCAGTCATCAAAAATAATACTTTAGTAATAAGAGCATAAGAAATACAATATACTGTAAGAAAAAAATCTTGGGAACTAAATCTAGAAGACAATTCTTAAACACTTTTAGGATGTTGACTTGTTTTGGATCTTCCCTGGTGATGTTCAAGGCCAGGTGGGATGGAGCTTTGAGCTCTGCGGTCTGATGGGAGGTGTCCCTGCCCATGGGGGGATTGGAACTGGATGATCATTAAGGTCCCTTCCAACCCAAACCATTCTATGCCTCTATAATTCTGTAATGATAAAGTTCTGCTTTTAATGAGATGAGATAGTTAATATTGTCATCATAATTTTTTTAAATCTCACCTAAAGAAATGTTGTCGTGACAATCCCATAGCGATGAAGTTGTCAATGGCGTGATCAAGTAACACCAAGGTTTCAAAACACCATAGATATAAACATAAAACTGGCTTTGAAAAATATTCCTCTTACTCTGAAAAATAAAGTTTTGGATGTATTTTAGAATACCACCTGATTGTTTACTTTTAGAATATCTGAATTTGTGGTTGCACAAATTTACACTCATTATGTTGAATAGCAGTGAAATATCTATTTTTAGACAGCTGTCATTTCTAAACCACTTCATCCATAGCAGGGGCCCTATTACTTTTCCCCATTCTCTTTCCAAATAATGCATAAGGACAAAAACTAGTAGAAGTTTCCTTACAGAGATAACGTCAATATGCTGTAAGAAGTGGAAAACTTTTTTAGATTTTTATTATTTTTTTTTTGACAAAAGTCTAAGGGATGTCCTTCTCAGAACTTCAGAAACTCGTTGAATTTGATTAACCTACTAAACTTTGCAAGAAGATATCAGTACAAATGGCCTGTGGACAAGGAGCCAACTGTAAAGCTGGGAGCCTGACAATCAATTCTCTCTCTGCTTGCCAAAGGCTACCTTGGACAAGTCAGGTAACAGTAGACAGCAGGTTCTAGAACTGCTGTGGGATTTCCCTACCTGCTGGGACTTCAAAGTAAAATGCCAGACTGTTGAAAACAAAATATTCTGTGGAGCACTGTCAATTCTGATCAACTTTGGAAGTCAGCAAGAGTAAGGTGCTCAGGTGCCTTTGTGCCTTGGTATTTGGATAAACTCTTCAAGAGCAGTTCATCTGTGAACAAATGTGATTCTGTAAGAACGCCAAGGTCAGTGATGTGCTGAGTAAGTACCACTGGCAAGTCAAGATGCCTGAGGGCACCTTGAGCTCATACACCCAATTTTTCCACTATGTCAAAATTGATATGAGAAGAGATTACATCATGCAACCTGCCATTTCCTTCCCTTTTGTTAAATCCTTTCCCTCCCCCCATCCCCAGATTGTGAAATCCCCTCATGAGCTTGGCATGCTTCCCAGAACTCGCACTGAGTTTCATTAAAGAGGGAGAATACTGATTTGGGGTGATCTGGTCTGCATTGTCATAAAATATGTCAGTACTTACTTATTTAAGTTGCAGAGGAAATCCGTGATCAACAGAGCATGCATAAGATCAGGAGCCTTTACACATCTAATTTCTTCCTTCGGGTTAAAAAAGGCAAGAGGTGGGAAAAAAAAAGCCATCTCCCTGAATATTGTCTTCGATAATACCAGACTGGACCCATGCTGATAACCATCTTGCAACACAGAAGGCAACCTCTTAATAAACACTAAACCCTTCTAATCTGAAAGATTGCAACCACTCTAATTACCAGAAATTAAATTGTTCAAGGAACGCTTATAAAAAATATAAGTCACTGTGTGCTCAGATAATAACAATATTTTTGCCTTTCTTTTTCTTTTGACAGGGCCTAATCCACTGGGTGGTATTACAGCACACATGTTATTAGAGAGAGATGCCCAGAAATATAGATAGTTACTAAAAATAGACCTCATTGAAAAGCATTTGCAAGATTTTGCCATATATTAGAACTAGGGATTTTTTCCCAGTAAGATTTCTCTGTCCTGTGTAAATGCCTGTGGCATGTTAATTACTCAGAGACTGTTGTTTTATAGAACACTTTTGTAGGGATCATTTTTGGTTCTAGCATTTATACACAAATAAGATTAATTAAAAATTCATAGATATTTTAAAATATCTTTAGGCATACATTTATCATGCGTATAGCTTTTAACTTACTTTTTCCCCATTTTGTGATCAGAAGCAGTACTAATTTGCCAACACCAGAGGCAGCAAGGACAGTAGCATTAATATTTTTCTGGTAATAACTTAACTACACGGATCATCTGATGTAGGAACTGTTACTACAGAATATGAAAGAAATCCTGTAATTATGCCCAAAGAAACATCAGTCCTGTTGCCAATGACAGTGAGAATTTTGTTATGCTAGAGAAAGTGGAGAGATACTGGATAGATAATGCCAGTTGACTACATGTAAAATATTACAACAAAATAATTATCAATTAAATCAATTCTATCCCGCCATATGCACTTTTTTTTTTCTGGGGAAATAAAGGGTTTTTTTCCTCAGTAGATTTGTTTGGTGAAGCAATGGATCAGAGAACTACACTAGAGAGAACTCAGTTTCAGTTCTTATGCCTTGAAAGTCCTTTTTCAGAGATTTTCTCCCTTAACTAGACAAAAAGCTTTCTTGTTGTTAACCCACATAATTACATTTCATATTCTTGCTGCTATACTTTAGTAATTCCTCTGGTGACAAAAGAAGTTATTCAGGTCTGGAAGTGTCTCTGTTGAGCTATGGCAAACATATTTAGTTATGTCTGGTTTGGATTATATCACTGGAAAAACAGTCCAAACAGTTTTTCTGAACCTCATAGATGCCCTAAATCACACAAGATTTGAAGACAGCTGCCAAACTAGCAAGACACCAAACATGCTGACACCCCTGAGTTCATTCACAGGTGCATCTATTGGGGGTCCTATGAACATCTGTATATATAGCCCACAGTAGAAGTATGATTTACATTATTCCAGGTGCATACTATACATACTGTATAATATCACACATTATTATCCTAAAACATTTCCTCTATACTAAATGTTGCATAAATAAATATGAATTTCACATAGAAGAACAGAGAAGTTCATACGTACTGATCTAAGAAAAACACTGATTCACACATGAAGTATTTGTGTCAAAACCTCCTACACTGCTAAAACTGCAATAGCTTCTACTTTGCATATAATATTGACTGCAGATTGCTCATTCTATTAATGAAGAAAAAAGGCTTCAAGCTTTCCCATCAACTGTTTTAGATGACTCCATCTAAATAATTGTTTAACTTTCCCTTGCTGAAAAAATGGGATCCGTTCAATGCTCTGAGATAGGCACCCTCAGACATTGAACTTTTGAGACTGTTTTGGGTTTTTTTTAACTAAGTGTCTCTATTTTTGTTACAGCGAAGTTGAGAACAAAATAAAAACTTGAATAAAGGCACACAAATCTTTACTAAAGTAAAAGTATTTAAAAGCTGTTCAGACAAAAAGGTTTCCAAGGAAAGATTAGTGATATCAACCGACTGGCTTTACCTCCCCTTCACCCCCCGAGAACTAGTTTTTTGGAAGGGAAAATGAGATAAATCTAAATCTAATCTATCTGGACTCCAGTAAGACACCTGATTAGTTATCACACTGGAAATTACTTGTTAAAGTAGTCTAGATGAGGATCAGCACAAAAACCAAGGATGGCCAGAGATCCATCTGAAAGAGACAGAAGAGTGGGTGGACAGATTAGTTTAGGCTAAATTTCTCTCCGATAGCAAGGATTTGAATTTAATGACTCAGAGGGTATATTCCTTTGTAATTCTTTGTGTTAAGTGGGAAATACTACCCATTTGCAGAATTATTTCAGATAAAAATAGAGATGTGCAGACATGTTTGCCCGTGAAGTACTGTTAAAGAATAACAACATGCAGGTCCATATAAACTCCAATCGGGATAAAATCATTCTTTTTCCTAAAACTACATATGAATGAAAGGGTAGGTGCTAGCATTTTTATGACATTGTGGTATGTCACTCTGTGAATAATGACTGTGAATAAATATTGCATTCACGTAATTTTAATCTTCCTTCCATCTGAAGTTCATGATATCGGTACTAACAGATTTATATTCCCCACCCAGCCAGCCTCATCAAATGACAAACCCTGGCATTCAATTGCATTAAATGATAATTAGTCAGTCTACTTCTAATCTGATGGTTAATATATCATGTCAAAGGCTTTTTTATGAAGAAGATTGAATTGGAATTTCATCTATAGCATTAACGTAGTGCATTACGATAATGAGTCCCAAGCCCAGACCTGAAGCTTCAAGGAAGTTTGGATAAGGAAATTAATCTGAACCCAAGCTTTCTGCCTCAAATGTCTCACCATGCAATAGACCAACCCAGAACCTATTTGCCTCCCTCTGAACTTGGGAAATTGAGAATTTAAATAAAGAGATAATTATATTACTTTACTGAGGCCAGTGTGACAAAGCAGTGCTTCCAAGAACTAACCAGTAATAAAGAGATAAGGAGAGATTCCCAAGAGAGAAATTCAAGGAGTGACTCAGGTACCTACGCACAAATTAGCAGTCCTAGTGCTCTAAATGTGCTGGAGCTTCCTGCTTAGTTCCCACTAAGCTGTCCTCTCTCCTCCAGAGGAAGAGCAGACTCTTGTGGGTCTTCAGTCATACCAGCCAACCCTGTACAGATGTGCCAGACAAACTACGGCATCCAACCTGACACTTATACTCTTTCTTTTTTCATAGGTTCTCCTGAGCTGGAAGCCTTTCTCAATAGGTCTTGTGAAAGGATTGAGGATGCCAGTATGCCATTTTCCACAATTGATAAGGCACAGATATCAAGCTGGTAAGAAAGCCAGCTCCACGGAGATGAAGCAAACCAACCGATGTAGATTTGTAAATTGTTCTCTTCCCAACAGAATCCTGTATTCCAATCACACATGTCAACTAAGAACCAGCATGATGTAGAAGAGCAATGTGTACAGCATCTACAAAAGTGTATTCACCATCAAAATATAATGCTAATAAGTTAAAATCTTTTAGGGATAACTAAAGCGCGGAGACATTTTGCTAACTATATCCATGTGCAGCATAACTACAATCAATCATTTCTGATGATGACTATCAAATTGAACACAACTGACAGTCATTAACATCATTAATGAATGATTGTCTAAGGAAAGATAATTTTGTGCTGCCCTTCAGCTTTCTGGGTGACAACTGATGGAAAAGACAGTCACAGAATTGACATCCCCTTACAGCCAATCTCCAGTCATTGGTTTTTTGAGCTACACTCTTGTATATGGGACTTCCACCAGATCTATTGCTGTGATTCTGCCATATAACTGGGTCTTTGATGACCAATATTTCTTCTACCAGATTTATGTATTTGCAAATGAGAAAAAAAAAAAAAAACTAAAAAAAAAATATTTTTTCTCTTGATTAAAAGATAATTAGGCACAGATAGTAATATCAAGCCTTACAACTTGTAGTCTCAGATCTGATAGGACATAAGTCCATATAAACAATAATGAATCAGATGGCACAGAGTCAAGAGTTACAGAAGTCCCTTTCCTCATCGACAAGTCTTGGCTTCCTTTGGTCTGAATTCCCAATCATAATTCATTTTTTTTTTCCAATCTCAAATGTGAGACAGTTATCCCTGATAAGAAAAATAAATACTGGAAAGCAAATTAGTTACTTTCACATATGATTTGAGATAGATACAAATGACTGTGGTGCAGTCATTCAAGTTTCCTGTCATAGACACTTTCAAGAGACCAATTTTACTTTTACTAGTAGAAAACACTTACTCAAATACTAGAAAAAAAAAATAATTGTGATCAATAACTGAAAGTGCGGATGTTTTTTCTATAAAGTGTACAATATAACATAGCATTATAACATAGGGCAGTTTTCTTCCAAATAGTATTCAAAAGTAACTTCCAGATTAAAATAATGTAATCACTAGATAAAAAATAATAATATATATATAATGGAAGAGATGAAATATAGTATTAAGAGGCTCAGACAAGTGAGAAAGCTGCTTTACAATGAGATTTTAAAAGATACAGCAAGTCAGTAAGGCAGAGACATTTGGAAAAGCTGTACCAGATGGCAGGGTCTTCAGAGGAATAGGGTTTTACAGGAAAGGCACATTTGTGGGAGAGTACAGTGAAGAGATGGTTGTCAAACTAGTCAAAAGAGCAGACAAGTCAATAGAAAATGAGAAACCAGGCTGTAGTGCACACAGATGTCTCAGGACTCTTCAGTCTCCATCCTGTGTTCAGTGGTAGGACCATGAGGACTATCACTTTAGCTCTCTCCATTTGTACTCCCACTCCACTTGAATTGCCTTACAAACTGCCTCATTCCACTACATTTAGGCGCAATGCAAAACACAACAGGGCATGCACTTCAGCTGAGTTGTTTGGAATTACAAATGAGATACAAATAAAAACAGCTCAAAATAATGGTCATAACAAGATCTATCAAAATAGATCGTAGGTACAAAAGCATTTTCAAATTGTATCTTAAATGGAACATAAAAAGAAAGGGATACATTGGAAAAATAAAAGCAATGAGACCACAATGTTTCTGAGGTGAACAGGCAACATCATTCAGAAAATTGTACAGGAAGAGATGTAGGACCAGGAGACGGGGCTGAAGGAAGGAAAATTAAAACAATTTTTTTTCCCCCTTTTTTTTTTAACTGTGTAAGCCAAAGAAAGATATGGGTGCAAGAGGTCTGTTAATGAAATTGAAGATACTCTAGAGAAATGGACTTGCAGCGTTACTCAACAGTCACATGTCTTGAAGATATAGGAGATTAGAGAGCTGTCAAACTGATCTGCACCTATCACACAACTGTGTAATGTATATTCTTAGCCCTACACACACTAGAAGGACTAGCAATGTCAAAACAGCAAAATTTCTTACAACAAGAAGAAATTTTGTCATTTCTGCCTTTAGTTCCAAGTGTGTCATTATACATAATCCTCTGGGCTGTGTGGGAATTCTGCCTAAAATGTGACAACATGACTACTCCCACAAAAGAGTAGGCTTGGAAATATTCCCTCTGTGATGTGTCTAACTTATGAAAATAACTACTGATGGGTATCAATACAAACAATGCATCAGTCATGTGAACATCTTTACTACGCTTTAGAATTCCTCTTGAGATTCAGAGACGATTATTCAGCAAACTTCTCTGCAATCACCAAACTGATTAGCACAAACACAGCTTTCACTGAAGGCCTCGTTAATGCTCAGGGGAGTTGTCACTTCAGACACCTTTTACTGAACGTTATCATTCATGTCAAGCTTTGGCAGGCTGTAGATTTAAAATAGCCCTTTTGAGGCTAATTTAAATCTATATAGTCTCTTATGAGACTAATTCACTAAATTTATCTACATAAATGAGATACAATAAATAGTATTTTTCTGATTTTTTCTCTTGAGAACAATATAACTATTTAAGACAAATTGAGCAGACTTTTCAAAGACTACTACATTTTAAACAAAAATCCATGCTGTCATTTGTATCTACAATATTTAAATAGCAGGTATATAATCTATGAAAATGCTCCTCCACTACTTCATAAACACAATCATTTTTACTTTGGAAACTCTGAAGTAATTTAAGAAATAAACTATCTGAATACTAAAATCTGTATCCCAGAAAGAAAGGGATGGACTGTGATTTACTCAGCCAGAGCTTCTAAACCACAGGGAAGAAGCAGGACAAGTGCCTGCCACTAACCTAGCATAAAGAATTTAAACAGCGGTATATCTGAGAGGCAATAAGGTACATTTTACTGAGATCCAATCTGAACCTCAATAACAATTGAGAATTAAGAAATCTACCTTCTTATTTTAACCACACAACATTTCATAGGATTTCCCAAATTCTGGAATCGAAAGCTGTGCCCTCTTAAGCACGCACTGTCTTTCTCAGCAGTGACTTTCACACATCAGCCAACAGGCACAGCTCAAGTCTGGGGAAGAAAGCAATTCCCGTGACACTGAGCAAAGTATAGCCTTGATCTGGTAAAACCTCACAAATAGGAGTAAAGAAATTCACATGAGTAGTCCTATCGATTTCATTTGCTTTGTACTAAATCGATTGCTAGACAGTGTATTCATATGCATAACTGTTTTCAGCACTGTGCCCTCACAGAACATCTTTTCAAAAACTGGAAATAACCATCTTAACAGTTAAGTAGAAAAAAAAGTATTTCAGCATCTAAAAATTACATCCCTTCAGAAATTAACTGTGTGTTGGGAAAAAACAGAAAATCCAAATTTCTTATCATTCTCCTCCCCCTGTACCTCTGAGCAAGAAAGCTCTGAATGCACAGCTGGGGATCCAGGGAATTCTGTTAAGAGAATCCTAGACATCCTAAAAAGAGAGATTAATGATGTAGTACGGTTACAGCAGCACAAGCCTGAACTATTTACAATGTTTTGTTTAAAATCTGCCTTATACAAAATTAAACCTAAGGAAATATTCACACCACCTACTGCAAAGTTGGTCTGTTGCACTTCACAGTCCTACACTGTCTTTATCAGCGTCTTACTGATGGTTTCAGCTAACAAAATAAAAAACACCTCTAAAAACAAACAAACAGAAATCATTTTTTATCTTACACCAGAACACTGGCAATCTCAACAGAAGAACAAGGCATGGCTTATAGTCCAGCTCCAGTTAGGTTAGAAAAATTAATTATTCTCTACCTTTAATTCCTATGAAACAGATGAAAAATTGAATATGAGCTGGCGATGTGTGGTTGCACTCCAGAAAGTCAATCATATCCTCGGCGGCACTGCCAGCAGGGTGAGAGAGGTGATTCTGCCCCTCTGCTCTGGTGAGACTCCTGCTACAGTGCTGTGTCCAGCTCTGGAGCCCACAAAATAAGGATATGGACCTGTTGGAGCAGGTCCAGAGGAGTACACAAAGATATTCCAAGGGCATTCAGCACTTCTGCTGTAAGGACAGGCTGAGAGACTTGGGGTTGTTCAGCCTGGAGAAGAGAAGGCTCCAGAGAGACCTTAGAGCCCCTTCCCTAAAGGAGCTACAGGTAAGATGAGAAGGGACTTTTGATCAGGGAATGGAGCAATAAGAGGAGAGGTAACTGTTTTAAACTGAAGGAGGGGAGATTAGATATTAGGAAGAAATTCTTTACTCTGTGGGTGGCGAGACACTGGCCCAGGTTGCCCAGAGATGTTGTGGATGCCGCATCCCTGGTAGTGTTCAAAGTCAGATCAGATGGTGTTTTGAGCAACCAGATCTAGAGAAGGATGTTCCCACCCTCGGCGGGGGGGTTGGAACTAGATGGTCTTTAAAGGTCCTTTCAAACCCAAACCACCCTATGATTTTATGGAGCGTTTTCCATAAGTGAAGGGGAAAAGAGGTGAAATATACTGTGAAATGCACTGTTAAACAATGTAGAGTTTAAGAAAAAAGATTCCTTTGTATTTAACTGGAATGAGCTTACTGTAAATCAAAAGCTTAAAAGTTTTAAAGTTGTAATTGGATCAGCAGGGCTCTGACAGTTCTCTGGTTTTATAGCAGTGTGGATCTAAAAGAATGGCTTTTTCTAAAGAAGGGACTCACAAGAGACAAGCCGTAAAAAAGATCCAGTCTGGGATATATTTTCAAAGGAATTTCAAATAGACTATCAATCTCTTAATGCTCTTTTTGTATTAGGAGTAAACAGGGCTCCAGTTTAAACTTCAGAACGCAACATACCCTACTTTGCCAACTTATTCTCAGTGCACCTAAGACCCCATTATTTGACAGATGACTAAGGACTTAGCTGATTGTCTGCAGTAGTTGATATACAATCTTGACAAGCATAGTCTATTAAATTAGAAGAATGCCAGCCAAAGCGAATGATGGAGATTTCCAGAGACACAGTAAGAGGATTGAATAAAAAATAAATAGTAAGGTTCTCATCCATATGGCCTAGGTACCCAGCTGACTGTTATCAAGACTGTTATATCTTTCAAACACAATTATTATAGCTCAAAAAGAAGTTAGAGACATGCTGTAACCTCAGTTAGTAATTAAGATTCTGTGGAGAGTGGCACGCTGAAATTCTCAGTAAATGCTTCTAATCTTGTCCCTAAAATCCATTTATCTAAGTTTCACTGACTTTCATTGGGACTTAGATACCTAAGTCACTGAGATGCTTTTGAACAACAAACCCAAAACCGTTACAGATAAAATTCTAGGCCTCGTTAATGCAGAAAGTTATACCCTTTTCTTGCTGAAATATAAAACACAATAAAATGTCTGCACTGAAGAATGGCATGGGCACATATTTCTGCTGAAAGATTCTAAATGAAGGGTCAAGTCTTGAGACATCACCTTGCTGCAGCTTTTTGAAGCATCCTCTTTAGTGACTGGAAACCTTTGCAGCCTTTAATATCAATAACAATTGTAACAAGTCAGATTTTTCTCTCCTGTATACACCTGTATATAGCAGGTAAATTACACCCTATCTATCAGTACTCCAAGAAAGCAGAGGGCACGAGGGAAAGAAGGCCACCTGTCAAGCTGAAAAAAGAACAGGTGCTTTTTAGAGCACTCGTTTATAGAGAGGATTTTATAAAGTGACAATGGCTAAAGCAGCAAGAGCAGAAGTGCAGCATATATGCTTAAAATACAAACAGGAGAAAAACCTCAAGAAAGAAGTACTTATAGGGGAAATTACATTAGGCAGATCAAGGACTGAGTTACACTCCAGTCTGTAAAAAACCCCAGCTTTACTACAGGGCAAATACAATCAGCATTTGACAATCCAATATAGCTTTGAACTTTGTTTGATCTTGTCATATGCTGTAATATTTTTTTTTCTAGTTCATAATTAAACATTTAACAAAAGCCATTATATGCAACCAATATAGCCCAAGTAAAACATTTGAGTACCAACCTTTTATGTATGTTGCTTGGATAAAACCTATGAATAGTTAACTGCCAGAAAATAAGACACCTATCTTACGGGGGAAAATATTATTATGGTAGAAAATATATTACTTAAAAGAAAAAGAAAAAAAAAAAAAAAGGAGGGGGGAGACAGGACACATGTATAATCTAAATGCAGATTATACGATCAGGAAAAAAAAAAAAGGCAGAAAGTAATCTAGTGGGATATGAAAACATCCATTAAATTGAAGCACTTCCAACAGGAATAGTCGTCTATATTCATAACATGAAGCTGCAGCAATATAACAATAATTCCATAGTTTATATTACAGATTCAGAACTGGAGATCAAATGCCTGCAGCATCCCTAATACTGGTTTTAGGTTATCATCCCGTGTGCATTTGTGGAGAAAAATGCAGATGATAAAATTCTCAATAAATTAATTGTATATTGTTAGTAAGGACAACATATTTATAAATTTTTTGAAAATTCTCATAGTTTCCAGAGCATTTTTTTTTCTCTAGATCTATCAGTTTCAATTTTTTCATTAGTTTTTCACTTAAAATTTCTCTGATGACTCTATACAGTATTTCCTAGTTTATGAAAAACCTATTTTTTCCTTCAGTCACACAAGAGAGTATTCTAAATTTCCCCACAGGCTCATACATCTCTGATGATCACTACATTAGGAAAACAGACCATGACATTAAAAAGATTTTTTGCAAAAATGCAGAAGCTACCTTTTATTTCATGAAAATGCTATGATATGAAAATGTAATACTTCATTTTCCAATCTGTGCACCAGGTACTCCAGACTCGAGCCAGTTTCAGCATGGAAACCACACAATTGAGGTAATCAACTTTTCTGCTTGGCATGTTTTATCACTCTGGACTGTGCAGCACATTAACACATTCAGCCAGCTTTTAGTCAGGATGTTAAAACTGGACAGCAGAAATCACAGGCAGATTAGGTGGGGTGTCCTCTGGCTGCAGACAAAAGATTTTATGAGCTACAAGAAACACATAGTGAGGTTCTCTTTTATTAGCTTATTGCTAGTTTTCATTAGCGATATCATAGCGCTATTTCATTGGAATTTCCTTCTATTTTCTCTTTCCTAAATTTATTGAAAGACAGAGAACAGCTAATACTTCTGGTTATAATTTTCATATTCTAATAG
The DNA here is from genome assembly GCA_013398155.1 of Pedionomus torquatus. Lineage (NCBI taxonomy): Eukaryota > Metazoa > Chordata > Aves > Charadriiformes > Pedionomidae > Pedionomus > Pedionomus torquatus. The sequence continues at coordinate 63,225 of VZRU01010132.1, read as the reverse complement.
TGCCAAGTAATCAAACACAACTTTCAATATTCTGTAAACTGTATCAATGTGGATTATCACTAAGTAGGCTCAGTGGGCTCCACCTTATAAGAACGGCCAGTTTTAGGCATGTTGAAGTAGATTGAGTCTATCAAGCCTTTAGACTTCACTGACTGAGACCTTTATAAGATTCAAGGCCAGGCTGGATGCGGCTTTGAGCAACATGGACTGGTGGGAGGTGTCCCTGCCCATGGCAGGGGGGTGGAACTGGATGATCTTTAAGGCCCTTTCCAACCCAAACCATTCTGTAATGCTATGAAGATCCAAGTAAGATATTTTCTGTAGACTATTCAATGGAAAAGGTTTTATATATTTAAACTAGAAAGCAAACAATAACAAGGAAAGCAATTGATGGTCCAGGTAGTCACATAACTCACATTCTTTGATTTAATTTCTATTTCAGTAAGCAAGGATTATACAATGAAGATCTTGTGGTTTTTTCTTGACAGGATAAGGCATAATCCTTCATTTGTCTAAGGAAGGCTCAAACAGATACTTCAGTGGCTTAAAAATTCAGGATATACAAGGCAGCTGTGGCAACTGTGACCATGTGTGTGCATGCTTGTAGCCTTTTCAGCTGAGATGAAACAAGACTTAGTTTGAATTCCAGTGAAAGAGGACTGAGTTACATTAGGGGCAAGTGAGTACGTGTACATGGAGTAACTGCAATATGGCTGTTAAGCGTCAAACATAAGTTGAGCAAATGCCAGATACTTGCATAGCTAGTATCAAAGCCAAAATTCAAAGAGCATAGTAGTTAAAAGTCTGGATAAATATTGTAGTCCCATTTCTGGACCAACACATGTATTTGCCACAAAATCATAGCAGGTACATATAAAGGTGACGTAGTCTGGTTCATGATGCTTCATGCACCAAAAAGAATTATTATTAGATTCGTGACTTTTGTTTTTAGACTTCTCAAACTGACCCTGCTGCTCTCATACACTTGTAAAATGTATCCAAATATAGGAAATATAAACCTCTGCTAATATGGGTGGAGTCATTATTGCTAAGATCTTTTTTGTAATTATTATTATGCAAGGTGATCTGAGCTACTTCAGTTTTCCTTTCATTAAATATATTGTTTCTTTTTTTCAGTCTCAAACATCAATGACTGCAACTGCTGGTAAATGTTCATTTTGTAATAATTGCTGATACTTGTGTAATAAAAGAATGGAATCAGATGAAACTGATAACTCCTGAAATGACTGCTCCTGGAATAAGAATTTGAATAAAGGGGAACATTTCTCTATAAACTGTAGTGAGTCCTTCAACTTGTGGACTTCTTTATTTGAACTCTGCCACTTCTTTGCACAATAGCTAGAGTCGCTGGGGACATAGCCTTTGTGGTTTTTTAATTAATTTCTTCATTTATCTTGATGATCTTCTAGATTTACAGAAGCAATCTACAAGAGCATTATTTTAATAAAATTGCAGCCATCATTCCTCTGCCTAGAGTTCTTTACTGCTAATATTAAATAATCTACTAAGGATTTACAAGTTTAAAATAAATTGGCCACTATTTGTAACAATGCCAGAATGGTGACACACACCAACCACATGCATTACTTAATCCAAAATTTATCATGTTTGTGATAGTTGTTGAATATTTTATCATACTAATCGTAGAAAACTTGTTATGGGGATTTAGGTGGTTTGTTTTTTAAAAAAACAAAATTAACTCAATTTGCTTATAGACACATCCTGCAAGACTGTTTAAGTACATAATTTTATTTACTATTTATATAGCATTTTATAAACCCTTTGCATTATGAATTTATTTAATTTGGTTGCTTTTGATGATTTCTTTATTTCACTGCAATGGGAGCTGTAGATCTTCCACAATGACAGAAATTTCTACGCCATGTCTGCTAGGAAAGACCTGCTGCATTTTGTACCCGCTAAAGCTCTGGCCAGTGGAACCCAGTTCTCCAGCTGCAGCTCCAGTTCAGATAAACCTCTCATCCAGCAAAGAATCTGGCTCTTCAGAGCCAGTGCAGCTGATGAAGTTCATAAAAGCCCTGCACTTAATAATATTAAAAGCTGGCTTAACAAAACAAATATATCTGCACTCCCAGATTTACCAGGAAAGCTGAGGAGCTGTTAACCTACTGGATTAGGACAGAGGCCTCACACAGTCCAGACACTGCTCCTTTCTCCCTTCCCTTACTACTGATATTACAGTCCCATTACTGCTCTATAAATCTCACCCTTCAGGGAGGAGGATGACAGGGGTGCTTTATGAAATCCTTAGAGAGTCTCTTTCCTCCTGTGACTTGTAACAGGCTGCAACTTTCAGCTACAGCTGATCATATGTTTCCCTTCCCACTGGAATCTGCCCTTCCTACCAGGGCATTGAGGCACTTCATTACCCAGACAAAGATTTTCTACCAAATTCAGAGACACAATCATGTTCGTCAGTGCTGCAAATCTCCATGCAGCTTGGACAATCTTTCCTAGAGACATATTTTAATATGATTTTAATGAGACTATGGGACCATAGTTCAAACACATTTTTGTTTCTCATTTAGATATCTTGCCTTTTAACACTTCATCACTATTCATTAAGTTTAAACTGCATTTTTAACCTCTATTCAAAAAAATGCACTTTAAGGTGAGGTAGTTTCTTGAAAGCCCTCAGGCAAGAACTGCATGTCACTTAAATTCCAGTTATCTTTCTTGCAAGTAAATCTTCTCAATAAGGAAATAATACCAAGGAAATATTGTACATGAAAAAGCAAAGTTAACTTCTTTTTTATTTTTTTTTAAAGGGTAAGGTTATTTTTTTTCTAAAAGGTTTGGGGTTTTTTTTGCCATTACAGTTAGCGACGTTAAGAAAAGCACGGTCCTACAGAAAATTGCTCAAAAGGTCTATAAATTTCAGTCTTTCACGGATGGGTTAATCAGTTCAGAGCCCTATGGAAAAGCCAGATACTTCAGGCCACACTTATGGCCTAAAGAAAAAATTGGTGTTGACCCCAGCTTCTGCTGGGAATAACTAGGCAACTTGGGTCAGTATTTTGTTTATTTACTGTGCCCTTCCTTGTGATAAGCACAGTGTATACAGGCAGAGTTAAGGATGGTTGGAACAGGCATCAAAACAGCCACAGTCTGCTTGCTTAAGACAGAGCAAAGAAGGACAATCTAAATAAGGAAAACACCTTTACCTTCATTTCTAAAGCATCTCTTTCTCCAGTAGACAGGACCTGAGCAAAGTTCAAAATCGTCACCAAGTATGGTTTGGGGCCTGATTACAATGTTAATTTTGACTGATTTCAGCAATGGTGGGATTAAGCACTCACCTCTGTATTTACCATCTTGGAGCCAATCTTTCTTAAAATCAATTTTACATGAAAGCTCAGAAAGGTTGTGGATCAGTTGTCTGAAGCTTTATACAGACATGTATCCAGAGGTGACCCTGTGCTCCTTGAGGCTGCCTTGGGCTTTATGCCTTCCTCTCATTGTTCCAGCTAGTCATGACCTTGACAGTCTGTGAATGACACCTGTAAAATCCATATACAGATAAGACATAGAAAATGTCTGTTTCAACAGATGTTAAGTAGAAATAAAGATTACAAAATCTAATAAGTATCATTAAATATAGTTAGAAGAATTCACTAGTGACTAGTAGAAACTATGGCTTTTATTATCACATAAAGGCATTTAAATTTCAGGAGGAGGCTCAGATCTAAAAGCACTCTGACTAGAGTCAGACCTTAGCTATAGACCTTCCACTTGAACATAATATATGGGTGGGGTTCAAGATTTATCATTGCATTCTCATCACCGAAGTTCAAGCTGTTCAGCACTCACATGTTGGCTTTTGAGAGAACTCACTGCTTCATCACATTAGGAAGGGAGTTTAAGTAGCAGTGGATCACACAAAATGAGCTATGGATGGATCTTGCTCTCAGTTTTTCTTTTCTTCCTTTCCTTTTGGTACTGCCTCACTATCTGTCTTACCAGAGACAAGAGCCAGCAAATTTTCTGAGTTGAGGACAATCATTACAGCCACATCCCACACTCACGTATAGGACTGCAATAACTAACATACAGGAGTTCCAGACATGAATGTAATGCAAATAAAAGGTATAAAAACAACCTTGGACCTGCCTACAAAGGAAAATGAGAAGGAAACATACAATTCACAAGAAAATTTAAAGTTAATAACTTTTGCTGTGTGTTTGAGCATAATCAAATACTGTATGCTTACAGCAAACACTGTTACACATTATGTAGTGCTCAATATTTAGAGCTTCAATTGTTTTTCTTCTTCAAAGTATATATAACAATTTAAATCTTAGGGAAACAATGAAAAGTTAATAGTAGCTGGCTGAAAGTAATTCATCCCAAGCTATTCTCTGACTTAAACAAGTCTCCATGTTATGTTTAAGCAACCTGTAATTTCAGCACTCTATAAGATTGCTTTTTGTGCTTTTTGTCTTTTCACACTGCTCTGGAAATTCATGGATTTATATTTTGATGATATCGGAAGAAGAAAACCCTTTTCCTTTCAAATGAAAATAGGCTACTTTGGAACAAATGAAAAAGACTGCAACTCACAACTTTTATCTGATTTGCTAACTTTAGATTTGCTCTCTCAAATCGTAATGACTATTAAAAAGGAGATCATTACTGTAAAGACACAAGTGGATATGTGAATTGATTGAGGTAGAGGATGGAAATGTTCTCTGCAAGACTTAGTTGATAATAGCAACCAACATCATCTAGCATCACTGCAGCACTCCCCAGATACCCTTGGGTCCTTGACCCACCACACACCACCAAAACTTTTTGGCTTGGACAACTCATATCTTGTAACTTGAACTTGGGACAACTTCAGTCTCAAGTTTCCATTCCAAGGTGTCATAGGGAGCATGGTATTAGCAGCATGTGTGGAAGAAGGTGCTAGGGTATTACAGAAATGGTACCAACTTTTGCCCCTCACTTTCTTCCCCAAAAGTTGAGGAAAAAAAAACAAAACAAACCAAACAATAAAGGCTCTCTAATAAAAAAGACTTTGGCTTGTTCCTTGGCCAGAAACATGAAGTACTGCAAGGTATCTGAGATATTTACCTGGTGCAAAATTCAGTTCAGTTTCTAAGTGACTTTTTCTTATCAAAGTTCAAATAAACTCCACCAACCTTGAACCTTTAGTGATTCACCACTGCTAACTCCTTGAAAAGAGTGTAAAACTTTGCAGAAAAAATAAAAAGTATTGAACTATTCAGGAGACATGAGAACTGTTTACATTTAAGCACTATGATACTCATGCAAAACATCTTTCTCTCTGTATGTGTACATATATATCTCATCATTAAGCTATAAATCAAGCCTCGTGGGGTCAATCAGCTGGAAATACTAATTACAGGTTGGCCAACTGCCCATGCATTTTTCTAGTGAAAAAGTAGAAGCTAGTTTGTGCTTTGTACTGTACTCAGCCAGCAAATTTGAAATCCATTTGGATGTTAGAGATAGTGATAACTTTAACAGTGTTCTCTGCACTTAAAAAAAAAAAAAAAAAAAAGCAATTGATAATGACCAAGTATTAGAACCAATTTCTTCAGACAAATGCCAATTTTAAAGAATATCTGAATCCTGATCTGCTCAGGGATTTAACATTCCTCACAGAAACCAGTCCATCTCTTGTTTGATAGCTTGAGAATCAGAATCAGAAGAGCAGAGATGCAAAATGAGTTCACAGGATAATTACCTGCCCCAACACCCACTCGAACCACCTAAACTGCACAAATGCATACCAGTTAGCCCGATCCATTACATCTTCATCATGCACTTGTATTTCAGGCTACATAATGTACAGTTTTATGTCAGTTTGTGTTAACGTGGCCACAGAAGTAACATAAACAACCTGGGGATCCAGGATGGTTTGCACACCTTACATATTTTATCTTCTAGCAAAAAACCATGACACTACCTCCCTCAAGAGCACTAGGCTGAATTAGCAGGAAACAATGACTAGAATGGCAAGGAGAAAAAAAAAAAAAGATAGGTACAACTTCCTAAATGCATACAGTTCTCTGTAAGGATGTAAATCCTTACAGGTCAACAACGATAGCAAACAGTACATAAAATTGCAAATACAAGTAAGCAGGGATAGTTTGAGGGGTAGGTTTTAAGGTGAAATTTGACAGATAAATGAATGGAGTCACATAACACACCTTCAAAGGCACCTGGATTCAATCACTCATATTTCTTCCAATTTTAATGTCCCTTTGGCCTGGTGTGAGATTTCTAATTTCAATACAACAGAAGTAAATATAAGACCACGAATAAAGAAATAGTCTCTTGACCAATATTGAATAAACTCATCAGAGGAGAGAATGTAAAGGAAAGAAAAAATAAAGTAAGTAAACCCTGCAAGTATTGGGTAGCTATTAAGGACTAGCATGGGAATTTCTGAAACTGATTATGATATTTTTTAAAACAGATATTTTGTTAAAATCTAAGCATACACAAAGCACCGAGAATTTTTCAACAGGAAAATTATCTGGAAAATTAAAAATTAACCAACTAAAATAAATAAAGCATTTTCAAAGACAGCAACAAACACTTGGAAAGTGAATCTCAGAATATGTGCTCTTTGGCTTCGCTGAACTTTCAAGACAAACTGAAAGTATTTGACTTGTCTTCATGCCATGATAACTTTTTTTTTTTTCAGTATCTCAAATAAGTTTTGCTTTTTTCTCTTATCCATCTCTATTTGAAACCATGGTTGGACTCAGCCACTGTTAACTGAATTCTTTTCATAAACTCATGCTCTTGTTTTTAGTTGACGTTTCCCTTTGACTGTTGGAGGGAGAAAGATTCCCTCCTTGATGCTAGACCTGGAGCCTAGCCAAAGAAAATTAGCCCCTTTTCTCCTGTTTAGTTTTAAGCCTCATTGATTACTTTCAGATACTTTTGATTTTCAGGAAATTGGTATTTCATTAATTGGCCATTTCCAACACAAGGTCATTTCTTGTTAGATATTCTACCAAAATCAGAGTTCTTCAACATAAAAGTGAATTTATTTTGTGTCGTAGTAATTTTAATTCAATGTTTCTATTGATCATTATATTTTTAGAATCAGGGGCCATAACTGATAAATTTAATAAACACACGTTACTTTGTTCAGACTAACAATGTAAAATAACAACTGAAAGGAATAGACTATATGATATCCTAAGCAGTTCTTCCCTTATTTAAAAATAGAGATAGAATGCCATCTACTTGTTAGTTTCCTATATTGCTGGCTGAGGAAAAAATTGCTAACACCTTGGCATTACTGCAGTCTTTAAGTATTGCTTTGGCTAATCATCTGTGTCCAGAGTTACATGAAGAAACAAGAGCAGCCATCAAATTAGCATGCACCTGATATGTTCAATGCATCAATTATACAACACAACAGAGCTCTCTCCCTTTACAAGGTAGTGACTCCCAAATGCCAAACTCTGCAAATCATTCCAGGCTGTGAAGAAAGAGACACCCTCCGATGCTTGTTAGTTATTTAGAATCCAGATCCTGGCCAAGAATTTGCATTATTGAAGGTATGGAAGTAATCACAATGAAGTATAGTGACAGTCTTTGTTCTACACCACTCACCAGTCTCTGGAGATGACTTTACAAGAACAACTTTGTCTCTGAAGTTTCACCTGGATAGGGTGTTATCAGCTGGACAGAAGTGCAAAGAGTTGTTATTCAAGAACAGGGCAGGCAACACACAAATTTATTCCTATTGTTACAGGGCTCTCATCAGAGAAAAAAAATCACAGTGTCTACCAGAAAAATCTACAGAGAGCACACATTAATCCATAAGCACAAAGGATGATAAGACATGTATAGTATCTGTGAGCTTTGCTGACAAAGCTTGTATTTGTTCTCTACCAACTCTATTTGCACCTTATTATGCTCTTCATTTTCAATTTTTTTTTGACTAACAGAAAAACTCACTAACAGACTACGAGGTGTTTCAACAGAGAAGTCTTGTTTCCTGAAACTAAATGCTCTGCCTGTTATATTTGTGAAAAAAGTTTTCTTCTTTTTTTTTTCTTTTTTATTTTTTTTCCCTGGGAAAACTAGCCATCTGTCTGACTAAAAGTCTTGGAAATAAGCTCTCTAATTACTATCTATTCAGTTAAGTAGTCATCTCCCTAGCTTTTTTTTTTTTTTTTTCTCACTGCTCCCTCCAAGTGTTAGTAGTTTTTCTAGAAATATTTATTTGGAAGCTCTATAACCTTTTTTGAACCTTAACTGTACACAGGGGGCTAAACAAGCAAGTCTCCAGTGAGAATTTCCCTGCTTTAAAAAAAAAAAATGGAGAGAGTGACTCTAAAGCTGAGAATCATAAATATTATTATCAGTCTCATTGTAATTGCTTTCTGGTTTTTGATCCTACAAGGCATGAAGGCCACAGTCATGCTGAAGCCAAAAAGGCCAGAAGTGTATTTCAGTGCATTTCACTCACAATTAACTCATAGACACTTAATGCTTGATACAAAACCAGGAGCCATTCTAACTCCAGCTATGAAAACATGGAACTGTTGGGGGTACTGGGCTTTGCTGCAACACGTGCTCCCTCTCCTGCCAACTCTGAGTACTTTAGAACATTCTTAAGGTCATTTTTCATTTTACAAATCTGAGCAAAATTTCCTAATATATATGACAACTTCTCTTGGTTCTTTATGTTCTAGATAGCTCTGGCCACCTTTTCTAGAGCTCCTGGTCACGCCAAGTGATATTACTCAAACTGAAGTCTGCATGCCTAGATTCCCAGTATTTACATTTACACGGACTGGCAAAGAATTCCAGAAGCACACACATACACAAAAATTATTTTTAGTTTGATAAATTGAAAAAAAAGGATGCACAAACAGGCTGTGCATGTTTTGCCGGGGAAGGGCCATGAAGTTCATAGAGAGAAGTTGTAGACAATCTGTTCTGAAACTATTTATTAGGTTTCCTAAAATCTTAAAAGCACATNTAATAAATAGTTTCAGAACAGATTGTCTACAATCTTAAAAGCACACAACCTTTATATGTAAAGGAAGTGGACACTGCTACAGGTACAGCCTTAGAGGTTGGAGACATTATGCAGAAGGAGAATAAAAACACTTCCAAGCAGCTGAGCTAGTCTTACTTGCTCATATAATACATTGAGAGTCTTTTTTGTGCCTTTCACTAAACTCTTCAATCTTCCTTCCTCATCCCAATCTGTCTCAAGAACAAAACCTCTTCCTGAAATATTGTGAGGCCAACCAGCACAAATCAAATTCAAGAGCAACTATGGAAGCCTTCAAATAAATGAAAGTGGGGAAGGATGAGAATTAACACTATATGAGTTATTGCTGCATAACTCCCTACTGAGCTAAGTCAACAAAGCAGCAGCCTGGTTAAACCACATCTCTGGGGTTCAGTCTTTCTTCCTTTACACGTGGGACAAGTAATTGGAATACTTCTAAATCCGTAAGGCGTTCAAACCTCAGGGCAAAACCATTCCCGTTTGCCACACTATGAAGCATAACCCCAAATTCTGATAGGAAGAAGCCTCAAAGGCATTTCTGCTCTTATGGGGCCACAATATCAATGAGTTTTATTAATTTTTATGTAGAAAGCATATGTGAGTGCATTTAAGCAAGTAAATCTCTGTGCATTTTGTGCATGCAAAATGGAAGCATCTTTAATTTCTGCAGTTCCACCTAAGTAGGTTAGGTCAGGTCACTACAAGCAATTAATATAAATGAACAAGAAGTTCATAAAAGCAATTTAATTTGAATTAACAATTCATCGACTCCCAGACTTGGCTACAGTGAAGAGGCTTCTACTTTTACCTATTTATAATTTTATTTATGTAACATCCATGGTAACATCCAAAGTGGATGTATGGAAGTATCCTTCCATATAGGCAATTTCAGAACCAATGACACAAAGAGTTTCTAATGTAAATAAACACAAAAATGTCAGGAAAACTTCTACATACTCTTTTTTTTTTTCAGATGAAGCCTTCAACTCTGAAATAGTATTTTTCTAGGCAATCTGGTTTTTATCTATTAATATTTTGCAATACATAAATAACATATATTGTTATACATCGTGTTCTACCTATATGGTGTATATATAATATATATAATATATTGTTATATTCAATCATTTATATATACTATCTATTATTACATTCTCTATGTATGCTATAGGTATGAATCATATTATGCAAAATGATACATGTAATATTTTCTAAGCTCTTAACTTAGCCTTAGCCAATCTTCATGAGAATTATTATAGAAATTGAATGAATGACATAAAAAGTAGTGTAAATTTCAGAAATCTGAATTTGATCATCTCCATTCAAACTGATGTGAGAAAGATGGCAGCCAGTATGTTACCAAACGCTCACTCACTAAGAGCTAGCATCTTCTATCTGCTCAGCTGTTATAACATAACTCCAAACCCAGGAATGAAGTTCTTAGACCATGGTTACAATTGCTATGGAAACTGGTCTCTTAATATCTTTGCATTTGGCACATCTGTCTTATTTTGTCTGCAATTTTTGAAGTAGCAACCTGCTGGCATATAACACCAAATGATAGAAATCATAGAATCATGAAATAGTTTGGGTCAGAAGGGACCTTTAAAGGCCATCTAGTCCAACCTCCCTTGCAACGAGCAAGGACATCTTCAACTAGAAGAGATAGCTCAAACAGAGAAAGATAGGGGGAATGAGACAAAATTTGAAACAGGAAAATTCCATGAAAGTGTGTTAAACGTAAATTAAAACACTTTTTTCTAGGCAAGTCCAGTGAAGGACATGGTCTTGGTCAGACCATCCCTGTGACTGGGAACACACACAAGAAGAGAGTGACAGGGGCGGGCAGCCAAAGGTTTAGCTTCCTGGTATGTTTTGTTTCTATTTTGGTTACTACAACAGAGACTAAGGCAATCAGTGAAATCAGGCAGGAAAGTCTGAAATGGAAAAACAGTCCTTCACACCAATTTTCAACAGCAGGTACTGCTCATACTGGATCTGCCTCATAAAAAAGAAAAAGAAAAAAAAAAGTAGTAACAACACTCAGCAGTTATTACTGCACTACGATTTTGAAGTACTTTGCAAACATTAATTAATTAGCCCTACAACTTCTCTTTCAGGCAGGTAATTAGCTTGATTTTATTAAAAAGAAAACCCTGTGACTTGGAGAGGTTAAGTGACTCACTGTGAAGTAGTGAAGATGATTCAGTCTTGGTTCACTGTTTCATGCTGAGGCAAATACCCTGGAGGTATTTAAAAGACATAGTGCCCAGTGACATGGGTTAGTGATGTTTTTCCATCAGAGTTAGGCTGATGGTTGGACCAGATGATCCTAAAGGTCCCTTCCAACCTAGACAATTCTATTATTCTAAATATTGCTCTGCTGTGATCTCCACAAGGTCCATCTTTGTGCTCACCTCCTTCTTCCCATTGAATTCATCCTTTCCAGCTACCAGATACCTAGCATTTAAAAAAAACCCCAAACCATAAAAGACTATTTCTCATATTAAAAGCAACAGAGTAACTTCATCCACTTACTGAGGTGAACAAAATCAGTTTACAGATACTGGGCACAAAGTATTTTAGCCTCGGTTTAAGTCTTACTACTGGAATATTAATCAGCAGTGGCTAAAGCCATAACCTGGAGCCAATAATACTAATTAATACTCCTCTAACACCACAGCAGGGGATATGGACACCCATGGAAGTCTGTTATGTTTGTATGGTGTGGTGAAGCTTGCTGAAACTAAGGTATTTTCTGTAACATTTTTGGATGAAAAATAACTATTTTCCGATAAGATTCCATTTCACTGGAAAATTTTCAAATAGAGTCTTTAGGTAAACCATTAGAAACAGACATTATCACCCAAGTTAACTCAATGCTCCTGCATGTAGTTGTATAAACTTGCAAAGATTTTGTTTGGCTTAGATGAGCATCTGTAAATCCCACATTTCTTTCCAAAGATTTCAAGTCTCAGTTGTAGTTTAGACAAGATGTTCCCTTTGCCTTGCAGCCAGAAAAGATTTCGCATGCTCTTTATTTATCGCTTTTACATAGAAAATACCACATTCTGTCTTTAGTGATCAGACATAAATTTGGAGAAAAAGATGGAAGTCTTTGGAGCTGAAATGCTACAGTTTCCACTTGCCAGCCCAGAAATCCAGGTTTAGCTTGAATCTTCTACATGGTAGCAGTTGGGAGTGCTTTGGTAGAAGACACAGAAACCCTTGTCTCTCAGCTGCTACGGTTTCCCATACTGTGTTGAAGGGTACACAGAGACTGTTTTCACTTATGAGCTCTGGCAATTATCCTCCCAGAAAGAAGGTTTAATTTGCACCATAATTTTTATTACTCCCAGTACACAGAGTGTCTAGAGAGGTCAGCTACTGGACTTTGGATTGGTGTCACCTGAGGTAGCTAGAGAAAAACAAGTCATGCAATATAACAGTAAGTTCAAACTGCACTTTAACTGGATGAACTACTATTTATTTCAATATCGTGTTCTCCAGCTGTATGACTATAAGGCATTGACTGAGATGGGAAACACAGCTGATTTATGTGGTCACGTTGCAATATGGATTGAGATTAGCCTTCATTAACAATATAGCATCGTAGCAGTTCCCAACACTGTTCAGGCGTGTGGAACACATGCCAGCCTTCTGGATCATACCCAGTATCCACCAATATAATTTTGCTATAAAACAAAACATGCAGTGGTGGGCAGGATGGTGTCAAAATGAAACTATTTTTCAGTTTGGCTTGCTATGTATTTTCACTGTTTGAAATCAGGAATCAGAATGTCTGCTTAGAAGTCACAATTACAAATCAAGCCATGTTAATTTTTTATCTTGATTATTATACCTCTCCTCCACCTCTCTCCATGTTAATACTACTCCCCTACCTACCTTCCACAACAGCAAAATTATTTTTCCAGCTTACAAATATAACTCCCACTACTACTTCCAATCATTTTAAGTAAGACAAGCTAAAACTTACCGTAAGTACCTTTGACAGTATTTGTCAATCTGTGCCTTCCATCTTCTGTGGAGAAGTTCTCCATATCCTGCAGAGACAACCAAGCTACTTCTTCATCCTCCTCCTCCGAGCACAGAAAGACTCCAAGCTCTGGCACCCTCATGCTGGATGACATTTTCTTCCCGTATTTTTATGCCAAAAGACAGGACAGAATTCACTGTGGTACTGCAGGGAAAAAAATATGGTAACAAGTGTGTTAGGAAATGCATTCAATAAATTGTCATGTTTCAGCAACACTTGTCTTCCTGAGGGCTTACAGAATTGCCCATTCCATCAGCAGTTAAATGTCATGTTACCCATCATAATATCCCTGTTATCTTCCCGCAAGTGCTTCCTTTTCTTCATCTCAGTGGTTCTTGGGCAAGAAAAGTTTATATGACCTCTGCATTGCAGTTTTAACTCTTCCCTCAAACAGAGCATTAACTTCCCTGATCACAATGAAAATTCCTTTCCTCATTTTCTCTCCACACTGCAAGAACTTGGCCCATACAATTCTATCTATCAATGCAAATCTCTCAAGGGCAAATTCCCACTCTAATGCATACTGCCTCAGCCTTGAAATAAGCTGGGGAGTCCTTAAATCATCCTGACAAAATTCGGGGGCAAACTCAATTGTCCCTTTTTTGTGGTTAATCTCACATAGTTCACACCCCAACTTGAACCTTGGCAACAAGCAAACCACACTCAAGTGTCCCTCCACACGCCTCTGTATCTCTTTGAGAACTCTTTAACAGAAGATGTGCATCCATTTATACAAATAAGGTAATATATCACCAAACCAGGCACTGAGGCAACACGTAGCCAATTGCCAGGAGGAAAATATGGATCTGGGAAAAGAGTTGTGCATTTGTCTCCAAGTGCAGAGAATACATGGACACACGGTTTTGAAAAAAACACTTCTTTTATGGAATTCAGTGACTGGATGAGCCAGCTAGGGATTGCCTGAACTTAAAAGATTTGCCCAGTAAACATCAAAAAACAAACAAAAAATCCCTCAGAAATAACCCTACAATCAAGCCAAAGATAGAAACAATTAGGAATTCAATCAGAATGAAGAGTTTGAGACAGTACCAAAGACAGAAAGGAGTTTTCTGCAACAACTTAATAAACCTAACATTATTCCTGGTATTTAATATCCTAACATCCTTTTGGGGAATATAAATTATTCAATGTTCGAGTGCCTTGTAATTTGATTTAAATGATGAATGGAAAAAATACTTTAATTGTAAAATATATTTTGTATGCATCACACAGAAACTTCAACAAACTTACTGAAACAGGCTCTCAGGAGAACTATATGGCTCAGAAGACTGCTAATGGGATGTGGCGTCCTTCATCATTAAGATCATGAGTCAAATCCAGAACATGTTGGAAGCAACTGGAAATGGTTTCTCAATATAGCTAGAAATTCAAAACAGAGTTACTGGTTCCCTTTGTCATATCCTCCCCCTTTTTGTTCAGAAAGATCTCAGAACATTCCTGGTTCAGGAGCATGGAAAATTTTTAGTCCTTCTTGACACAATTCTCAAGGTGGCCCATAATTACTGGACTCTTCCTTCAACCTGGACCACGCTGTTAATCTCACACCAGTCTTCCATGTGCTCACCCCATTATGGTACACACACGTCATTCCTCGGTCAATAGGATGTCCCGCCATCTTACCAGGGGTTGCCCAGGTGGCATCAGTAACTGTGCCCAGCCTCCTCAACCTTGTCTTCTCAGGGTCCTTTCCCATCACTTATAAACACCTCCCGCCATCCAAGCAACCACAGCTAATCACCTCCCTCCTTTCACAGTCTCTGCACAGGGGTATCTCCTTGGCAGGATGAACTGGATCAGAGCATGGCTCCACAGACACCTCCACCCACTGATCTCAATCCCACCCTCCTTCCTGAGGACAACAGCCACCTTATGCCATGAAGCCATGGCTGGATCCAGTTGTGACTGGCCTGGGGCACCCACGGCCTTCTCCCACACAGGGCAGCCAGGGTCCCCACAGGGGATATACCCCGATCCCATGGGGGATATATCCCCACTATACTCTATTTGCATTTATTTAAAGAAATCCTGACAGCTCCTGCATGATGGCATCACCGGCTTTAACAATCCAGGACTAGAAATTCTCTTTTTGGCTACGACATTTCCTTTCACACACCACACCAACTCTGAATATTTTTTACCTAAAACCATACCCAGAAAATTTTTGTTCTTGCTTTTCTCTGTAAAATACCTTCCTGCCTGATCATTTTAGAGTTTCTGCTTAAAATTTCTGAGGTATTTTAAGGCAATCTGTTAAAATTTAGTTTAAAGACACAGTCACTAAAAAGTGAGAGCCTCTTGTCATTATGAAAGCAGAGAACAAGAAAATGGCAGATGCAATTATAATAATAAGCTGCATCCCAGCACACTTTTTTTTTTTTGCATGCAACAAACTCTTTTCCTAGAAGTAATTATTTTCTTTCTTGAGACTTACCGGTTTCAAGGATCAGCTCAGCCGATCGCCAGGAGACTTTGCGGCATCTCCTCATCTTGCCACCAATCTGAACTGTGCAGCTTTGAGAAAACAAAGTTTATTTTTGTAGCTTTGCCCACTCCAGGTAATTTGTTTGAAGCAGAAATTATCTATCACTATATGAAGTCCTTGGTTGTGGTGGTTTGGGGTGGGCTGGGCTGGGCACCACAACAAATGACAGATGGTCTCTTTAACAACAAATCTTCAGTCTCAGTTGGATTTTTGATGCACTATTACAATATAAATAATAGGGTTGCTTTGGAGTTGTTTTTTTACAGTACCCGTGATCGCTGCTTATTATAGTTTTACCTGGTTTGATCTCTCCATTCCTTTTAAATCTCTACTCCGAAAATCTGTTAAAATCATCATCAAAGCAAACCTCAATACAAAAATGTGTGGATAGTTTAATGGCCTTGAGATGAATACATGCCACCAAAAAAAATAGTAGCACAGCAGGGGCAATAACTTGTATTAGATTAATTAATTGATAAAGCAAAAAGTGTATTGGATCTAAAAAAAAAAAAAAAAAA
>VZRU01010132.1:0-47083 GCA_013398155.1 Pedionomus torquatus | reverse complement strand
AAAAAAAAAAAAAAAAAAAAAAAAAAAAGTGTACATAAAAAAAAGTGAACATAAGACGACCTAATGAAAGTTGTATTTTAGCAAGAAAGCTTCCCCTTCTTTGAATATGAGACCATCACTGAAGGACAGCTGGCATTGTCAGCCCCTAACACTCAGTAGACTGCCTACCTGTGCTGTATGCATCAATGGAAAAGTCTCAAAAAACTGAGACTATTTCTATAAATGAAGGAATTGCATACTTTATGGGACCTTACACAGATATCTTTTAATACCTTTAAAACTCTCTGGCTTCCTTATTATGATGCTCTTTAGAAATGGAGAAACAAATGGTCATTCATGGGAAGACACATGGCTTGCCTGAGGCAAACTGTGATTAAATGACTGAAATCAAAGACTTTCAGTTAAATCATGACTAAAATAGATGAGAAAGAGAGCCATAAAAGTTTAAAGTTAAGATTTTGCAGAATTAGAAATATCGTTGTTGAAATATGCTGAGCTCCTCCACTGAGAGATCCGCTGAGATCTCTTGCAGGTTTTGCAGCTTTGAAAAGAGCAGTGTCTAAGACCACCACAGGTTTTGCAAAGTGAGGTCGACTGTGCCATCGTTTAAACTCTATCTGGCCAGCAGCAAGGGGATATTTAAACATCCAGCATCGCTTCAAAAATGTTGCGCCATCAATTTAGATAGAAGTCATGAGTTATTTTGTATGATAAACACAAACCATGTATTTGTTTCCATTAAACAAAAACGAGTTTTTCTTCAAGGGACATGTAATAAAACAAGAAAACCTTGTAACATGCCCTGTTAAGATTAAGCTAGTAAGATCTATTTCTATTAAACTCCACAGGTATCTAATAATGAATAAAAGAAACAGAGAACACAAAACATAATTTTTCAGAGAAACATACTGGAAGTTTTACAAATATCATTAAAGCCATTTCATGTGAAACCTCTATTAAACATTTTTAACATATTTCAGGATAATTTTGTAATTTGGAATATAAAAAAAAAAATGAAAATGTAGCCAAATTTACTATCGCAATTGTTTTGATGATAAGTATGCTAATAAAGTTTTCAATGGGAAGAAAAGGCAACCTCTTTTTTTTTTTTATAATCACCGCACCACAAAATCATTCTGAAACATACTTTGGCACTTTAAATTTCCAGCGAGGACTGCGTATTTGAAAAATTCATATAATGGGCACAGTAGACCTTGTTTTCAAATAGATAACATATTCAGTGTCAAACACATCTATATTCTGTATTTTTGCAGATCTCTAAGACCGTAAGTTTCTCATTGTGTTCCTTTCCAAAAGGATTTCAAAGGAAGACCCAGGCAATGTACACCACTGGGGGAGGACCTGTGCAATTTTAGGACTACATTGTCATCAGCAGCTTCATTTTAAATTGGCAAATATAATTTCAGAGACATTGTGGCTTTCCATTGTGACTTGTTTTCAACTTCAAAGGTGGAACTTCAAAGAAAAAAAAAAGAAGGGAAAAAAAAAAAAAAGACCTGTAGAGTTTGTGCACTGGAAACCTTCTAGTCATGACTGTTATTGATGTATATTGGGTAGAAAGAGAAGGTTAAGAAACCAGATGAAACAGCAATAAGTGAACGAGGAATAATTTGAATATAGTAAGGCTAAACCATAATAAATGTTTTTAACGAATTGCAAACTGCTTAAAGAGAATGGAGATTAATTTTACCGCATAGGCTTGTATAAGGTGGGAGGGGGAGCTGTGAGGTAGATGGGTGAATGAGTTGTAGAAAAGTTTCCAGCGCTTCAAGCCTGAATCCCTTGTGCTGCCTTGCACCTGCAGCCTGCAAAAGCACAATACATTTGGCTTCCTCCGTTTAGTTCACTTGGCTGCAGCAGCTTCCAAATGATTAATATCACCTTTGTACAGATACAAATAAATACATAAGTTGCAAGGAACTGAGGACTGAGAATCCTGAAATGTAATTAGCTCCTCGCATGCTTTTTACCGGCAAATATTAAACTACACAGCAAACAGAAATAAAGGACAAAACAGAACCATGCAACATCGTTACTCAATAAAAATGATGCATTTATAACCTCATTACTCACCTTTTATAGTTGTGGAAGCCGAAACACAGAGAAGTGGCTGTGCAAGGTCACACTGGCAGAGCTTAGAACAGAAATTAGATATCTCATTCCCTAAACTGGTGTTGCTGCTCACTGTTTTATGAATTGCCTAGGTTTGTTTTGGATTATTTTTTTTCCCCTGTCTGTTTTTCGGGCTTGTTTTTTTCTAAACATGGATAGATCACCACAGCAAACTTGCAAAAAAGCCTTGCATGACACATAGATAAGTACGGACTTAAGCTGAATCTCCCGAGCTTCGTTTGCAACAACAGAGTTTGTTGATTTCAACAAACCGTATGCAGAAATAACATCAATGTTAACAGAAATCCATAGAAACCTTTAGGGTAATGTTCTGGTCTCTCTGAACTCAGTGAGAAAATTGCCATCGTGAATAAATTTCACTCCCAATATTGGATTGGAACTTTTGCATCTTATAAATTGTTTCATTTGGAAGCAAACTGCTTCCAACAAAATTCCTTCCATTCACTTCAGTGAAGTCTGGATCCACTTTGGAATGAAGGAGAGTGGACAAGGTGTAACAATGCACATTTTCCCCTAGGTCTTCATGAGGACACAGGTGTTAATGACTCCTTATTTTTTCAGTATGTCTCAGTACCTCTGTATATCAGTTCATCAAATGATGATGCTGTAGAAAGAAAAGCAAATGAAGAACAGATGTTTACTTCAGTCAATCACAATAATAAAAGGGTTTCTATAGAAGGAAGTTTGGGGGTTTTTCCTCCCTCCAGAGTGTTGTCGTAACTGCTACTTTTCCACAAGTAATGTCAGACTACTTTAGACAGAAACACTCCCAACTTTTTTGACCAAAGCTGTCCCTTTCAAAGCTCCAGGATTTATAGGGTATAATGTATATGGTGGGTACCATTTACCTTTTTTACTGTATTACAAACCTGCGCACTGTTTTGCCTGAACACAGGTTTCATCCAAGAAGCATTAACACGACGAGTCGTGCCTGGGTTTGAACAGATTGAGGCTGCGCTCCAAAGCCACCACAGACATCTCCCACAGGCTCATGACTGATCTGAGGGAGACTAGGAAAGAAAACTGCTAAACTTTTGTCTTAATCCAGCTGTGAGAGGAATTTGGCAAGTAAAATGACTAAAGCTGTCTAAGAGACAACAAACTATGTTCAAAATATATATATATTTTAAAAAAAGCTAACAGAACTTCTGGGTCTTCTCTCAGATGAATGCAACTAGAACCAACTCCAGTGAAGTCCATCACCTGACACCAGATACTGTTTTTTCTGTTGTCAGAAATTTGTCAGGTCCTTAATTCTCTCCAGCTCAGCATTAGAGCAAAAATAAGAAATAGATTTGATTTTTTAGTGAGACCAATTCTTATTCTTAAAAATGCAAATAGTTACTCCTCATATTTTTAATGAGAACGAGGCCAAGAATCATCTCAAAGAAAACATCGGAGGCAGTGAATGCTGAAGTTCATATCTCAGAAAATCCATAAACTATATAGAATTATAGAATGGGCTGGGTTGGAAAGGACCTTAAAGATCACCTAGTTCCAACACCACACCACCCTGAGCAGGGATGCTTAACACTAGATCAGTTTTGCTCAAATATCCATCCAGCCTGGCCTTGAAAACCTCCAGGGATGGGGCAGCCACAGCTTCTCTTTATTTTTATCTATTTATATCCATAAATAAAATTTTCATCCGGTTATAAATCAGATTATGAAGCTGACATTACCCCAGTGTGGAAATCACATCACCTCCTGTGACAGCAGAATATCATCATAGTAAACCAAAGCCTCAGATTTGGCATTGCCATGTGATGTTTATCATGAGAAACACCCGAGAATGTGTTCACTAGGGCTGTAGAAATCACAGTCCCAATCACCAACACCAACCACACAGCAAAAGACATTATTGATACTGCTTTCCCTCCAGCCAAAATATACCACAGTACAGAAATTGTTATTTTATTGTAGATAGAGAGCAACCACCAAAAATGCCATCGGTCCTCACAAGTATTATACGGATTCAGCCAACAATCCCAGGGCAAAGAGGGTCAATGAAGCAGATTTTCATGGCACTGGCAAATGCTTAGTCCCACTTAGTGCTGTAATTTGTGGGACTGAAAAACTAAAGGCAATGTCTGCAGGAACAACAAACTAGGGCCAAGTTCCAGTCAAAGGCTAAGAGCAGAAAGAGCTGCATTTAGAGTGAAGAACTGTGAAACATCCAAAGGAACACAGCTTTTCAAACTGCTTAAACTAATAGATTTCTGTCATAATACAATTTGCAAGAAACAGGGCATTTTCAGTGAGTCATTGCAAGTCTGGAATTACTAAGTCATGCTGACCTGGTTTAAATTAATTTAACCTTTTCTTCTTTCCTTCTTTATTTCTTTCCTTCCTTCCCTCCTTCCTTCTTTCTTTAACCACCTGTGTGCATGTGCCAGTGTTTTCTTAGGTGCTGTGTGTCCATGGGGCCAGTCGGGCAATGGGCATCTTTGGGAATCCCTGCCAGGTTTCCCACATAGAATCATTTTTGCTAAGCCATAGGATCCCACATAGGATCGTTTTGATAAGCCAGCCTTTCTTCTAAATTTTCCCATATTCAAATAAATAATGGTCTACCTGTAAGAGACCTTACCAACAAACTCAGATGTTAGAAACACACCATGAAGGTTTATAAAAAAACCTCAAAAATGCAAATCAGCTTGGAAACATGCAAGGTAGCACAAAGGTGCCTGTAAATATTTGTGTTTGGGATGCAGCAGCACTCAGACATCATTTTACAAACCTGTGCCTGAAAAGGTTTTCAGTCCACATAGTTTAGTATTTGTAAACCTTTAACTATCTTTGCTGAACTCCCTCTGCATTTATATTTTTGTCTAGTGATGACTAGGAACGGAGGCAGCTTCTCGTGTGTGGTCCTCAGATCAATTTTTAAAAGAGCTAGTTACCTGATCTGTTACAACCTGTAGATGTTAATGGAGCTCGGAATGGTATTAGGACTTTCTGTTGCCAAATGACACCACAACCCTTGTGCCTCTTTCAAAATAAATCCAATTTCTAATTTCATTGCCTTTAGTCACCTTTGGCAATATCTTACCCTGCAAACAGATCAACTGAAAGCCAGGCGCGTAGCTGCAAAGTTAAGTCCTTTACAACATAATTGCCACAGAATCTGAAACTTTCTTCCACTACGTCCGTATTATTTCTTTGTCCTTGCAACACTTGAGGTTGTTGAGGGAGTGGAAGAACACAGCCCCATAAACTGAGAAGGGAATGTCAGCTGTCAGTCCAGACATCCTGGATTTGTTTCTTTGCTCGCATGTCCTGGGAATACTGAATTATATTTCAGTTTTATTGGCAGCTGCTTTATTTTGTATTTACAATGACCTAGATTGCCAGTTAGCAATCTGCCTGCAAAGCACTTGAAACCCAGCCGTGCTCTCCCAGAAGAAGACTTCGGGAATCATCTGGCAGGGACAAATAGTACAACACCACAAGCACACGTCTCTTCTAATCCTTCCAGTTCCTACAGAACTAGGGAACAAACTATTGCTGTAATATGCCTAAACTGACAGATTCTAAAAAAAAAAAATATTAAGCAGTCCCAAGAAATAATGCTTATGTGGAAATAGAACATGGAGTTTTGACTTATGATGATAAATGTAACAATCCTAGCACTAACATAGATTTGGTATTTAAGAGCAACCTATTTGCTTTCCTCTCAAGATTAAGGAAGCGCAGACACAGTTGCCAAGACCAATACATGCCTATAGTTTAAAAATGGAACTTCCAGTTTGAAAAAGTCAATGGAATTANCAGCTCTTGCTTTCTTCTGCTGTTTTTCAAATCTGAAAGACAATTCTCTGTTTGCTTCACAGCAGTTTTTTTTAAAAAAACTCTGCCACCCAAAAATATTCTCCTACTACTACTCTACTCTTTTTCTCTCCTGTGCTTCCTTACAAAAGAAACTAACCACAACTCTTTTGTAACATGCTACACAATGGAGTATCATTGCCACCATCTCTGGCTTGGAACCAGGCATTCACAGTAACACCTTGCATAAGCATTATTTTCATTAACAGATTGATAAAGACAATGTCAAGTCCGAGAACAACCCTGACAATAAAACTGCAGCATCATCCTATTATTAGCAGCACAATCAGTCAAATGCTGAAAGATTTTTTTAAAGGAATTCTGGGATCAGTATTGTGTCAGCAATATACTAATGGTGGCAATTCATGGTCACTTCAATCACACGTTTAGGTATTTTGTTTCAAGGTAAAGTATTTGCTCGTGTTCTTTCATCCTTGTCTCTCTTATTGTCATCTACTTCAGCCTCAAAGTTATAAAAAAAATGTTTCCTTTCAAGTTTGCCATCAAGAAAAGTTTTCCCTTTTCCTGTCATCCAAGTCCTTCTGTATTAATGAAATTCAGATTTGTGGAGAAACTGAGCATGGACTATGGACAACACTCTAATCCCTTTTTAGCTGTACTTTAAGGGCAATTTAAACAGTCCTGCTAAAACAGCATTGTCTCATTTGACATGATTGTGCAAACCTCCACAGAGAATGCTGGTCAAATGCTTGTGTCCAACTGCTAGTTATTTCAGTTGTGGTGTGTATAAATCCTGTGTTCATCCCCACACAAAAAGGCATGACTTAGCATTTCTATGATACAAATGTTTTTTTCTTCTGGCACGAAGGAAAACTTCTGTGATGGACATGATGTTATGGAACATGCAAGTCTGTATGAGGTACAAGAAATGACATGGGCTGTCCACCCTCTTCCCATGTAATCCCACCTGCAAATTGGTTTTTGTGATGAAGTTCTCATAATCTTTCTCTATTGAACAACAAGATACTCAATTTTCCCAGTACAGGTGCTTTGTTTGTTTAATTGATTATCTTGTCTGAAAGGTAAATGTGTACTACTCTTGGAAGTGGTTCCTAGTGAGGAAATCCAACACCCATCATGGAGTTTCCACTGAAGTCAGTGAGAACAGGAACAGAACAAGCCCCTGTGGGACTAGTCTGATGCTCCAGATCAGATGCACTCAGATTGCCCTTGAGTGAGGAATAATTAAGTGTACTTAATCAACAAGTGAACTCTCATCAACATCTTCCTCTTGTAAAAAGGAAAGTACTGATAAAAAAAAATATGCTGCATACATCAACGGGTAACTGCAAACGAAATAATTTCTGATTTTTTCATTCAAATTTCTAACAACTTACACTAGGGTTGTATATACTCACAAAGACTTGGAGTATTTTTTTTCCACTAACACTTTTTATTTTGCACTTCGTTATATCATAAGGATGCATGGTTGCAAGCTGAATTAATATTATAGAAATAAAAATATCAATATATGATCATTTACTACAGCCCAAGCTACATATGAAACTAATGGCCTCCGCTTTCTCTTGTCTTCCTTTCCTCATTTGAAGGGAAAAGTGCTCTCTTCAGAGCCTTTGCTTAGGAAATGATTGAAGAGTATCTAAGGGACACAGGAGTCAGTACTCATCAAATCAGGTTGAATGACCAAATCATGAAATCAAAAGGTTATCTAAACCCATCATTCCACTGTACTTACATCCTTCCTGATAGAAACGCATCTTACCCACTCTTAAAACCCTTCCAGTAATGGTATTTCACAAAATCTCTCTCCTTCATACGATGATGGAAATGAGATTCAGGGGAGACCTAAATGGAGCCAGGAACACAGACTTTCAAGCAGATGGAGTGCAACAGGGGAGAACCATCAGGGCAGGTGTGAGTGAAGCCACTATAAAAGACTTCATTCAGTTTTGACTTGCAGTGAAAGACTCATTTGCCTGGCTTTTAAGGAGGTCCCCCTTCCCTCTGTCCTCTCCACTTACGATCAGAATGAATGCTTTGTCTATAACAGGACTGGTTTCTCCAGACAATGCTATTGAGCAGCTAAAAAAGACGAGTAAAAGCAAGGTCAAAGAAAGGTTAATACTACTGCACAGGAGAAAAGACACCATTAGCAGATATATTGGGTTGGAGTTAATTAGCCAGCAATAAACAAATACCCATTGCCTGTGAGCTCAATACACAAATATTTAATGAATTCTTATTTTCAGGCACATATAGTCATGATCACAACCATTAATCCAAGAAGCTCGTTTCGTTATTAAGTCAACAATCTACATAAAAGGGGTCACTCATTCTGCTTTTGATTAAGTTGCCGTAGCCCTGCACAGCGATTCCAGGCTATTTGGTTAAGTGAGATATCAAAATGCTTTGCGTGACATTCCAGTTCCATCAGGACCTCGAAACACCCTGTAATATTTACCTCCCAATGCAGATGAGTGTGTGCGAGGGAAAAAAGTTATATTTCTAATAATACACACTGTCTTCTTCATTACACAGAAAAATCCTTAAAGATCCACCACTTCTGCTTTAATACCTCCGAGGGATGGCCACGCTGAGAATTAGTGACTGCACTAATTAGCGACTGCACCAGCGCGGAAACCAACCCCCAGATGTGCTAACTGGGGACCTGATGGAAGTGAGCATGTATTGGAAACTGGAAAGACAGAGAGAAAAGTTCTGTATTTTATACATACATACTTACATACATATGTATATGTATAACAAAACCTATATTTACACTAGAAGCCAAAGATAATACCTCCTCTGTTCTCTGTAAATCACTCCATTGCTTATAGTGTCACAGTAGTTCTGCAGCTTGCAAAAATGATTAAGGCTAAAATTAATCCCAATTAGATCTTTAAAAATTCTATGATGCTACAGGATGCCAAATAAACACAACAATATTTGTATAAATTAGCACTTTTCATTATCACAGTCTTTAGCTCAAACACGTCTCTGTTGACATAGTGAAGGTAACAAACCGTATTGCTCTTATCTAGAAATGATGCAGATAGGAAGAGAATCAATCAAGAGAATCTTTCTTTGACAATTCTTTTCTTTAGATTTGGGCACTGAAATTTACTCTTTTAATATCACATAATTCCTACACTTCAGGACTTGGTTTTCCATGTACCTGTAGGTCTAATTCAATGCAGCTGGAACTCCCTTTTCCTACCAGGCTGAATAAATATATATACCACAGACATTTCCATTTGGGTGATCTAAAACTGCCTGGTTTGTTTCACAATGGTTGCAAGAACCAGGATTAGCACAGGGTATAGCCTGGCTCCTGTTTATTCAGGTTTTTCAGAAGCATTCTCATTTACAAATTCCCAATCACCTCTCATAACTACATAAACAACTAACAAGCCTTAGATTTTCATTTTGACTGCCTCCTCCAGCCACCCCAGTTCAGACAGAAATGTGCCCAGTTTCCTCCTTCTACACCTGAGCCATGATATTCAGCTAGTTAATGATCGCTTCTTTTGCGGATCATTTGCCTGATCGCTCTCATTTCCAAAGGCAGAAAAAAAAGTTTCTTTCCTGATGGATCAAGTCTGTACCCAAGAGGAGAAGACAAAAGCTCCCATGACTATTTAATGACTTCGCCTAATGTCTTGCAGTCACTAGTGAAAGCTCCAGAACCTAATCATCCCCACTCATTGCTCTAATATTAGGCAAGTAATTCAGGTTTATTTTTGCTGTACTTCTCTCTGGCACAAAAACAAGATTAATAGCTCCCTTGGCCTCTCTCTCACCTAACATCTCTCCCTCCAAGAGTGGCCCACCACATTCTGCAGAGTCGATCTTGCCGAATGAGCAGCTGAGCAAAGCTCTGGCCCACCTTTGAGACCGCTCAATCTCCTGATGAAAAGGGGGTTTTGAATGCCTGCAAGAAGGTGAGAAATGAGCTTCTGCCTCCCGCATGCTGCTGGCTAATGACTATTCTGGCTGCCAAACTCCTCTTAAGGAAGCCTCTCTAACCCTACTAGCTAATTTTTTATATATATAAATTTATTTTTTTTTTCTGAAATATGTTGTAGCCTTGCCTGGGAAATCCCACCCAACCAAGGCATGTTTGTGGATATCCAGTCTGTGAACCCTGGTGCAATTGCATGATCTTAGTTTCTATCTTTTCTACAGTATCAAGACCAAGGAGCCTGGCATACCCAGAAACCAAATTTTCAGCAGTTAAGGGACTCCATGTGTAAAATCTGAAGCATGTAAGAATTTAAGGCATGAACAAGTCAGGTAACTTGTCACAGGTCAGGGACAGGGGTGTCATTATCTTCAGTTCAAGCACCCAAGGAGACAGTTGGAATTTATGTATTTATGTCCTCTTAGGGCTAAAACCATTAAAAAAAAAATAAAAATCCAAGCTAAACTGCTAAGACGATTGAAAGGAATCAGTATCTGGGTTTGAATTATGCCCTGTAGATTTTGATGACAGAACTGGGCAATTCTTTTCAACAAGCAGAGATGGGAAACAGGAGTCAGTGGCCAGTATTAGGCAAAGCCTAGCTTGTGACCTTTTGGTTCTATTAGATTTTGCACTTTACATCAAACACTGAACTCTTGGAAGATTTTTCTAAATATTTGTAACCTTAGGTTTACATTTTTCACTAGCAACATTGCAGAATAACAAGGAAAACATAAATTTTGCAATGTTCCGCTTAGTGAAGTCTAAAGTTGAAGAGCTACATTACGATCTATGTATTTGAATAAAGACAAAACACACTAGTGCATGGAGATTTCAGAGCCAAACTCTCTAATGCCCATTCATCTCTGCAAATGCTCAGCTGCGAAAATCTGTGGCCGCAGCCTCTTTTTACCTTTGACACAGAAAGTAACCATGTTCAGGCCTAGCTTCCCAAAACTCACGCTGAAGAACAGAGGGATGAAACGGCCACCACCAGTTCATTTCTACACAAAAATTACTATTGCTGCATGTAGAGTTCCCATTTGCTCATCCAAGCTACACTGTGCAAACACAGCTATGTGATATTCATATGCAAATGTTGGTCTTTTCAAATTCAAATACATGCACCTGCAAAGTTTTTTTTAGAGGTCAGCTGAAAATATTGCCCGTCTTGCCGAAGGAGCTCAGAATTTTCCAATACGTATCACATATATATGCAAATGCTCACCAGATTGTCTTGCCCTTGTTTTCTAAATCACTCCTTTAAATTAAACCAGAAACATTACAAGGCAAAATATCATTACCAGATAATACAATGTCCCAAAAGAAAATGAATACAAATTACAAATGAGGAAGAGAAATAGGAAAACCTTTTTAGGTTTCTATTTTCTCTTGTCCTGTGCTATCTTTTATTACAACACTAAATATTACAGAGATCAATGTTGTGGCATTCCCTGCTTCAAACACTACAAAATGTGGAACTCATCTGGTAAATGATTAAAAGTTGCATCTTCCACTGGAACTTCATCTGGCTTTCACAGTGCACATGCAGTTTACAAATCCTTCTCTATATGTACTGTGCATGGAAAATCTCCTTGGCAAGATACCAGGATGTGTTAAGGGCAGTGTGCTTGTAGGGGACCAACTATAAGAGAATTTTGGCCATTTGCAGTTGCATGTTGTGATGTAAGAAACATCTGGAGTGAGTTCTCTCACCAAAAGCACGTGCTACTTCTTGAAAATGTCCTTGAAAACATTACAGTCTCAGTGAACTGAAAGGCTACTAAAAATTAAGATGACTCAGGAGGAAATATCATTTCTGCCCTGAGGCAATAAAGTTTACACAATAACTTCCACTTTGTCTAACCTCTACACTACTTTATATGTGCTGGAAACATTCTTTTCAGCAACAGGAAGAAAATCGGGATTTGACTAGACTTCATTCATAAACAAAATCCATGGAAAATGTATAATCTTTACTCCTCTGAAACAAACTACTAAGGATGGCACCTCTAATTGGGAAGAAACAATTCATACAAGAAAATCTCAAGCCTATTCATATTTCAAGTATCCAGTATTCACCAGAGAAGCGAATCTTTGAAAGACACTGTTGTGCCTTTGATATCTTTGCCAGGGGAGGTATTGCAACAGTCCAAAGCAAGGTGGCTGGACCAGAAGCGTTTCTAGCAATCACAGTATGGAGTTACTGGGTGCTAAAAGTTCCTGCAAGAGTCACCAGCAGTATTTTCAAAAGTCAGACATCAAGTTTAGATATGAACAGAGAAGGCAAAAATAACACGGAAGTCTTTGGAGAGAGAGAGAGAGAGAGGAAACATACAGAGAGGAGAACAGTAGGTGTAGAACTTCAGGGTAAGAAGAGAGAAAAAGGACTACGTAAGAATAAAGAGATTTAAAAATACTAGGGAAAAAGTTTTGACCTAGCAAAAGGATAGCACACACGATGCAGGCTTTATTAAACACTGCAATAAAGTTAGCCGCAACCATCCCATGAGCAATATCCAGACCTAACAAATTGGGTACACTGACAATCTGAAGAGGATTATAATTTATGACTCCTTTGGTTGAGCCCCATAAGCACATCTGGCTTCCTCAGTGTCTGTGTTCTAGGAACAGATGTCATTTCTACAGCAGTTGGGGATGCAAAAATGAAAATAAAGCAACATACTATCAAACATACTGGAGGAAGGAACGGGAAGATGAAAGTATGAATACAAATCCAGAAACCCAAACAGGAGGCAAAGCTCCACAAAGAGGTAGATCAGAAGGCTGTTATTCTACACAACTTCAGATTGAGACCAGAGCATGCAGATTCATAATTACTGCCTTACAGTTCATTTCCTGGGGGATCCGGGAGGTGAAATGTGGCTGTGTAACTTCTCTGTACAGTCCAAAGACAAACATTCTGTAAGAATTTTGACAGATAAGAAAAGAATCAGTACCAGGTAGAAGCAAAGACGTGCTCTCCCTATTTTTAAAACCTACTTTCTAATGCCATAATAAGGATTTCTCCTCTTGCTAGATGTATCTTATGAAGTTTCACCCTGAAAAATGTGAAAATGACTGCTTTAGCATACACAGAAGGAGAAGTAATCTCAATTAAATGCAGTTCCTCGGTGCAGTTACATCTAGCCATGAATCTGGATGACTCAGGACAGGACTGGACATCCTCACTTCTAGGATCAGAGTGAGAACTGCTATCATCAGTACCTCCTTGTGAGAAAAGCTGTCCCAATGTGTGTCTGGAAAAAAACAAGCAATAGCAAGACAGCTTCTAACTCCGAACTTCTTAGATTATGCCTTTACCTCATCTAGGCAGAAGAGGTGATTCCCAGGCCTAACTCCCATTTTTTCAGCTTTTCATGTTGAATTTTCATATGGATTACCAGAGCAGGATGTTGGAGCATAAATAACTGGTTGTATAATCAAATATTTCCCTTTAAAGCCAGTAGCAGGAACACCACGGCCCATTTTGGGTCTAACAAGTGGAGCACTTGGTTGGAGCATCAGAATTTCCCTGTTTCTGCTGAAACTTCCAGAGCATCCTTGAGAGTAACTTGAACTTAAAAACATAAAATTCTATCTGCATTGGCCTGTGTGTACTTAAGTACCCATCTGGATATTGTATTATGCTACCATGGTGTGGGTTGTATAAGAACCATAAAAAAAATACCTGAAAAATACTCCCTTAAAAGACAAGTTCAGAGCTCTCACATCAGCAGTTTTCTTTTCAAAGTGCTGGTGTGGTCAAACGATCCACCATAAAGTCATCTTTCAGCTCAACTGTGGTTTGGGGAAATGAGTCAAGACTCTCCGATGTCTGGTGTGTGCTAAAAATTTCTACAGATAAGTAGGACCCTGTTTATTATCAATATGTAGTGCTATATAGAAAATAGGCAATTCCGAAGGAGAGTGAAATAGAGGCAAAGCTTCTAAAAAGTTTTGTCTCCAAATGCATTAAAAAATACTCTTCTAAACTTTTCTAAAGAAATCCCTTAACTCTAGAGATGGGTTTGAGGAAATGAAAAAAAGTGGTAGCCTCAAAAAGCAACATAAAGGCTGAAAGATATGATACCAAGGAAATGTAATTTAATGGGAATTACAGGTCATTCCTGTTGCCATTGAGAAAGGAGTTAGGGTGTGGGGGACTGCTTAATGCTCCATCATGTGGAACATAAGCCAATGAAATCTTAGTTATTCAGTGGAATGCCATTGTAAAGTCTCCTTGCTTGACTTTGCCACTGCTGTTCTGTATATAAGGCTTGAATTACTTTACTGGGAACATTTTCTGTTTCCTTATCTGAGCAATTTATTACAATTGATGCAACACCATGTTATGACATCAATACTAATAGTAACCCATCAATAATAAGATGACTTTTTATGTTTCACCACCATGCATGGAAATTTTCAGAAACCATACCACATATTATTACTACTATGGATGCAATGATACACAATCTTTCAAAAATACTGGACAAAGTATGATATACCAGATAATAATTCAATAATAACATCAGAATGTGCAAAGAAGTCAAAACCACTAGGTCCAATATTAAAAATGTAGAGTAAAATTGTTTTCTGTGTCACAGAAGAAAAAAAATTGATTGAATTAATTAAACTGCTCCTGAATCAGCACAAGATGTCCAAAGGGCATCTACCAGGAGCGTGTTAGACACAGACCTGAATGCCTCCACAAGAAGCTCATTTAAGGCTGCAAGTAGCAGATGAAGACAAATGTCAATTAAGAGCAGAATTACATGCTGTTTTTCTCCGGGTATGCTGTCTACTGGAATCAGTATAAAAGACTCTACTAATTCCTACTTACACCCCATGGAAAGTTTGTCAGGAGTCTTTCTGAGATCCTGGAGTGACAGCTCACTTGGCCACACAGGGCCAAGCACAGCCTTAGACTGCCCCTTCCAGGGAGCTCCACAATTACAATGGCTCTGTTGGCAATTGCCCACGCTGATGCCCCAGAAGACCAGGGATGCTGTCACTGGTGACAATTATAGCTTCAGGCAACTGTTACTGCTGGAGAAGCAGTTTGTCCCTACACCACCCATCCCTGCTGCTCCCTCCCATCTACCAGCTACAGGCAGCAGGAAGCTCTTCCTGGGAAGCTGCATCACCGATCCATCCTCTCCCCCCTACTCCCCCCCTTTCTGCAACCAAAATTGCCTGGCCATATCCCCTCAGTCACACAGCATCAAAATTCAATTCTGATTGCACTGATGAGGAGGTTGGAGCTGTATCTGGTGTCACTTATACATGAGTGTGCTTTACCAGCAGGGGACACAGGGCTTCCCTCAGATTCGCTGTCCTCTCTCCACCACTCCCCGGAGCGAGGGAGGCAAGCAAGGATTTCATTCCCCAGGTTTTCTTACTCCATCAAGTCACAAAAGCCTTGTCTTTAGCTTTCCACACCTGTGATCCAACCGAGAACAGCAGCCAGGTGCTGCAAACTAACAAAAAGGAAAATTCCCTGTCACCTACTATGTTTCTCTAGAGGGGCTGATCTAAAATAATCAAATAAAACTTAGCTTTAGAAAACACTGGACTATTGCATTTACCTTCACCACAGAGGAACAGCTGGAGTGACATCAGTAGAGGGATCTCCAAAACACCTATGAAAATATTGATGTGATTCACCTGAAATGGGACAGCCAGGCAAAGAGGGGTTAGAATGCTGCAAGAGCTTCCATGTGCAAATTTGAAAATACAACTGAAAAAAAAAAATTAATAATCTTTGAATTGCAAAATTTTACAATTTTAACCCTTTTTACTAGTGAATTTGAGTCTCAGAAAGACCCCCCACTTTCCTGAGCACATATATATTTTCAAACCCACATTTCTCTGGCGAGGTGCACTGGGAGGAGCAGTAACAAAAAGCAGCCTTTGAAGAAGGTGAACGAAAAAGCCTGGAGTTCCTAAAACCTGATACAGAGAGGACCCCCCTCCTCATTGTCCCTCTTGTCCTCACTGCGCTCTGTCACCAGGGTTAAGAGAAGACAAAACACGCTCTTTGTAGCTCTCCAGCAGGACACAGAGTAGGGCCGAGTTACTGCTGGATGGTTTTCTGATCTATTAGTGAATAAAGCTGCAACCCAGTTAGACCATTTTTTCCTGTTACCTTGTCTCTCTTTTTACCATAACCTGCTACAAAAATGTACTCACACTCAATAATTTTCTTAAAAACCAGCAAGTCCAGCCTAAAACTGAACATGGTCACTGCTGTCGTCTAACACATTGCAGTTTCTTTGTTTGTTCTTGAAGTCTAGAAAGTTTTGTGCTTTTTCTCCAGCATCATTCCACTTTATGCCTTCTATGAGAATTTTGCGCAGACAACAGGGTTTTTTGGGGAACAAAACACAGACGTAATGGAAAGGAGAGAAAATAGAACAATTTTTTTCAACTGGTTGAAATATAAAATTACAATATTAGTGACTAACTTCTTAATATAGGGGTGCTCAAGATTTTTTGCTCAATGAACAAGGATTTCTACAGTACCTGCCACTGGTGTTTACTATTCCATCTGTGGTTTAACAAGTGGCCTGTAGGAAGGTGAGAATTGCTTACAATGAAAACTGCTTCATGCATCCTTCAGTACTTTTCAAGCAGTTTTAATGCATCAAAACAAGGAAACGAAAATGAAACTACTAGAGACGTCCACCTCTTTGTGCATCACCACAACTGAGCCTATGAAGCCTTAGATCAAAGCATGGCAGGCAGTGGTAGCAGTCAGAACATTGCGCGTGTCCCTCTATGAATTTTAAGTTGTTAATTAATTAACAGTGACACAGCCTAAATAAGGTACCCAAGCAAAATGAAGACGACAAGTTGCTGCCAAAACTAACGCAGAGGTTCCTGGCTGAAAGGTGTTAGAAGTTATCAAATGCCATTGACTTTAGTGAAATGTGACCAAAACCCAGCCAACAAAGTGCCAGCTTCCATCGCTCTCGTCTCTGCTTCGCTCGTGCCTACTTTCAGGAAGGTACAAGATGCTCACAGTGACAGCCCACGAGACACCCGCTCATTGAGTCACCAAGTTCAACACAGAACGTCCAAAGCCAACGCCTTCGCAGGGGCTTTCAAAAGGACATTGAAGAAATTAAGCGTTTGGATCCAAATTCTTAATGAAATCTGGCGTGTAGAGAAACAGAGCAACATTTAATGAGTCACCACATAGAGCTTTTCCCCAGTGTTTTGAATCTCCTTTCTAAAATATATCTATTTTCAAGCTAAGAGAGTAATTTCAGTAGCTTAAATATTTTCAGTGTTTTAATTGTGAGTAAAGGTTGACGCAACAGTGGAAAACACTTGAAAAATAATGAGAGAACAAATTTTGGGTCACAGAAAATACTTAATAATATTAAAATTTACACAGTTTATATACTTCATTTTCAATATAAAAAATAAAATTCTGCTACTAGGAGGGAACCAGTGATTCAGCAGTTGGGAAACTACCCTAGAATTCAGGTAATCCACCCTTAACAGGTCCCTGTGCACTTGGTGACAAGTGAGAGGTTATTTTTTTCTCTCTCAGACCTCGATATTAAGTATTATGCATTTCCTCCACCTTTCAGAAATGCTGTGAGGATTAACGTACCAATAATCACTGATAACCGAGACAAGAAGAGGATGAGAAGCATGTGAAACTTCAGACTAATAAAGACCCAGGCCAATTAAGCGCATATTAACAAAATCACCCAGAAACAGGTAGTCTCTGTGATCTGTAGATGGCAAATATGGCTTAAGTAATACAAGACTCAAAAGGAATTCAGTGCAGGACTTCATCCTTGCATCGCATAGTTACTCCCAAAAGGCTGGGTGAAATGAATTGTTATCAGCATCCAGCAGCCACAAAGGAAGGCAAAGCCAACCAGCTCCACGTCCACGTGTGCTCAGAAGCATCCCTTGCCCTTACCAGCTATATCATGCTGGTATTTCCACCCTGCTTTTAAAGAAGGGCTGAGCTTCTGAGGACAGGACTGTGAAGATCCACATACAATTAGAGATTCACAGCTGCCGTGCAGTTTTTATAGTCCTTTGCCATGCTAAAGTGAGTAGAAGAAAAACAATCCAAAAGGCAGCATTTTGTACACCCTTTGTGCAGCTCCAGCTCTGCAGTTTTCAGTGTAGGAAGTGGCACACATCACACACGTCATTAAGGTGCTGACATTTCAGTTATCATCAAGGTCTCACCGGCAAGGTGGAACCCAGACTTTACTCACAGTCTCATTTTAGGCTCTGCTCTGTCCAGAGTCATTTCAGAAAAATCTGAGGTCATGCCACCAGATGCCATTAAAAGCACTGCTTTAAACGTCAGCATGGCCTCCTCCAGCAGAGGGCCACAAAGATGATCAGAGGGATGGAGCACCTCTCCTATGAGGACAGGCTGAGGGAGCTGGGGCTGTTCAGCCTGGAGAAGAGAAGGCTCCGGTGAGACCTTAGAGCAGCCTTCCAGGATCTGAAGGGAGCTACAGGAGAGCTGGAGAGGGACTCTTTGTCAGGATGTGGAGTGATAGGACAAGGGGTAATGGTTTTAAACTGGAAGAAGAGATATTTAGATTGGATATTAGGAAGAAATTCTTTGCTGTGAGGGTGGTGAGGCACTGGAACAGGTTGCCCAGAGAAGCTGTGGCTGCCCCATCCCTGGAGGGGTTCAAGGCCAGGCTGGATGGGGCTTTCAGCAACCTGGTCTGGTGGGAGGTGTCCCTGCACATGGTGGGTGAGTTGGACCTCAATGATCTTTAAGGTCCCTTCCAACTCTAACCATTCTATGATGACACCTTCAGGTCACAGCTTCTGTGGATGCAAGTAGATAGAGTAAGGGTGGAGGAAGCTCGGGAATGAATGAACACCAGCCAGAGGCAAATTGAAAAATTCAAAATTCAGTGACGTAACTAGAGGCCTAGATGTGATTTGCACACAGCATTTAGTGATATACATACACTGTATATATCATAGATGATTTATATGCAATTTTGTTAAGGCTCGTATCTGAATCCATCCTAAAGTAGAAACTCCACACGCCTCTGACCATAAAAGACAACTAACCCTGAAAACCAGGTAAAACAGAATATGAAAATAAACTAGAAAGATCAGCTTTCTTGCATGCCAAAATTAATAAGTGTCAGATTTTTTGATCACACAGGAACAAAAAAATGCAAGGTCACTTTCATCAGATCCAATGAACGTTGTCATAATCTATGTTGAGTTTTAACATAATATAAAGCCATCTGGTTTGGAAACCCAAGCTCAGCAGATGCATTTGGAAAACAGAGCATTCATTTTTGTTGTGCACTAAAATTACATTTAAAGTGCGCTCAAAAGCATAACTAAAACAGATTGTCCCTTCTAGCATTTATGTGGCAGACATCAATGAAGCCTCTGTTTGATGATTCTGTGTTCAGACCTTCAGTCCACTTACTACCCCTGTCAAAACAGAAAATGGGAAACGTCTTTTCTTCTGATAAATATAACTCCAAATAAGCATCTAAATGCTCTCATATAGTTGTTAGCCATTCAAATTTGTCTTCAGACTTTGACCTCTATGAAAATTCCTTTAAGTAGTGAAGCAAAGCATAAGAAGTTGACTTTTTTTTTTTTCCCATTAGCCACATTAATTCTTAGTCTTTAAAGCAAAATAATTACATAAGAAAAAGGGGCAGAAAAAATATAAGACATTTACTCCTTCTGATACTGAAAAAGCCACAGATCTGGGACAGTAATAACATCATACCCAGTACCCTATAAAAGTTTCAAACTCATCCAGAGCTTGTTATTGTGCATCCACATTTTCAGAATTTCAGTATGATTATTTTTTGTCTCTTGACACTGGAAATTGGCTAACTTCAACAGAAAAGACTACAGTCTTACTTAAACCAGGTCCCCATTTGGTCTCTCATACAAGCCACAGAAGTGAAAATAAGAAGGAGATAAGAAGATTTTGGGAAGACAAAATGTTCCAGGATGATTTCCAGTCTCTGATCAGATTAGTCTTAAAATCAGTATGGGCAGTAATATATTTTTTACCTGGTGAAGAGGTAAACTTAAAGAAATATTCTCAAATTGACTTCATATTCCATAACTCAGAAGTAACCTGCAAGAGACTGTGAAGTCTTTTAAAAGCTCTAGGATTATTTTTGTTGTTGTTGTTGTTATTGATGCTTGGTTGGCTTTTTTCCAAGATATACCCATACTCCATTCTGATTTTCTAGTCTTTGCAAAGACAACTCCCTTCCACCACTGACTTTCCATCATTTCTGCTATACCATGCCCAGGTCCCAGAAAACCCCAGGTTCAAAGTGCTTTGAAACCATCCTTGGGGACACAGAACTTCCCTCCTGGGCCCACACTTTCCTCACTCATGACATAGGTACTAAAAAAGAAGAGGATCTCCATAACTCCAGATTCTTGTTTCTCCCCAACTCTCCCATCACTGGTGGAATATTGCCAGAGATCCCAGCTTCATCCTCTCAGGAAAGGATTTGTCCATGTCTGACCTGCAATGCTGCCAGCCTCTTTCCCTTCTTTATGCCCTCCCTAAATCCCAGCTCTCAACTTCAGGGCTCCTATAATGCAGTAGTAAAACTTCTATCCACAGCTTGTAATTCACACTTGTTATAAAGCATTATACGATGCTCTTAATAAGGGCAATATATATATATATATTGTTATACATATATATATATGTATAAAAATAATAACTGCATGAGTGGGATTGTATGTCAGCAGTATTCCTCCTTGGAAACACATCTTTATATTGAAGGACAGGGAAATATATAACACCAGCCATATTTAACTTCCTTTCCTTGAATGTCACAGATTCATGCAGTGGTTTTCAAGACTAATTCTTTTGTTGCCACATAAACCAGTTAGATTCTGAGACCAAAAATAAGTATTTAGTACTTTGGGGGTTTCTTCTTGCAAAGAATGGTAATATAATTGCATATGGCAGAGGTAAGGAACTGCTGAAAGTCAAATAGATTTGGAATCTGTGGGCCCAGAGTAAAAGCAGAGAGTGGTCTGAAAGCCTCAAAGGCATCTGAGATGTGCAATAAGCTTATAGAAATGCACTGCCTGCCAGCTTGTGTTGCTTAATTACAGCTTGTGGATGGTTAAATCACTGGTGCAGCCTCACTGGTTGAATATTCCTGAAGTATTTCATGACTGCCCTCAGAAAGAAGTTCTAAAGTACTCAGTATGTAATGGAGACCCAGGAATCCACCAACATTGCTAGTCTGGAAACGCAACAGATCACACAAGCTGTAGAGCTTTGTGCACACCCTGTGATCAGTGGGTACCACGTAGGCTACAGGCACTGTCATGTTTACATCAATGAATAAATTAAAGACATAATACAGAATCAGACTGCAATATTTTAAATCTGCACCTCAAAA
The DNA here is from genome assembly GCA_013398155.1 of Pedionomus torquatus. NCBI lineage: Eukaryota > Metazoa > Chordata > Aves > Charadriiformes > Pedionomidae > Pedionomus > Pedionomus torquatus. The sequence goes on along the minus strand of VZRU01010132.1, from coordinate 25,735 downwards.
TTTATTTGAAGGATTAACTACTTTTAACTATCTACTAACTTTATGTTCTGCCCTATGTGATTAGAAATTATATTTGTCAAAATAATATAATTGTTTAATTTGCAGGAACTAAACGTATCTGTTTTCAAGGTTCTGAAGAGCCTGCAGTGTGTGAACATCTATCATTTTATTCACAAATTTCCACTCCCTCTACAATGGCATCTGCATTGAACACCACGTGAATTTTGAGAACAAAATATAAACAACAAAATTCTGTCATCCAATAGAAAAATTACACGGAGGCTGAGGATGGAAAATTAGCCTGGATATAACGAAGTTAATGAGCTATTGGGACAATGCATCAGAAGTCCTAACAATTCTAACAGGACCAGGAATGACTGCGTGTTTTCTCTTAGAAGCAAAGAACAATGTAGGAACTTCTAAGGTTTGACATTTGCAGAAGGTCAGGCTACATACTCTCTTCTGGCCTTAAACAACACAAACAAAAGGAGCTTTCTCTCTCATAAACTTTTGTTAGACAAGATACTCTTAAAAATCTCTGGAGTTGTGCATAGATATACTAGATGAATATATTTCCATCTTTTAGACCAAAGGTAGGCAGTAAAAAGAGAAAGAAAAGTAGACTTTACAGGAGTTTTCAATGATATGTAAATTCACTGAGAAGTACGTCTTACTGCTCTTCTGAAAAGAAACATGAGAAGTTCCATCTAACCATGAAGAGGAACTTTTTTTATTTTGAGGGTGGCAGGATCTTAATGACCTCAATGATCTTCAAATCAAGCCCTACAGAGCTTATGGTCACACTTCAGCACTAGTCAGCAAAGAGAAATCAAGGGCAGGTCATCCCAGGGACATAGTAGCCTGTAAGGAACATCAGGAAATTGTTTTCCAAGAAACCCTTAATTTATCTGTAGATGGGAAAAACAAGTAAAATCTTTCTAGAGAAGTTCTAATCATGTGGACAGAAACGTTTTGTCTTTGAACCCTAAGTAATATGTTTACTTCTGTTTTGGTATACTGCAGACCAAGGAATTTCTTAGTGCAATAACAGAATCAAGATTATCATACATGTTTATTAATTTTTAATTAATTTATTAATTAATACATTATTTATTAATTATGAAAGACTTAATTTACGAGAAAACTGGTGCAGTTTTCTCATTTTTACATAGGTTTAATTGACATGGTTAATTATAGTCTCTAGTTCAGGGGTAGAAGAACTATCTAGGATATTGTGTGAACTAGTTTCAATACTAAGAAGAGCTACTTAATATCTAATTTTATTTTGGCATTTATTTTCCTACACAGTATATGCTGTTATTAGTGCAACCTTTTCTAGAAAAGTTGTTGCATTCCCACTGGGAGAAAAAAAAATAATAAAATACAATAAAATAAAGAAAACCAAACCAAACCAACCCAACAAAATCAAGGAAAAATAACTAGAACAACTTGCAGTCAAAATCTCATGCAATTAAAAAATCTCACCCAATTAAAATGAGTTTCCTTAGAACAGAACAAAGGGCATAATTTCCCACGCACAAACATCACACCCTCAAACCACTTCTGTGTCTCCCAGCTGCGAAACAACCTGCTAATGAAGTGACCTCTGGGCTTGTTGCAAATTGCTGGGCACATCCTGTAAAATGGAGCACAAGGGGGAAAGACAGAATCACATCCCACTGCTGGGATTTTAATTTTTAAACCTGTATCTCAAGAAACCCTGAAAGCACATATTAAATGTACACTTACCTCTTAAAGAACATTTACCTCACTGAATCCTCGTGGTATCCAAAGCAACCGCCTTCCAAACCTCAAACTAATACAATTTTGCTTTGGAAAAAAATTCCTGCTATCCTGCAAGTTCTTTGTGATAAAGCTGATATTCATATTTAACTTCTCCCAGGAGCCGCCACACAAAGGTCTTTGGAATTTAGGTCCACTCACCTAATAAATATAACTCAAACATGCATTTATTTTTTTTTGCATGAGATAAAAGGGAATGAGAATCCAAGAGACCTGCAGAGAAAAGTAAAGAAAAGTAGGAGCATTAAAATTGAAAGATTTATGGTTGATTTGTTCTCCTGTTATTTCCTCTTTCATTCTCAGATTCATCTTTTTGTTTAAATTTATCTGAAATGTTATTCAACCTTTAATCATATTTGATTTTGACCCTTTGAATATGAAAGTATTTACACTCAAACTATAAGGTCACAGAATAATTGAACAAAGGTATTGAAAGATACTTGGTCTGGAATTATTCCTGACTTCAGTCTGTTCCTGCTTCCAATCTCACTCTTTTCATGCTAATAAGTTTTTATTAACTCAGTCTGAATGCTTTTAACAAAAAAATAAAAAAATAAAATCTCAAACTGACCAACTTTCTTCATATATTACAAAAAAAATAAAACCACAAAAACTATAATCTAATACAAGACTCTTGGGAAATTCTGGATCTTTTAAACAATTCTCTGGCACAGCAAATATATATATATCTGCACCTGTATCTCCATTGTTAGTGCATTTCTTGATTCAAATGCAACAACTACCATTAAATTCCTGTAGGTGTGACCCAGACTGCCCTTTCTATGTGGGCCCAAGCCACCTATAAATTAAAATAATGATTCAGTGAACTCCAACTACAAAGACTTATTTCTTTTTTCAACATCCACAAATCACACCCTGATTTTAATGAAATTTTTCTCCACTTAGAATAAACCCAATTAGTGAGCACTTCTGTTCTAAGCTTTACAACTTTGAGAAACTTTATGCCAAGAAACCCAAAGTAAAAGGGCTGGTAGAGCTGGGATTGCTACAGAAAAGAGCAAGAGCCAATATATACAGCAGAGCTTCATTATAAAGATCACTCTGGCATAAGACAATGACTTTTGCAGCTGCCTTCGGGAGGTAATTGAGTGGCGATACATATGAAGTATAACTCAGTGTAATTGCTTTGCTTGGGATGGAGAGGTGAGCGCCACTGGAAGTTCTCATTTGCAAAAAGAATGATCTGCAGTTATACTTCATTAGGCTAATGGTAATAATGAAATTATGGTGTTTAAAACTCTGTAGTCACATTGCTTCTAAAAGAGCAAATTGACCACACAGGCCAATCTGGGCACACGGGTAAGACAAGTCGCTTCCCAGTTATCTGTAACTGTACGCAGATGGACAGGTTCACAACTTACATGCAAGACACAAAGTAGATAACTAGAAGCCAAATACTATGATAATAAACATCTGATCCAAAGGTAATTATGCTTTAAGCCACTATTGGGATTTCAGAGTTGTAACAAGCTTAGTCCAAATCTTGGGATTTTCTTCCCACAAGGTTTCTTTATGCCTTTATACCCACCCTGACCATGTCACCCAGGCAAGTTCCAGCATGTCTCCAACACACCATGCAGAGGTCATCAAAAAATATTCAGGTATTTCAGAAGGAGGAATGACTCCGTTAACTCTCAACAATTCTAGAACTGGTTTCCACCAGAAAGCAACTACGTGGCCTGATCAGGACCGAACAGCAGTGCTGTATCACTGTTTACACAGTTACACAGGACAGGTTGCAATAAAGCCATCACCATTTTTTTTCCCAAAACATTTACAGCATCAGTCAAGTGTTTGTAGCTCAATCTAGATCAACCCTTAGAGATGCAGCAACATCATCTGTACTCCTGTACCAGCATCATGTATTTGTCACTGGATGCCATAATCCCTTGCAATGACATCATCTAAATTCCTGAAAGCTCCTTTGCATTCTCCCCGTTCCCTACATGAGAAAAACTGAGATTATACAAACTTCTCTTCTCACGTTAGTGGTACCAACTTAAACAGCTAAAAGAAAAGAGGGAAAGAATAAAAGTCATGAAGTGTAAATCTTTTCCACTCTCTGATGATACCAGCTGTAGAGTCAGGCAGACAAGAGTCCTTGCTTCTCCTGAGCTCTAGGTAAGCATTCAAATGCAATATCAAATGGTGTTTCCCTTTCTTTCTTGAAGGAGAGATCCATAGAAGTGGTTGAAGTTGAGCAGGCAACACCACTTAGCTGAGGAAATTTGGATCCAGAATCTGCAACTGTATACCCATTAGAAGTATAACAGTGAGCAGAAAATACTGAAAAAGGGCAATCATGAAGCCAAGGCATTAAAAGTGATAAAGGCAAAGAACAGCTTGTCTGCCTCTGTACCTCGGATACTTTTAAATTGTATATTACTTGAATTCTAAAGTCAAGTATCTGGACTACGAAGGAGACAGCTGCATGGACAAAGTTTGCTGTTAACTCTCAAACAACCAAAAAAGTCAATGAAACACACTTGGACACACCAGAAAAAAAAATCCTGATCTCAAAGTAATATTCACCAGTAGCAAATTAAGACTTCAGGATTGTTTTGATAAATAACTGGGCATCGTCCAAAAATTCAATGGTAGAGTTTACAGCTCAGAGATCTTAAATCTGTTGTAGCCTCTGTCATAAAAGCAAGTTATGTCAACTTTCACCAGTTTTGTAACAGATTTTTATTCAGTTCTACATAACCACCAACAAATCAGCCTTGAGGAATTTCCCCTCCCCTCCTTTTTCCATGAAATAATTATATTATTTAGGCCATGTTATGAAATCTGTTTTATTTGTGAATCATTCCTTATTCTCAAGGTTAAAAGCAAGAGTTATGACATGAACTTTATCATTCTTCATTGAGGTAGGCACCCCCAGGATGATGCAATTCACATAATGGAAGTGCACTTCAGTGAACTTTCTATAATGATAGCTTAGTTGGAAAATTTAGACTTCAATTAAAATGTGAATCAGCCAGAGTTAAAATACCATTTGTGGTGAAATTGTTCTGATAAATGTAAGAGTCCAGGACACCAAACAGAAGAGATCTAGTTATTATGTTGAGTGCTATCCATGTTATTCTGATCAGTACTAAATACCATTTGAGACAAAAAAGACACGTATCTGGTGTATTATTAAGCTGATACCTTAGTTGATTATTATCTTCTCATTATAACTTTTGTTTTTTAACTGAAAGGAGTACTAGAGATTTATGTGAATAGCATGTATTTTGTGCTAACAGCAATTTTACACTGCACTTTCTTACTCCCATGATTTCCCTAATTTGTTTTAAGACTTGCAAGTCCTATCACACAGCTTGCCCTGATTAAAAAGGGAAAAGAACCCTCCATCAAAACCTAGTTTTAATTTCTCAAGTTGTACTCTGATTAGTCTTTTAGTGAGAATTTTACAGACAAATTTCTGCAAGGATGTTTTTTCTTATATTTCCATACCAAGACAACTTTTAAATTATAGTTGAGACAATTTGAATTACAAATGTTGAGACAATCTAAGAATGAATGTATTAGGCTATATGAAATACCACTCCTCTCTCTCTATATATATATATATAGGGTCCCACGTGCTGAACCTGTGAATATTCAAAATAGGTGAGCAAATAATTTATAGGCCTTTTGGGCACCACATGGAGTATCATGGTCCCTGGGGAGTGCTGGAGGCATTTTGCCTGGAGCATCATAGCACAGACAGGAGCATACAAATTGTTATGCCTTCCTGAGACTGCAGACAGGAACAAGATAACCCAGGAAAACTCCAGCTGCTCAGACCCAAAAAAGATTGTAAAATGAGCTGCATTTCTTTATACTGTTGTACAGCCATGCTCAAGAAGTTTTACCTGTTTTCATTCTAAGAGGAAAGAATCTCTGATTCCTACCAACAGTTACCTGGCGAGTTTTCTTTTACCATATTTTGCCTCAAGATTGCTTGTGGTGGGCAAACTGCACCGCTGTGGCACACAAGGACCAACAAACCCTCAGGTTTCACCAGAAACCATAGAATCATTCAGGTTGGAAAATACCCTTGGGATCATCAAGCCCAACCATCAACTCCATTCTACAAAATTCTCCCCTACACCATATCCCCCAACACCACACCTAAATGACTCAAACACATTCAGGATGGCAACTCAGCCACCTCCCTGCGCAGTCTATTCCAACACCTGACCACTCTGAAGAATTTTTTCCTAATGTCCAGTCTAAACCTACCCTGTTGCAGCTTGAAGCTATTCCCTCTTGTTCTATCCCTAATTACTTGTGAGATGAGACCAGCACCCACCTTTCTACAATGTCCGTTCAAGTAGTTGTAAATCATGTTAGGATCACCAACTTTTCACAGCTGATTTCTTTCTCCACTCCCCCTAAAACAGCATGAACTCTGGTCACAAACACTCCTGTGAGTTAAAGAAATGCAACTTTACACAGTCATTAGAAAGGTTGTCCAATGGTTTCTCTTTTAAACACCTACTCCATGTTACTGCATGGGTCTTTGTGTAGGAAACATTACTTCTCAAGTTTGGATTGCTGTTCACATGTTGTTTAGTTCAGACCTCCCCAAAACTTTATGGAAGAGAAACTGCCACCAAGAAGAAGCAAAGAGCAGAGTTCCCAGAAAGTAAGTCACAGTGAAAACTAATCCTAACTTTAATTTACTACCCTAATGCTCTTACATACTCTCAATACAATAAGTGTAGTTTACTGCTGCTGCTGTATAAGGGGTAAGATTCTGCCCAGAGGCTGTTAAAGCAAAGTAACTGGTACACTGGATCAGTAAATTTCCACCTCTTACTGAAAGGCAATTTGTTTGTGGGCCCATGTTCTTAAGAATGCCTTATTGCAACACAGTGCTGCTCTTTAAAATATATGATTTGGTTACAAGACAATGAGCCAGAGTAATGTCTGAGATACTGCCAGTCAACTGGTGTGATTCCGTACTATCTCCTCTAATCCAAAAGCTAAAACTCCTTTTAAAACAGTGGTTTGGATATTTAACGTAGAATGAGGAGAAACAAAGACAATATGAAATTCTCAGTATTCTCAGACAATTTCTACCTGCCCATATTACAGGCTTTCTCAGTTATATTTATAGTAGGCTGCTAAAGAACATTTAGACATAGTAGTTTGGAGGAAAACTGTCAAATATTTCAATTTATTATATTGGGGTTTTATTGCTATGGCTGAAGACTTGGATCAATGAAAATAAACTTTAGAAATGTTGCTGCAAATACTTTCCACACTATTATGAACTGCATTAAGTTCACGTGAACAAAGTCAGAACATAAGAGTTCTCTTAAATATGGAAAAGGAAAGAGATTTAAAAAGCTTCTCAAATCCTCCACTCAAATATTTTTGATTACCCTAAGGCACCATATGCTATGGTTCCCACCTTCTCCCATCATACCTCTAGCTTCTTTAAACCTCTTTATAGGAACCTTATCAACATCATTTTTTCCACAGAAACTCGATCCTATCTCTTTCTTAAAAATTAGGAGAAATCAATAAAATAAAACCCCTAAATCTCCAATTTTAATATCATCTATTAAGCCACTACACCACAGGCGGACTCAATCTATCACACAAAAATAAATCAATCAATCTGTATTCTACCTATAATTTCAGTCTGCAAAGCATATTCCATAAATCACTTGCAAGTCATAAGGCATTGTTATTTGCTTACCGTCTTCTTCTTGCGCTACCCTAAACTCTTAATTAAAAAAAAAAAAATTAAAATTAAAACTAGGTCAGGCCCAATTATCCCCCATGACATTCTAATTTTCCACTCTTTACTTTTTCCCTCCCTTGGGGCCAGACATAAGCACCATCTCCACAGCTGGGAAGGGTTGGAGACAGCTCGCGTAGAGCTCATCAGGACCATCCTGGGTGCTGGCCAGACGTATCATCAGCTGCGGGCAAGTTGCTCTTTCCCCCAGCGCCTGGTGTGCCAACCTCTCTAGCGCTCACATTTCTTGCCAGCTGAAAGGACCAGAGACCAACCACCAAAGTTAATCCCCGATCCCCGTATGGTCACACAACACACCAGGGCCTGGCCACTGCATTAACCCCTAAGGAATCATCTTTTAAAGCAATATATGGCACGGTAGTGCAGAAAATATATATTGGGTGGCCATAAACAAAGTAGAGAATACACCTACAGGGTACTATAGTGCAGCTGTTTGGGGTTTTCCAGACTCATTTTCCTGCTCTGCACATCAGTGCATGAACCTCATGAACCACAGCAGATGAGAAAAAAAATTTACTAAAATTAAGCTCAGTGCAAGAGTGATGGCAATTCAGTTCTCATTGCACTAAACCACCATCTAGTCGGAAAAACTGCCAACAGTAGCCTCCTGAGGCCATTGGTAAGGTCCCCATCTTGGGAGGACAGAGTACCAATGGACTGCCTCAAACCAAAAGTGTCACAAGACAGCAAATGCTAGCAGCTGCAGAGAACAACCCCGCTAGTTTTAAAACTCATAATTAAGCCCAGAAGTCATTACCTCCCTGAGGGCTGACATGAAACCAGCTTAGGGTCCAAGTGCACTTCCTGAGGACCAGGTGTCTGTAGTTCTGTAGCTCCTGAGCAGACTGACAAGGTCCAGCCGAGGACCTGACCCCCCACGGTCAGGGCATGGATGGCTCAAGAAGCCGCAATCACTGCCAGCCTCTGGCTGTGGGCAGAAAACTCTTACCCCACTGCTGCTGCTTTGTTGCTCTCGCCGGAGCTAAAATCACTGCAAACGATTAAAGAAAAAAACTACTTCATTGAAATGACTGCTTGTGTCAGTAAGTCGCTGCCTACAGGGGCCAGGGTTGCAAAAAACAGGGGTTTTGTTTCTTGTTGTAATTATACACAGTACCGGGCCAAACTTTCTGCCAATTTAGCAGGAAAAACTTCGATAAATGTAAAGGTATCACATGGCATATGTGATATGGGATTTTTTTTTTGTTTTTTTAATCAGTATGCTGTGTGTAAGTGACAACATAGCAGTTAGGCAAGAAGCAAAATCTTAAGACCACTTGATTTTGGCTCTGGATCCTGCTTCTTGGTCACAAAGCGTCCCAATGGGCTGGATCAGCGAGTGTTCTTATCCCTCCTGCCCAGTGCATTCAGGCACACCAGGAAGGTGAGTATTGCTGAGCACACGCTGGAAGGAGTAAAACAGAGTTCTCAAGTTCTCTTCCAAGAATTCATTCACCATCCCCAAGGACTAGATAAAAATAAATGACCCAATTTAATTATGAGGAGAAGAAAGTTACCATTATTTATTTAGCTTTGACTACTAGGGGCTTTGCTAAAATGATGGAAGGAGGTGCATCTTTCAGCAGCTCTACCTTGTGTTTTCCTACACCATCCACAAAGATTTAGCTTTTCAATCACCCTCTTAAACACAGGAACTGAATGACAGACTTTAAACGACAGGGATGCATAAAAGTAATCAACATTTAATTTGGTAAACTGACCACACCAATAATCCATTTTGACCATTGCTTTCAATAACTGAAGCCAGCTCTACAATAGCAATATTCCAGATGGCTGTAGAAAGTCCTCTATCTTTTTCAACAAATTGTTGATCGTGATCCAAAAAGCAGGGAAGTGATTTTGATGGACACGCCTGTCTTTCGGCAATGTGACACATCCTATAAAACGGAAGAAGAAGAAAAGCAATCTCATTTACAAAGAAGTCTGAGCTTGGATGCAATTTGGAAGATTAGACTGAGGAAACATATAATCAACAAAACTAGTAATTAGAAATGATTTATTGCCTTCCCTTGTTAAGCCTATTATTAAGACAGAATATTTTCCTACACTTACTACTCCTACCTTATATAAAACCTCAATTATTTACATCTTTTGTTTTTTACAAAAACGTCAAGACAACTGTTTTAATAACTTCCACTTAACTAAGAAACAAAGCACTGTTAGCCGCATTTGCTCCCTAAAAATCTTTAATGAACTGAGCAACTACCAAGGAATTTGAAAAACTGAACTTTATTCCACAGTGAAAAGCAATCAAGTGTTATCTCTGTGTCTGCACTTTCTGTGCTACCAGAGAGAAGTGTTTCCCAAAATGACTGTGCATCTCAGCACACTTTGCCTGCAAAGCTTAATTCTTCCTGACACTTGTCCCAGGGCAAATTTTTCAAAAGAGGTTGCCTTAATTTTAAAATTGACTTTTAATGATAATCATATTTCAAAAGGCTGGTTTTAAATATACCAAATTTCTGGTGTCGCTTGCATAAATTCATTAAAGGACACAGGCAACAGGGTTTAAAGAAAAGGAAAAAAAAAAATCAACAACCACAAAGCCAACCAAAACCACACACCTCAACTCCCTCTATCCATTACAGTCACTAACTCTTCATACCCATCAAGGTCCCTAGCATAAAGGTCTCCCAACATCCTAATCAAATAAGTCTTTTTTCCTTGGTTAGTAAAACAAAATTAAAAAAAAAAAGAAGCTGAGGGAGAAAATATCCTCTTCCATTTATGTGGCTGCTCATTAGTTACATTGGTCAGAGGCAGAAGAGCAGCTGTAATTCAATTCTTTTCTTACCCAAAAAAAAGATTCAGGTCTATATCACTTCTTGATAGGTCTTAACCTCTTGGTCCTAACCAACCATCACCTGAAGCTTATTCTGGTGTGAGAGTGTGTCAAAGCTAAGCAATTTTACAAGAAATAATTAAATGTTCAATAGGTTAAAATAAGAAAGTAGACGCAAGCAGAATCCTCCAGCATAAGTTATACGGTGCTTTTATGAGTGGTGACACCGGTACAAAAAGTCACTATATAAAATATTAAATGCTTACCTGGAAACACACCTCTCTCAAGCCCTAAAATTTCCCATGAAATATCTGAGACTCAATTCACAACTGGCTTTCTCCAGCTTATGTCAGCATAAACTTCCCCAATTTCCACTGAACCAAGCCTGGAGCTATTTTTTCCAGCAAGAGTCCCCTGACAGTCGGCTCCATCAGCACAATAGCAGGTATTTTCTACTTTTGCCAGTGATAGTTTTCTACTTTCTAAATGGTAGCATATCAGTTCTGCTGTTTAAAATACAGACTTTATGATGCAAGATCCTCACCAAGTTCTGCCCATGCTGTCCTCCAGAATAGAGCTTTTTGCCTTAAATCATTTAAATGTAGTAAACACTACCTGGTATTGACTTGCTGATCCTTTCTGCTTAAAGTTCCTTGTGCTCGAAGTTTATGGGACTGTAATGAGTGGCTGAAATGAAAAAGTGCCAGTAGTTAAATCATTGATACCTTGTTCAAACACGTTCTCCATTACTTTACTTCTGTCTAAATTAACTTTCAGAAATGAAAACACCCATTTCCTTTGTCACCAGGTGATCACAACTACATATGAGAAAACTTAGCTCTTTAGAATAATTCCGACTTTTTCCTCTCATTTTTGTCTTCTACCGTTGTAAGAATGCTGCAAATCAACATCATTTACACGGCAGTATCAAATTGATGCATTTTATTTCTGGTCATATCCTGCCAATTTCCATTGATTTTCAGGCAGGTTGTCTTTCAGAGGATTTCAGAGACCTAATGGTCAAATTCTCCTTTGGTTTAATGTCCAGTAGGCATCTCTAAAAGTGTACTTTAGAGGTACCTTTGACGGTAACTTTAGGTATCTTTAAACCAGTACTTCAAATCAGTTTAAGAAACTGACTTTGTTCTTGAAAACACACTTCCTCCCAGTCACCTGCTGTAGAAATTCCTACTTTGGTCAGTCCCACAGCTTTCTGGGCACCACATCACTTTCCTTGATGCATTTGGGTTTCAACTCAGGTCAGTGAAGCCCTACTTCAATTTCTCGTGCTGCAGTTGAGAGCAGTTAAGAGCTCTTAGATGTTACCTACTGATTCTCTAGATGAAAAGCCTTCAATATTGAAGTATTTCTTAATAGAGAACACTTTAATTTAGAAAGAAAAAAAAAAAAAAAGGCTGAAACAGCCTTAAAGGTATGAACAACAACAATAGGGCAGTGGCTTCTAACAGTCTCTTGAAGCCAGGACTCAGATCACTGAAAAGGATGCGGTTTCAAGTCCCCAGATGGCACCAAAATATATGATTTAACTACTCACCAACACATGGAACAATGGCAAGAGAAAGACATAAGCTAACATTCATGCCATTTGTAATGAAGTTGAGAGATGCAGCCACTCACGCCCTCCTCCAATCTCTGCCTCAAGAGGAAAAAAGAAGAAGGAAAAAAAAAAGTGTTTGGCACAAATAGTGACCTCCCTCCATCCTCTGCTTCTACATTTTCAGTCTAGTAAGTGGCAAAAACAAGAAAATCGAATTATCATCAAAAAAAGGAATTATCATCAAACTTGTCTAAAGAGAGGTCTTGGAGATAAGAAGATAACTCTTAAAGCAGTTACATTATGCAGTGATTAACTTAACTGTTAATTTACAGTCTAAAAATTAGATGAGCTATACCATGATACCATTTCAGACCAGGTACGGAATTTCAGATTCTAATAACTCACTCTAAGTAAATCAAGCTCTATCATCACACACAGGAATAAATTTTGCTATTGTTTAGGACTCCGACAATAAAGTACTTTAAATCTAAAAAAAAAACATTTAAAAATCATGTTGAAAATGATCAGAAGTGGCAACCTATTCTTTTTTAGAAAGACTGGTGTTGATTAAAAAAAAACAATCTGCTCTCAGGATCAGATAAAAGAACGTGGAGCTGAAACCTTTGATAATTTTTCAATCATATCAGCCATTCTAATTAAAAAATTATTTCTTTTTCCTACAAACCTCGCATCTCTGGTTTTACTTCTTGGAGTACGTGACGCATGTGCTCTAACTCTATAACACCATCTCTTCCTGGTGCCCTCAGTCTCCCACAGCACAATCCACCAGTCTAGGAGCTGCTGTGAGATCACCTCCCTGCCTCTCACAAAAAAATTTGCTCCTCTTTCCCGCTTACAGACACAACGTCCCTGCAGCAATCACAAAAACAGCAGGGGTGAACCGTCACCGGCAGAACTAGCAGCAGTTGGGAGTAGCACAGGACAGCGCTGCATCAACCCTCCCTTTATATGAAGTTCTCCATCAATTATCAGCACTGAAACATCCACTCTGTGTCCAGGGGGGGAAAAAAAAATTCACTCCTTCCATCTTGGCATTAGAGAGTTCTTAAAAAGAGTGGTGGAAATGTGAAAGATAGTGCTCCTCACCAGCTGTATCTCCTGGTCTGAACGATTCCAGGATGATCATAACCAGTAAGGAATTTATTAGTTTGAAGACCTTCTTGCTATTCATTATGCAGACATAAATACAGGGGCCACCCTTTCAGCAAAGCCTTTTCCACATTCAGGATTTGACAATGCACTCAAGATTTTGCAAGAAAATATCTATCAGTGTTTAAATAATATTTAAACTAGTACTTACAAAAATTAAGAACTAAACACTATAGTTCTACTCTACTCTGTAGGCATATGGATAATTTTATAGATAAACCAATTATTTTTACTTTGCATATTAAAAGCATTTAACAAATCATACCTCTGTTTTTAACCAGTAATTAGTTTTAGGTAATACCTCTATGCTCATGCACTACGATTAAATACTAATAAAAGATAATTACCCCAGTCTCAAATGTTAAAAGGTTATATTTCTCTTTTCCAATCTAAAATATGCTTTGTTTTCAAATATAAAGTTCTTAATTGCAGTTAAGACGACCTACACTTATTACTGGGGTGTCTTGAGGTAGTATTTTTGTACCACAGCAATATTAATATAGGAACGCACCGATACTTTTCTAAGCCCTATTGCTGTAGGTTTACATTTATCTCAGATTTAAAAAAACCAAAACCTTAAAAGATTTTCAGATTTCTTCACAAGGCAGAGGTCAGAAAGAGGTGCTGACTTGAACCATTGAGTGAATGAGGGTTAGTCAATACAAAACTTTACTCAATACAAACCTTTACAGCTTATAAACATATGTAGAGATGAGGATCCAAAAGTGAACTTCCATGTGTCTGAATCCGCTAAAACTCTAATTTGGATTTCTCACAAGACTTATGAGGTTCAACTAACAAAAAAAATTAGAACAGTCTATTTTTACTAGATATGGAAATACAAAATATTATTAATACTTTACACCACAGTTATTATATGTTACTCCATAAAACCTTAGAGCAGCCTTCCAGTATCTGAAAGGAGCCTGCAGGAGAGCAGAAGGGGGATTCTTTGTCAGGAAGAGTAGTAACAGGACAAGGGGTAATGGTTTTAAACTGGAAGAGGGGAGATTTAGATTGTATATTAGGAAGAAATTTTTTCCTGTGAGGGTGGTGAGGCACTGGAACAGGTTGCCCAGAGAAGCTGTGGCTGCCCCATCCCTGGAGGGGTTCAAGGCCAGGCTGGATGGGGCTTGGAGCAACCTGGTCTGGTGGGAGGTGTCCCTGCCCATGGCAGGGGAGTTGGAACTTGATGATCTCTGACGTCCCTTCCAAATCTAAACATTCAGGTATTTTTATCGTAGAATCATAGAAAGTATAAGATATCTAACTGCAATTCAGCATGCACAATGTTGAGAAAGGATGAGGCATTAGGTGTGTATCATGAATTAATGCATTCATTAAACAAAGTAACTTGAACTTACACAAATATTTTCTTAGGAACATTTTAACTCTATCAATATCTCATTTGCAATTCCTTACAAACAGCCAGGTTTGTTGTTTGGCAGCAAAGCTAAGATGTTTGACAAGTCAAACCCTTGAGTTTAGGAAAGGTTATGCTGGTTATTAATGTCTTCACTGAGAGTTTAATCGCATTAGGACTTTACACAACTGGTTAACCCAGTCCCACACAGGAGAAAATCTGCTAGACAAATGTAGCTACATGGCATAACTATACGCCACATGCTCCATAATGAAGAAATCATTGCTGTTAAAGAAATACCTCATGAGTTTTCCAACACTGGCAGGCTACAAGCTGTCACTGTCAAAGTGACTTTTCTCCTGGGCGGCCGGTTGCTGGTGGTTCAGCATAGATTCCTCTTTCTTGATAAATGACAACCGCTCACGCTGTGATTTCTTTTCTCTTCATTTTCTTTTATAGGTGGCTCTACTCCCAGTGCTCTAATGTAATTCAGCTTCATAGCCAGTTCGGTTATATTTCTTGCAGCAATTGCAATTATATTTCTAAACTATTCTTTGTGTTGCTATGAGAATCAAACAAAAGATGGAAAAAAAATTATAAAGTTTCAATGAAGAAAATTTCCATAATATGTGGTGGCTGTCACAATCTTGCTGATAGAAATAATTACTCTTCCTGATGTAACTACACTAAACCACCAAGAAATGTGGATAAAAACTCTTACCCATCTGCATGAAGCTCTTTCATAAATGCATATGAAAGAAGTGCTAAATACAGAGATTAGTATACTCTGGGATGCACAGCAGGACACAGATGTCGAGGTACTAGGCCCCCCAATACCTCAAGTCCCCGAGAGAAGGAAGGCATTACTTTTCCTTTCAGCAGTGAGGGAAGACGACATAGGAATATACTGTGACTTTGAGTAACTTTGTGCTTGGCCTTCATGGGATCCACTAGAGTATGCATGCTAATCCTCATTTTTGGCAGATACACTGGAAGTATCAGAAAAAGAAAAAAAGAGAGAGAAACAAAGGCGCAAGCTGCTGTAGCATGAGCTAAGAATCTTTTTCTGAGGCAAGAGAAAACACATCATCTGCAGATAAGCGATGCTGCTTACAGATAAAACCCATTGCTTTCATGGTCGATGAATAAATAATAAATAAATAAAATAAATAAATAGAAAGGCCATTTCCAGTGATGGTGTGGCTCTGTCCTTACCTAAACAGCAGCCATAAGACAGTTCAGTTCATTACCAGGTGGACCTCATCCATCAATAGCACTTCAGGATACGGCCACAGCAGAGAGACTGCAGCATGGACAGAAGCCCCTGAGTGCTGACCAAATTTGCTGTCTCGGGTACTTGTAACAAGTTTCAACGGCTGAGCTCCAAACTTGCCTGAAAACGAAGTAAATAAACAACCAGGCAGCAGCTCCCAGAGACTCTTTGAGCAAAGCTAAAACGAGGTAATCAGATAAAACTTAACTCAGATGGCAGCTGATGAAACACACCCATGTCTACAGGTGTGTAAGGGAGTGCTACTGGGTATTCCTAGACATCATGGCCAGAAAACATTGCAAAAGATAGGAGTAGAGAAGCGCCTGTTGTAGATGTGTTCTGTTGCTCTCTAAGAGCTAATCAAAGCAAGACTCACTGTCAAAACACTCTCTAACCAGAGTGCTGCCAAGTTAGAGACTGTACTCGAAACTAGCACAAAACTTCCATATTGACAACCCTAAAAAGTTACAGGCAGTCTACTATGGAAAATTCTGTACGTCCCCATCTGAACAAGACTACCTTCCTTGCTCAGAAGGAAATCATAATCTATTAATACAGCCCAACACTGCTCTCTAGCACCAACCGTTTCCAGGAGCCCCAGATTCCTCAACACCACGCCTGTCTGCTTCTGGTGACCATTTCCACCCTCCACAGCTACACCAGCAAAGAGACAGTCCTCCAGATACCTTTCAGGAGAAAAGAAAGTTGAGCAAACTGAATTGATTGCCTCAGGGTGGAAGTGCACCTGCAGCCCAAAGCAACTCGAGCCCAACAGCGCTATAAACTCCTCATCCAGGAAAAGCGCCGCTAAAACTCTTCCCTGCAGCAAACTCACCATCAGGCCAAGCTGATAGCTCCAGGGCTGCTATCTCCAGACACCCAGCCTAACTGATTGGGGGCTTACCGAGTCAGGCTGTAGTCATTTTATCATCTCTAAGTTGTTAAATACAAGCTCAGGGTGTAGTGGCACCATAACGGCCAGACACAGTAAAACCTTTCTGCACAAAGCGTCGAGTGAGTAATTGCAATCAACAATGGAATCACAGAATTTTTATAGTTAGAAGGGACCTCTGAGACCGAGTCCAACCATACACACAGCAAAACAAACAACCAAAAAAACCCCACACCACCAAAAAAAACCCAAAAAATAAATAAAAATCAAAAATAACAAACCCCCCAAAAACAGCCACAAAAAAACAACCCCAAAAAGAAAAATCACCCAACCTAATAAGGTTGTCTCAGCCACTAGAGCATGCCCTGAAGTGCCACATCTACATATTTCTTAAATACCTCCAGGGATGGTGACTCCACCACCTCCCTGGGTAAGCCATTTCAGGGCCTGACCACCCTCTCAGTTCTGTCATTATTCACTCGGGAAAAGAGGCCAGAGGACTGGAATGACCAGAGTCATAAACCCAGTAATCCATGTTAATATACATCCTCCTCCTTTCCTCCTTCATCCTTAAAAAACATCCATGGAAACACAGGATAAAAAGATTAATGCAAAAATATCCCCAACTCTGTTCTCCAAAGGGGCAATTGCCCACAATTTTTATCTCACAGATTGCCAGCTCTTAGGTTTGAGAAGGATTCAAAAGCAGTCATGAGATTGCAATAAATGAGAACCTACAAAGAAAAGCATCCACTCAGCTCTTTAAGTGAACAAAAGAAGAAAATTATTTCACTGGCCTGCACTCTGTCTTTTGACAGTGATTAGATTCATTCCATGTATGCTTCTCCAAATGATTTTAATTCCGTCACCGTCAACACAAGTTCTTCAAAGCCGTGTAGGAGATAATGACGACTTTATTGTCGACCTGTTGGCCACTTTGTTACATCCAGCTGTGTTCTTCCTTTCTAGGGCAATTAAGGGATTTTGTGGTGCTATTTCTGAGCGTGATACAGCAAGAAGTCAGACAGACCTAATTCTCAAAGTTGCTCAGGTTGCATTTCAATCCTGTAACTTAGAGGATGCTGCCACCAAGAGTTTTGAAGACATAAATGGCACGCTGACAGCTGTTGTCAGTGAGGACAATGAAAATTGGCAGATTTAGCCAAGTATGAAGCATGACAAATTGCAGGAAAGCAAAAGGAAGGCAGCGCTTCACTCAATTCGGAGGGAAGATGACATTTGCTAGGAAGCTTGTGGGAATTCTTCAGACAGTCTACAAGATGTGCTAAATGTTACTTGCATTATAACAAATCATGAGGTATCGACTGCAAAATCATTTCCCTTTAATGAAGACTTCTCAAGGAAAAAAAAAAATATCAGAGTCAATTAGAAGACCGAAGCTACAAATATATTAAGCCTTACATACCTTGGAAGCACGAAGAACCTACTAAAGGGCATTTCATAAAAATGAACAGCAAACAGCAAAATCACTGCAGCTGATCAGACTGATAGCATTTTGAGTTTATGGCATGTTTAGGAGGTTTCTCTCCTCTCTGCATCTACACCAGGTTTGTTTTCCAAAAGCATGATTTCTGCATGAAGAAAAGATACACAATATTTATCTGTTGTTTCTTACCATTGGCGTAAAATAGCCACTTGTTTTCTTCTCAAAAAGCAACCCAACTTCACTGCATCAACACTTTACAAAATAATAGTTGAAAGCATGACCTATATTCATTTACCAATAGGAAGGATTTTTTAAAATTTTTGACACATTATAGGGGAATTTTACTAAATAAGTTTATTCTGTTGATCATGTTTTTCAGCTTTCGTAGTATTTGGTTTCGGTTTCTTCAGAATCTGAGTACAATTCTAATTTTTCCACTGCACTGTAGAAAAAAAAAAAAAAAAAAAACCACAGGAAAAAAACCTTATCTCTTTAAGTACTACATTTCATTACAGAACAGATATTAAAGAAATATTAATTTTCTTCCAAAATACTATCTTCTCTGGGAATAAATACGACTACATTGTAAAGTATCAAGAATTAAAACAAATGCGTACTTCAGTACTGCAATAGAAACCAGCATGGATCTCGCTTTCAAAGTTGCAGTTTAAAGGAACATAGAATTCAGTTAGAGCCCAGGATTCTGCTGTCCCACATGGAAGAAGCAGCAATACAATAGACAGACCTCAAGGTCCTTGAAGCAGCCTCTTCTCACTACACCTGCCTCATCTTCATCATGTGGCCAGAAGAGAAACCTTAAACAGGGCCAGTTCCACATCTTGTTAGTCTTCTGGGCAATGTGACACTCTGAAGGACACCTCGGTCACGTTTGCAGAGTTGCATCATTATCGTTTCAAGGAGACTCATTTGATCTAACTCCAGGCACCTAACTTAGCTCACCAGCTGGTCTCCAAGGGCTTCTTTATGAAGAATGGAGAGCAACTATTTTTTTTGAAAAGGTTATTCTGAATAACAGCTGGTTCTAGGCAATGCGAACTGCTTCTGGAGACACTTAACTTCACCTCATTTCTACAGGGGAAATCCCAGAAGGACCAGCCAGCTACATGAAAGTCTTAACACAGATGATGTAGAGATTGATTGCCTGCAGTCCCAGCATCTACGTGCTCCCTGTCATTCTGTCTTGATTTTTATCTGTTCTTCCATCAAAGTCCTTCAAGGTAAAAAATCATTGAGATCACATCAGTAGCAACATGATGCTATTTTTCATAATTTACCAAAAGGCCCAGTCTCAGAAATAGTCTTAACAATTTGACTATCACGTAATTTATATAGAGACAACCAAGAGAAACAACATGTACCACCCAGAAACCTCCCTTATCTCTCCAGTTAGAGCTCTTCAGTTAAACACAAGGGGTGACAAGTCTCCTACGCTACGTACCAGTCCTTGGCCCCACTGTGGCAAGAAGTGACGATTACAGCACACTAAGTGACATATTTAATTAGATACCATGCTTTTCTGAGCTAAGCAAGTGACCCATAACACCTCAGCTAAGAGCATGACATTTTATTCCAGCCTGAAACCAGGTAAAAAACATTACTCTTAATTTAGATACCTATCCGTTCTTATTAGATAAATTTTCATACACTTAGATCTGGGGCAGCGCGGGTACCTCAAGGAAAAAAAATATGAAGGAGAAGGAAAAAAAATATGAAGGATAAGAAAAAAAATTATAATAAAATAATTTAAAATTATTAAGGACAAGGTTTTCATATTTCTGATTTAAATGAATGTTTGACTCAGAAACACAGACCACTCACAGCACACACAGAGGACATTGGATCGTGTACTTACAAGTCAATAGATGGATTTCAAAATGTAATGTTTAGTATTTATGTTTGAGCATACATTTCAGCCCTATGCTTTGCATATATTGGTCATTTTTTAAAAGATAAATTCTCACAGTGTGTTACACATGGCTCATTATTATTTACAACCTGAGCAGCCTCAGAGTCCATTCAACATCTCTGGATCTAGATGCAAATTCAACATGTCTCAACAGGCAATGAGACGGAGAACTGTGCTCCAAATCCAGGACACAGAGTCCTGCAAAGAGTTCCCACAAACTGAAAATACCAAGTAATTAGAGACAGGCAGTGAAGCGCCAGCTAGTTGTAGTCTCTCAGCTCCAATAAGCAGTTCATGTAATTTAATGTGAGAGAATGTAGAGTAACGAGGACTGAGACAAAGGTCGAGGAGAAAAAGGTTACCGAGTATTTTGCAAGCATAAATAAGCTTCTGAGAAGTTTCCCCAAAAGATTATTATGATTTGCCCCACCTGCAGGGAGAAACAAAGCAGAGGGGCAGGGGTGCCATTAGTTTCAGAGGGCACCACTAATTCAAGCATTTCTTTCCCTACAAATTTACCCCTGCCTGGTTCAGCCACAGCCCCTTGCCTGGCAATCTGCTAACCAGAGTGCTTTAGTCAACTGCACTTCAGAGGAAGATTTTGTATCTGCTGTAAAAACAAACAAACAAACAAAAGCCCAAGTACCTCCACGTTTTTTTGGTATAGCAGAAAAATAACACCGGGTTGTTGCACATCATTGAGAAGCGAGCAGAGGTCACCAGACTGCAGCAGAATAATTAAACTAACCTGGTTGTGGGATGTGTGTCAGGCAAGGAGATACAAATCACCTTCCGAACAGTGCCTTCTCCATCACGCCCACCACACAGATGCGACTGCAGACCTCACACACTTCCAGGAAGCTGGATCCAAAGAAAAGTGAAAGCAAGAGACAGAATCAAGACTTACTGTTATATAGAATCATAGAATTGTCTAGGTGGGAAGGTACTTTTAAGATCATCAAGTCCAACCATTAATACAACACTGCTAAAACCACAACTAAACCATGTCCCTCAGCACCACATCTACCCACCTTTTAAATACCTCCAGGGACAGTGATTCCACTACTTCCATGGGCAGCCTGTTCCAATGTTTAACAACTCTTTCAGTGAAGATACTTTTCCCTAATATCCATTCTAAACCTTCCCTGGTGCAACTTGAGGCCATTTCTTCTTGTTCTATCACTTGTTATTTGGGACACCGACCCAACCCTCACTACACCCTCCTTTCAGGTAGTTGTAGAGGGCGAGGTCTGCCCTCGGCCTCTTTTCTCCAGGCTGAACAACCCCAGCTCCCTCATCCACTTGTGCTCTAGACCCCTCACACCAGCTTCATTGCCCTACTCTCAACACGCTCCAGCACTTCAATGTCTGTCTTGTAGTGAGGGCCCCAAAACTGAACACAGTATTTCTCTACTTTCAAATGTCACTTAAAATAGGAGCTCAGCATAACTGAATCAGATGGTTTCATACCCAATAGCCATGATCACTGTGGATGAAAGGAGGATTGTCATAGGCTGTACAAAAGTAGGAATGTGAGATTGTAGTCACCTGGAAAGACCCCTCCTTAGAAATTATCAACAACCTAACCAAGCACAAGAACATGGTGCAGACCCTAATTAATATAATTTGTAGGAACACTGGAGAAGAGACGAGTATGAAATCAACCCATACAGCAGGGCTTTGATTTCACAAAATAAGTTAAATAAATGATTCAGTAAATGCTTAACAAATTTTCATTCGGTTTTCTACTCGTCACATACGAATATTGCTGTTTCCCCAAGAGAAAGAGGCAGTTGCAAGCTCTGCTGTATGTGTGAGGGGGAAAAAAAAGGCAAGACATGCAATATTTTTATAAAAGAGAGTTAAAAAAGAAATCTAAAATCCCTAATGTTGTTTTCCATGTCAAAAAAGGAATACATTTATCTTCATAAAAAGATTACAAGAACAAAAGGAAAATATTTTAAGTCCCAACTTCTCAGGCTTTTCATAGATAAGACAGTGAGAAACAAACTTCTTGTAAGAAGCCAGAAAATTATCTTTGCCATGTGTCTAAATTCATCTGCATCTCAGGACCTCTTGTCCGCTGGCACTGCTGGAAAACACTCAAGGTTTCAATTTATTATTTTTTTTCTTATTAAGATAAGCATGAGCTGTGAAGTCCAGCTCTGGGTTCCTGAAAACCGGGTAAAATCTCTTACATGCCGCCATCCTGGAAGTGCCAGTGGTAAGACCTGGGTTCCAAGGCAGATGGTATAAATCTTATCATTTGAGCCTCCTCTGCTGAGACTGCTTTGGTAGAGAGGAGCAAAATCACTTCTGTGTCTCATTAACACCTCCTACTCTCAAAGATAAGATTTGCCACCTTTAATCAGTGATTATTTCCCAGGGATTTCTCTTCTGCAGTTTTCTTCTCTGCTTTATGCCACTGAATTCATAGCAAAAGCAATAGCAAAAGCAAATATTCTGACAGACACTGGAGTTTAAAAAAATTAAATAGATGGCTGTAAAAGAACAATTACACCTTCCCGTGGTATAAGAGCACAACAGTGTGATTTCAGAGTGTTTGGCTTCTTGATACAAGAGCACACCAACGTCTTCTTGAAACAAAGCGTTATTTCTTGAAATACAAGTACTTTTAAAATGCACTTTTTCCTGCCTCCCCCTCTTTTTCTTTACTTATGTTGGCAGACTCTGAAAGTTCTAGTATTCTCAGACCTCCTCCTTCTCCCTTTGATCACAACATCATGAAGAAGTGCTCCTCCCAGACAAGGAAAAATGAGGAACAGAAAAAAACAACAGGAAAAAAAGAAAAATAAAATAAAAAAAAAAAAAAGAGCTGCCAAAACCAAAAGAAAATAATTAAGAACTAACACTTTTTCCCATGTAGAATCATTATTCTCCTCTCACCCGAAGCTCTGTTGACCTTTGCAGGGTCACACTGAGCAGCACACCATGCATCAGTATTTTAGTGCAAATATAGTTTCACAGTGATGGTAACTGAAGGGAATTTGGGTGCATTTTTACTTCACTAACTGCAGTAGACATAAAGGCAGCCCGCAAACTCTGCATACTTCCCACATGGTGGCCCTTTGGTTTGCTTCACGTCTTAGAAGTTCTGCAGGGAAACCAGCCAAAATAAAAATGACAGTTGCTCAGCTTTTACATTATAGTTCAGCCGAATTTAAGGCTTACCCTTTATTTTTGGTGGCAGGAAAATAAAAGGAATAACATACCAGAGAATTCTCTATATTATCATGAGCGTGCTTGCGTGCTGGCTTTTATAGCGTTCTGCCGAATGGATGTGATGTTCCTCCCCAGGAACAGAGCACAACTAAATTGTGTAATGGCAGAAACTGCTGTTTTAAATTGTTTCAAGGCCACTGAATGGAAACACACTGGCCTGCAAACATCACCCTAAGTTTCATCTTGGCAATATCATGCGGCAGTGGCAGGGCGTACGAGTGAGGGGGAGAGACCACCAGCATCCAAGTACATTTGGTGATTTTTTAAAGCCAGCTGCAGCTCTATTTAAATTAAAGGATTAGAGGATATTAACTATTAAAGGATAAGCACCCCAATGTCGAGTGGTTTTCCAGTGCAGCCACCACCACGTATACAAGGAATCACTCCAAGGCCATACCACAGGGAAAAAATTTCCTGCAGCTCATTGTGTAATATCAGTTTAGATATTCTCTGTCTTTTCAATGACCCTCATCTATTCCACTTCCTTTTATTAGACAAATTTTTGGGTACACAAGAATTTAGCAGCAATCCTCCTTCTGCCTTCGATTCTTGAGGAAGGTATTTAATCTCAGCACTTCTGACTTCCTTGAGAACTTCCCATGCACCTACATCTTTATCTAAAGAAAATACAGCCACACAATTTTCTGATAATAAATTTTGTCTTGTAACCAATCAATTACTAATTTCCTTTTACTGCCAAGAAGCACAATGGCAGTCCACACTGAAGAATGATGTAGAACACCTTACCAACCCACAAACACTGGAATGTTATAAATGTTAAGATAAAAAAATACTATAAATCTGTGGAGAAAAGAGCCCAAACTTTTAAATAATTTAAATTTTCCTTTTTCAAGATTTTTAATTGATGAAATTTAAAAAAAAATCAGTTTTACAGGCAAAGGGTTGATTTGTTTTCATTTCTTCTTGAAATTTTAATGTAAGAATTTGAAATTTTTATGTTTTTTTTTTTAAAAATCCAATCTGTCAGATGCATGAAATCTTTTTTCAAGATGGTTGACTGGAAAAAAGAAATCAGAATAAACTGGCTATCATCAGCAATTTTGTTTTGACAGATCAACATATATCAACAAATTTAATGGGAAATACCTGTTAAACTCCCCTCTCTCAGATATAGTTTTTATTATGGAAGAGAAATGGACAAGATAAGAGAAGTGATTGATGTAGTACCCAATATTATCTTTCATTATTTTCATTCTTATTTAAAATGCCTTTCCTTACTGCTGTTCAGAGTGATTCAATACACATACAAATCACCTATGTCTTCCCCAAGACATATTATCTTTATGAAAACTGAATCGATCAGTAACAGAATATCAGATAGAAAAATCTCAATAAACATCAGCAGGTTCTTGGTGTACAGTAGCTCTGGAAGTAAGATGTTTAATGGCATTCTTTCTGCTGGTTTGCACATTCTGAAATACACGTTAAACTTATTGACTCTGTAGTTGGCACGTCAAAGTAACTACTCCAACCAAAGATGCTCACAAGTTAACAAAGCAAAATAGGCCGTGTATTTCCTCACATTTCTGAATGTCAGCATTATGCACACAGAACACTATTGATTGACTTTTAATTGCACCCTATTAAAAATGTTACCACTGAATTAAAATTCCCTGAAAATAAAAGGTTATTTAGCACATGCCAGCACACCTCTACGGTGGTGTGGTGACACTGCAAAACTCACAGTACTGCAGAGGTTCTCATACAGCTAAATGCACAACTTAAAAGACAGAAAGAACTTGCCATTTGGTGTGTCAATTCAAACTTCATAAGCCAAAAATATACCTTTCTTTTCTTTAAAAGACATGCAGAAAAATTTTCCTTTAAACATATGGAAATCTTACTGAACCACTTGAGAAAATTTTAATAAATGGGGGGGGGTGAAGCTTGAATACCTTCGCTATGTATAAAAAGTAAATATGCACTTTCTGTTTATTATTATTTCCACCTTATTATCTTAGATTAAGGGAAAAATGGCAAGGCGAGTACCTGAATTAAATTCTGAAAGAAAGTGTGTGCACACATCTGTGTCTGGAACACATTTTGCCACCAACAAACTCAGAATAACAGTTGAAAATGGATACACATGAAAACAAGGTAAAGCCACCAGCAAGGCACTGCTAAAGGATGTAGCAGGTTTCAATTTGTTTAGACAATTTTGTACTATTTGTTATTATAACTAAAGGAAAAAAAATAAATCCCTAAACCATGCAGTGAGAATAAAGCAGCCACTTACAAATCAGTGAATTTTAAGCAAACTTTAAAAAAAAAAAAAAATCTTATTTTCTGTCATAATCTTTTGCCATTTGCTGAATTGTTTCAACATCGTGCTGGAATTTCACTAAGGAAGAACTTCCTGGCAACATTCCTCCATCCAGGAGGAAGAGCCTTTTTCTGCAGCAAAGGCATGAGCTGCCTTTGCCTTTATCCCAGGACAGAAGGGGTTCCACGCC
>VZRU01010131.1:73318-117268 GCA_013398155.1 Pedionomus torquatus | reverse complement strand
GCACTAGTCTAGATATTAAGAGGCTTATTCAAACTTTACATATTATTGTAAGCGTGTCCACTTGTGGAAATACTCTAATAAGTATATTTTGGCTATAAGCAGGATAAATGTGTCAATAAATTAGATTAAATTTATGATGCATTTTAGGGAATTTTTGCCTCTCGGATGGCATTATTTTTTGATTGTCACTATGTAGTGCAGTAGAAATCAAATCATTTTCAAAGGGAAGAAGCAGCTATTCATATAGCAATATATCTCCTGATATCTCAAGTGAAGAAACCCATCTTTGTTTGAAAATAAATTTACTCAAAGTGAACTTTCTAGTTTTGTCTAACTATAGGGTCAGTATTTTATTACTGGTTCATTTTAAGTATTCAGTCCAGCAGAGTGCCCTTCGAGAGCTTCAAATAAAACATACAATCATTTCTTTCCTGGAAACATACTACAGAAGTTAATCTGCCAAAAGTGTTTTGTCATACTTAAACAAACAAACAAAATCAATAGTTCCTGCATTTGACCTGAATCATCTCCATAATTCTCTTAAATTCCTTAAGGAAAATAATAAAAATAAATCAGTATACATTGCTTTTTCACTTTCATTATGAGAACAGTGAAATATTACAGTAATATTTTTCTTCTGTTTTTAAAATAGTAACTGGACTTTTCAATACTTAGATTTGAAAGAGAATATATTACTAATAACATTTTTGATTTATGAACTGCATTAAGCATTGACTTCTATTTTTCCCAAATGCAATAAAGATTTAGAACAGAGATGCTTTTCTACTTATAATAACAAGATCACACAGAGATAAAGAATAATGAGACCAACAGGGTGGATGATAACCTGGCCTGGCTGTTTGAAATCAGGATTTTCTGTAGATGATTTTTCTGTGTAGGATCACAGTCTCTTAAATGAACATTGGAACTTCCTGTTGGCAAAATTTAAGATTCTTCAAAGAAATCATGATCATTTAATGCTGGGACAGAATGTGCCCTACTGAAACCACTGAGTCTTATAACATGTGTAGTGTTCTCTTGTGCTTTCTTTGTTTGACCATTTATTAAAACTCCCATTTGAAATAAGAACAAAGCTCTTCACTGGAGAAGACACAGTTTCCTGGCCCTCTGTAGAGGATATTACACGTATGGTATCCTTTGATGGCTAAATCCTGTAAATATCCATATCATTACAGGAAGTCATGCTGACAACCAATATGAGAAGTGATGGGCATACAGCACGCAATTCACTCTTGCTCTTGGTTTCCTTGCTACCTCTTTGACTCCACTGAGAGTATTGGTCATTGACAGCATATGTTGTGAGCTGTAGCAACATTAAATCATGGCAGCCAGAGAGATGACAACATGATAAAAATGTGCATGTTGACCCACTATAAGCTCTGATCTAGCTATTAACTTTAAAACAAAAGTTCCATTTGTTCTGGATTGTGTTTGGGAATACAAGACACTGTTCAACCGAGCATCAGGAAAACGACACAGATACGGCTGAGTTATGTTCAGCTCTGCTTCTCAATTCCCTTGCACCCAAACCTGAGAGACTTATACCTGAGAGAGCCTTATGAGCTGTGCCTTAGTAACATTGTTCATTATTCTTTCTATATTACGCATTCTGGGGGACTCCTCCAAGAAAAACAGCACATGCATGGATATGTCCTGGGTTTNTCTTCCCTGTAACAATAGTCTGTTTAGTGAGAGTCTCAGAAGTGAATATAGCTGACAATGTCTCACTCCTAGAAAATAAAAAATCATGAAGGGCCTCATATGAAACCGATAGTCATTTAGCTTTTTAAAAACATATAGCATCAAATTAATGTCAAACTAACACTTTATGAGTGGCAAGAAGTTTTCATTGTCTTTCAAACTGATTTTTGTACTATGCTGAATAAACATGTGTGTTTCAAAACTACTGAATACACCAGAGTAATTAATTTTAAGGTCACAAGGGCGTGAACTCTCACACATTAACTCTTAGTTTTTTTCTGATTTTCACATAGTTAAAAAAGATCTACTATGTCTAAAGAAATTTTGTCTTCAAGTGAAAATATGAAATGTATCTGGGTGTATGCTGTGTGATACATAATGCCCTAAATAGTAGTTGAGGTAATTTTTTCTTAATGGCTGTAAGGAAGAGAATTTCCTCTTCCCATTTTTTGTTCCTCATGTCAACACCTTTCCCGAATAAATACTGTAGATCTACTAGAGGGTCTAGCCTGTTGGCATAATTCATTCCCTATCTGCACTGCTTAGTGAAAGCACTAGTCTAGATATTAAGAGGCTTATTCAAACTTTACATATTATTGTAAGCGTGTCCACTTGTGGAAATACTCTAATAAGTATATTTTGGCTATAAGCAGGATAAATGTGTCAATAAATTAGATTAAATTTATGATGCATTTTAGGGAATTTTTGCCTCTTGGATGGCATTATTTTTTGATTGTCACTATGTAGTGCAGTAGAAATCAAATCATTTTCAAAGGGAAGAAGCAGCTATTCATATAGCAATATATCTCCTGATATCTCAAGTGAAGAAACCCATCTTTGTTTGAAAATAAATTTACTCAAAGTGAACTTTCTAGTTTTGTCTAACTATAGGGTCAGTATTTTATTACTGGTTCATTTTAAGTATTCAGTCCAGCAGAGTGCCCTTCGAGAGCTTCAAATAAAACATACAATCATTTCTTTCCTGGAAACATACTACAGAAGTTAATCTGCCAAAAGTGTTTTGTCATACTTAAACAAACAAACAAAATCAATAGTTCCTGCATTTGACCTGAATCATCTCCATAATTCTCTTAAATTCCTTAAGGAAAATAATAAAAATAAATCAGTATACATTGCTTTTTCACTTTCATTATGAGAACAGTGAAATATTACAGTAATATTTTTCTTCTGTTTTTAAAATAGTAACTGGACTTTTCAATACTTAGATTTGAAAGAGAATATATTACTAATAACATTTTTGATTTATGAACTGCATTAAGCATTGACTTCTATTTTTCCCAAATGCAATAAAGATTTAGAACAGAGATGCTTTTCTACTTATAATAACAAGATCACACAGAGATAAAGAATAATGAGACCAACAGGGTGGATGATAACCTGGCCTGGCTGTTTGAAATCAGGATTTTCTGTAGATGATTTTTCTGTGTAGGATCACAGTCTCTTAAATGAACATTGGAACTTCCTGTTGGCAAAATTTAAGATTCCTCAAAGAAATCATGATCATTTAATGCTGGGACAGAATGTGCCCTACTGAAACCACTGAGTCTTATAACATGTGTAGTGTTCTCTTGTGCTTTCTTTGTTTGACCATTTATTAAAACTCCCATTTGAAATAAGAACAAAGCTCTTCACTGGAGAAGACACAGTTTCCTGGCCCTCTGTAGAGGATATTACACGTATGGTATCCTTTGATGGCTAAATCCTGTAAATATCCATATCATTACAGGAAGTCATGCTGACAACCAATATGAGAAGTGATGGGCATACAGCACGCAATTCACTCTTGCTCTTGGTTTCCTTGCTACCTCTTTGACTCCACTGAGAGTATTGGTCATTGACAGCATATGTTGTGAGCTGTAGCAACATTAAATCATGGCAGCCAGAGAGATGACAACATGATAAAAATGTGCATGTTGACCCACTATAAGCTCTGATCTAGCTATTAACTTTAAAACAAAAGTTCCATTTGTTCTGGATTGTGTTTGGGAATACAAGACACTGTTCAACCGAGCATCAGGAAAACGACACAGATACGGCTGAGTTATGTTCAGCTCTGCTTCTCAATTCCCTTGCACCCAAACCTGAGAGACTTATACCTGAGAGAGCCTTATGAGCTGTGCCTTAGTAACATTGTTCATTATTCTTTCTATATTACGCATTCTGGGGGACTCCTCCAAGAAAAACAGCACATGCATGGATATGTCCTGGGTTTATTGTCTGAAAATGGTTGACGCACAGAACAGTAGCTTCACAACCTTAGAGGGTTATAAAGGTGGTATGCTTATTCAGCGCTGGAGGCACACGGGATCACTCCCAAAGGTGTGCGCGCCAAGCACAGGCATTTTCTGTGGTTATATGTCCTAAATATTACATATTCATGAGATTGCATAATACACCTATACATATTCAGTAGCTATCCCCACTTTGTACTAAAATTACTTCTCGGCCCCTTTGCGTCTGCTCAGTACTTCTTGGTAGTGGTTGTTAGGGGTCTCAGGGATGAAGTTAGTAGTCTTCCTCACCATAAACTTTTCACCCGTGGTGTCTTGCAGAAGCTCAGATCATCCCTGGAGCTCATCGAGGTCTCAGGTCTGGTTTCGGTGAGTTTTGTGACCTTGGCTTCTGTTTTGCTCCTGTTCTGCTCATAGGGGTTAATGCTTTGAGATAAGCAAACATCAGAAAGGTTTAAAGCTGGACAAAACTACTCTAAGGTTTCACGCCTTAACTATAACAGAAAAAAAAACTACAAAAAAACCTACTAAACCTTGTATGAAAGGCAACTTCAGTTTAGCAAGTAATTATAAATCACATCCTGCAGAGAGAACATTTGCTGCAGACAGAATGAACCCTAAAATTCTCACACATAGATGGCATGATTGAAGAAGAAAAGGAAATGTCACTAGGCTTTGAAATTCTTCTGTTTCAGCTCACATTTACTTACAGCTCCATGTTAAGCATGTATTTAAAACAGTTCTTGGTAACTCTTCACAGATGGATAGATGAATGTACTGGGTGTTTTTTGAATTGTAAAATACAGGAAGAAAGGTAAGAAGAAACAAACCTTTATGAAGCCTGTCAGTGCTAGACATTTTCTTAGCTTGGTATCTGTGTCCAAAAATCAAAGTCCCAATGGATGAAGGTAAAAGTCACTTTACTGACAAAATTCCTGAGTGACTGAAAACTGGCATCTGTTCTTTATAGGTTCGTCTTTGAGAATTCTCACTAGAAAACAGCAGTTGAAAAGATTATCTTATAGCAGTACTAAATAATAGAGTGTTCTGCGACATTCAAAGGTCTGGAGCTCCCTGTGGAACCAATGACATTTGTACAGCAAGTCAGGCTGTTTCTGCAAAGGAGGATGGTGGGAGCAGGAAAATGATAGGTTTTTGACAGAATATTAACCCCAAGTTGCCAGCTTTTCTGAAAAATAACTGCAAAAAAGAGAGCTCTAATAATACTTCTAATAAAGGGCCAGACTCTCACATGAATTTTAAACTGATACACTTCCACTGATTTTGAAGTTCACAGATAATTCTCTGTCCCTGACACTTTTGAGAGAGGAAATAAATACTGTGTTGTTGTGCCCTTATAACAGATTAGTAGGATATTTTTTCCAGAAGGTATTTTATTAAGGCCAGCTCCTTTTGCTTGTCATTGCAACATTTGAAATGCCTTTTTGTTTTTTGGTTTTTTGTTTGACTTACCTGAAAGTTTAAAAAGTCTCTCTG
This sequence comes from Pedionomus torquatus, assembly GCA_013398155.1. NCBI lineage: Eukaryota > Metazoa > Chordata > Aves > Charadriiformes > Pedionomidae > Pedionomus > Pedionomus torquatus. The sequence continues at coordinate 111,797 of VZRU01010131.1, read as the reverse complement.
GACTTAGTTGAAGTAAATATGGGTAGCTCAGCCATTAAACAGGGTCATTGACTTCAAATGAGATCTCCTCCTGCTAGACTGGAAACATATTAAATGAGAATTAGATTGTGAGCTTTTCTTACCTACAAGGTGATTTGACCTTGTGTGTCCTGCATGCCCTTAGTATAAGACTGTAACATATTCAGGAAAAAATGGAGAAGACTCTTTATGTCTCTGTTTGAATCTGAAAAATCGCAGCTGGAAATTTGAGAGTGGCTGGGAAAGAAGGCATGTAGGCAGAACACTTTGCTTTTCCTTTGGAAGAGAGAACTCAAGTCCAGACCTCATGCCTGATTGTATTTCACTTCTGCACCTCTTTGACTAGCTCTCCTTCCGTGGGACCTACTTTCTTCAATGGATGATAGTGTAACTTCAACACAAGGACTGTGAATTTATATGTTCCTGGTATCCTGCAATCCTGATGCTGAAGCTTTTCTTCTAGTGTACAGGAGTCAAACTCCTTCAGAAAAAGAATGGTCTGCTGGGGGAAAATGACACTGGGATATTTGTAAAAGTCACTTTGTTCTGCTGATTTCTACCACCCACTGTCTGATGCAGCTGTCTGTGTAGATTAGCACAATGACCTGCATGGTAGACTTCTTTAGGGATTTAAGCAGAACTGGGCAGCTATCTGTCTAAAGTCATGTAGTAAGAGAACTCAGCTGGAAGACAAACATTATCTCCTCAGCAAGGCAGCTAAATCCATGTTTGAGCACTCAGGCAATTTCTGCCTCAAGGAGCTAGAGACCAAGGCAGAGTAAGAAGTAGATGCTCTTGATTACTGTCTGAATCTTGCTCTGAGAGCCCAAATTCCCAATTGAGATATGTTTCCAAGGGTTGTATTTAGCCCCATGGGCAGGTAGCATTACCTATCTGTGTTTCGTAGATCTGCCACCTCAAAATCTGTTCAGGCTTTCTCACTGAACATGGGCCACCAGAGAAACTGAGACACCACAAAGTGTCTCAGAGAGCTTTTTAAATCTCCTAAGTACTAACAATATGTCTCACTAGAATTACAAAAGATATAAAGAGCAGGATCTATTGTGCACTTGTAAGAATTTGGCACTTCAGGGTTAGCCTGTACTCCAAAAACTTTTATATGAAATACTGCACGCTGTTTAACACAATAACAGGTTACGTGTGGGCAAAGGGCTTGCTGTTTCAAACCAACTGGTGTTAAATGTCTCCAACTATACATTCACATTATCTATGCTACCTAAAACACATCCTGAAAATAAAGGTTTCCATGAGGCATAATATGTTACATACATATTTGCTCATATTTTCTCTTCCTGACTATATACATGTTCAAAATATTTGGTGTAGACAAACAGCTTCTCGGAGATGTTGGCCAAAGTGACTTACTATGCTAAAGTCATCTGTGTTCCCTTCTTCTCTCAACTTTGTATGCAAAAAATATTTCTAATGGTATAAACTTCCTGAAAAAATTTTAGATCTTAGTTTTTGTATATTCTAGAAAAGAGAAAACTAGAACATCAGCAATGCCTTGTATGGCTTAGATTTTAAAGACTCTTTTTTAATTCATCTCTCTTTTTCTTTGTGATTCCAGATTGACAGATGGAGTTCTTATGCTGCTGAGATACTTAAATCTAAAAATAGTACAAAGATATCAAAATTTTAAAACAAACTAACCCCAAACCTTCTGCCCTATACTCCTTCATCAATAACTGAAGAAATAGTTTCATATGGAAAAGTCTGAAAAAATATGTGTCTTCTCCTTTCCTGATAAACAAATACTCTTCCTGTATTGTTTCTGCTCAATACATGGGTAATTAATTTGAAGCATAAAAGGCAGGGAAAATTAATCACTGAATTTAAAAACTCTTGATTCTTCTTTCACTAAACAAAAGCTAGAAGCTAATACTACACAAGGCACAGTAAAGGGTAGCAAAGTGGATCCATTCATCTTTGATTGTACTATAACAACATTTTCTTTAAAAAGTACATATGGTTTCAGTGTTTTACCTGAAAGATGGATGGCTATAGAGACAGAATGTTATTACAATTATTCTGCATCTCCAAGATTGTGACAAATCAGTTTGCTGCTTTAGTTTTACTATTGGCTACTACATCCCATTAGTCTGCATTGCCTGGATTTGCCCTAAGAGTACATAAAAGGTGGAAATGCAGAGGCTCTTTTCACTTCAGATTGTATCATCAGCTCTCATAAAACATCAGTAATACTCCCCAAATTCTAATGGTTTGGCACTGATTTCTATTACATTGAGAGGTGGCCTGGCAGGTTCCTGCTTATTTTTATTTTTTTTCCCCCCTTCAATGTTTTCATTACTTGGTAAATGAAAATGACACCTTATGAATTTTAACTCATAAAAGTTTTAAGCAAATTCCCTTATTCTGTGTTGACTTTCCTAATTTCAGTAAACTCTGTGAAACTGTTTCCCAGTTGTCCTGGTTTTGTTGTGGCAGTTTATAAACCACAGCTCTTAGAAACTGTCTTTTAAACAAGGCCAAAAAGCAGCAAATTATGCCCTGAGGTTCTTCCAAGCCTCCTACCTCTCCTCAAAAATACTGTGACAAACACTTCCTCTGCGCTTGACTTTTGGGGGTTTTGTTTGTTTTTAACATTTTCTTAATCGAGTCTTCCAGCAGGCCCATGATCTATCCAGTAGGGATAATAGTGTGCAATACTCAATTTTTCTCTATCCAACTTCCTTGCCTCTGTTTTTCTGTCATAGCTGGCTTTTTATGCCATTGGGCAGAGATCCCAAGTCCAGGGCCTTAATCAGCTCCAAAATTCAGATATCCTTCCTGCACCATTAAAAAACTGTCTGAATTTCAATTCTCAAACAGCTTTAGCATAAAAGACTGCATATGCTATCTCCATCTTTTCAGGTAGTCTTCTCCCCTTTATCCCAAGAAATTACTCACAGTCACAGGCTTCCTTTTTCTACAGTGCAGTATACTCTGCCAATAAATTGTAATAAAAAAGATATCACTTAACTATCACTATATTCTGCAGAGCTTTAAAATTAGCGCTCATTTGCACTGCAGCAGAACCTGATGTGACTGAATGGAACCAGCATCTTATTGTGCTTATTGCTCTAGGAACAGAGCAAAGATCAATCTCAGCCTTAAACAGCTATTAGCTGAGACAAGAAAAAGGATTGTTCTACCTTGTTTAACAGATGAGGTACCAAAGTGCAGAGATTAAACAATTTGCTGAAAGAACTAGACCCAGACCTCTTAAATCCGAGCTACATGTCCAGTTCACAAGGCCATTTGTCTTCCTTAGGTTAATTCACATTCCGTAAACATCTGTGTTTTATCTGTTGCCTCTGTGCATCCTGCTTCAGCAGAGATTTTCTATAGTTATCAATAACAATTTTGTTTGTTTGTTTCTGGTCTCTTTTCCCCAAAAATATTTGAAACTTCAGGACATTTAAACCAGTAGAGTTTTACTTAAAAAAATGTGGACTATTCCCATTTGTAAAGTCAATGTTTCATGCCTCACAGAACAACTGGCACAAACGCAATTCATGTTCATTTCTGTAAACAAGATGTAATGGAGCAGCATAGCAGCAGCCACAACTGTCACATATTATCATTGCTCTACTTGCATATAATTAATTCCTTGTGAAGGACACCATTATAATAAAACAATTTAAAACAATCTCCCAAACAGTGTTTCTGCCCTGGAAACAGCACATCAAAGGCAGGAGAATGGTTTTGGCTAACAACACTCCTCTTGTTCTGTACCAGAGCCAACAAGCTCCATAGCTATCAGCGCTGCAACCAGCCAACCCACAATAATGAGCTTACCGGAAACATCTATAGTGGAAACTGAACCTCTAATTGCAAGATATTTTAGTAATTAAGCAAGGAAAGAATAGCATACGATGGGGTGTAGAGTATTTGGGACAAAGATACTTGTGGGGTGGCCTGTATCTCCTTGTGTTAACAAGTAAAACAGTTTCTTAACTCTTCCCAGGAATGGCAGCAGAATGCAATCTCTGTTATGAAACACTAAATACTTGTAAAAAATAGTGATGTTGTTCACAAGTCAATGCCTAAAAAATGGACCATTTGTTACATTTTGCAATAACTCTACTTTCAAAGTATTCAGTAAGAAGGTGGTATTTCTTTCACAAAACAAACAAACAAACAAACAAACAAGAACTTTGCATTGTTAGATTTAATGTGTGCTTTCCTTCTTACGTACCTAGTCCCCTTATAAGGTACCACCCATCAGCCAGAGCACAAAACAAAACTTCTGAACAAAAATCACTTCCATCATAGTGCTTTTTTTATAAGGAGATGGCCATCACTGAGGCTCTGCAGTGCTTGGTATTACTGGAAGATGCCCTATAGACCTCCATCAACAGTTTTACTGTGCAAATACAATGTGGTTTAAAGACATATTTTAAAAAAAAAAAAAATCCCAAAGGATTTCTGACAAAAACTCTTTTGGTTTGACTTGCTATCCCTCCACTACTCTGAGTTAATCCAATACTAGATTCAAAGCTAGCAAGACATTTTCTTTTAGGACAGACTGAAGGATGTTTGTCTGATGTTTGTTAGTGAGGTTTTTGACATTATCTGCAATACAATATTCACTCTATTCTTTTGTTCTATTGGAGAATAGAAGCTTTATGGGCAATTCCTGATTAAATCTCATATTTTAATCTTACTTCTTATTAGAGAATCTGGACTCTGTAAATCAATTGGATTTATCCAGCCCTAAACAATGAACATTATTAGTTAATGTTCTAATTTGAGGTACTGTGGACATTCAAGTGTTTTTAAGGAAAACATGGACAATGAGAGTATTTTTAGAACCTTGAAAGTGAGCTCCTCAAAAACAGGAACATAAATATTTTTAATTTGGTTACTCTGTTTTGGGCAAAAACTTCTTCTTTGATATTTCAGTACAACCAGGAATAACATTATGTTTAAAGTTTTCTGCTTTGACAGTGGTGTTTTAAAAATAGCTTGGACAGGAATAGACATATCAAAAGAGTTATTGCTGCTTCTACAAATGGTAGTATATTTCTCTGTGCTCAGTGCTGTACTGAGCCATCTAGACACATCCTAAAAGGCTCTGGGGTATCAGGGGGTCAAGGCATAAAATAGCTGATTAATAAGGTCAGTTATGTCAATCCTTTCCTTTGGAAGTCACATAACAGCAAAAAAGGGATACTTGCAGATCTGTAGGGTTTTGAGTAAATTTCTAAATTGGAGTGCGGTAAATCAGATCTGAATCCTTCCTGCCTGAAGCTGCCTGAGCCCATGTCATCAAGAAGGATGTTTTACTGCAAGTCATTTGGACTGTGGCATTTAACTGGGAAAGTCCATCTGGAAGAAGTAAAATATTCAGTGGGCAGAATAGCGAACAAGTACAAACACAACACTGTAATTTGTTTTGTCAGCCACATGGAAGAACAGAAGGGGGACATACTTCTGCTACAATTAATGACAGAATATCCTCCCAAAATTATGCTACCTTAAAGAAAGATTTAGAGTATGTTCATGCCTCCTTGCATGAAGCCACCTTAGGGATTTCCCAGTATATCTGGAAAAAAAAAAATACAATATACTTCATTATGCTGTTCAGTGTATCTAGCTTTGGTGCAATCCCAGTGACTAGATTCAAACCAGCGTCCTGTTTTGAAATCTTTTCAGTTCTTTCTAGCAGCTCAGACAGCAGAGCAGGATGGCCTGAAAGTTAAAACACACCATGGAAAGAAGAAAGAGTGGATCAAGCAGATACTGAATTTGAACCTCAACCTTCATTACCCTAATTCACGCTCTCACAGTGGTCCACTGGGAAAGAGACCCACACTGTTGAGTCTCACATCTCTCTGTAGCACCCGCATGAACAAAATGTTTTAAAAGGTTGTTCTCAAACTCTAATATAATTATTGACTGTCTACGTTGCTGAAAAAGTGCACATATATTTCTGTTGTCCATCCTGGAAAGACTGCCCTAGGAAGTTTCAAAACTCTGAAATCCTAACACTACTAAGGTCAATGAGAGGTTTACATCTGACTTCCACTAAGTCAGGATTAAGTGCCCCGAAGAAGCCAACGCTTTTCTCACCTTTGGTTTTGAAGACATCTCCAGATTAAGTACTTTTATGAAAAGAGAGAACAATGGGCAAAAATATAGAGCAATGCATTTTCCTAGCTTAGCAGTGTAGAAAACTCAACAATATTTCATTACTATAAAGTTATAAAGTTGCAAGTACAAAGAAATTGGATTCATTAACATGAACATCTTGAATTCTATAAGGCTAGATGGTGCATCATTCATTTGTTGTTTAAAAAAAAAAAAATTGGAAGTAATTGCATATTATTTCCTGATTTCTGTTACTCAGGCAAATACACTTAAACTTTTATTAGTGAAAATGACAGGAAAACCTACTTTACTCTTTATAAAAGATTATTGAATGCTAGAAAATTTCTGAACTTATTTGCTTTATCATTAATGTTTTTCCTTCTTTTTTAATCTTTCTTCACTGTTTGTCCACTATAGCTAAAGCTGGAAACAGATACCTCTCTTGAGAGATACTGTACTTAATAAAAAAGCCATGAATAAGTGACCTGTCCAGATAAGGTTCACATAGGCAAATGTTTAAATCATCACCCAAATTTCCTTCTCACAATGTATTTGGTAATAATCTCTCATCCTACTAGAAAATCCTAGAAAATTTGAAAAGAAAAATGAAAAAAAAAAAATCCTAGTACCTTTGTCCTTGATAATAACAGCAAACCAGGCTTCTGATTCTTTCCTACACACTGATAGACAGGATTTCTCCTCTACGTAGGTTCTAGCCAGAAACACTGGTTCATTTAGTGTCATGGGAAGTAAGGCTATGATTCTCACACCTGTTTGCAACTTCACAGAAAAGGATGATTGAAGGAAAATAAAAACTTTTTGTCTTTTTCAGTTTATAACTGGATTTCACTAGCCTTGTTTGCAGTAATATGCCACTGAAGCTAAAATATGAGCTCAGTTTTGGTACTGTGGTAGTTGTGGTCCAGCAGCTTTCTCTGTTGCTACACCATGCCTTTCAAACTCCCTATGGGAAATCAAGAATTAAATATGCAATGCCTAACATTTAAAACTACAGTGAGTAAATAAATTTGTAATTTAAAATGCTGTAGATACCTCCATGTAATATTAAGAGCAATACATCATAAATGAAAAGTGGCTGTTCATGAATAAAAGTTAATGCTAATTTCTTCTGATGCTAGTTTTCTCTGTAGCCATAAAACTCCTATAGAATGTGAACAGAGTAAGGCAAGCAATTACTAAATGATCAAGCATTTTTAAACCTGATCTGAGAAGTCTGTGGAGAAGGTGAAAAATGCAAATTTGCATTTAACTACATATATGTAAAGTACATATTAATAGCAAAACTACTTAGCTCCAAAAGCATTTTATTTATTTTAATATTTATATGGGTTTAAATAGTGTTGCTGTCATTTTTTTCTTCCTTTGAATTCACAGCAACTTGGCAGTTACATGGAAAGAATAGGCTGTTAATGTCAAACAGAATTAATCTAATAGTAATACATAGAACTAAATAAAAGGCTGCACCTTTTTTTTTTTTTTTATGTTTGCTTTTTTTTTCCCCTATAGCCATTCTTGCTTCCTCTTCTCAACATGTGACCCTTCATGTCACATTTCCTTTCCCTCAGTGTCTTACCTTAACCTGTCACATTAAGCCTCTATAAATTCTTCTATCTGAGAAAGAGAAAACAAATTGTACGTGTTATCTGGGTTGCAGCTTCTTGAAATCTCATCACCATCTATGCTCACTCAAAGACAGGAAAAAGACCAGCACAACAAAATTAAGTGGTTTTTTTTTTCAGTATATTCCTGGATTGATGTTTGTGAAGATAAAGCCAAGTAATTCCACTTTCCATTTTTATTCAGCCTTTGACTTACTCTGCCGCTCAGCATACTTGTTAGTACCAAAGTTTCTCACTATTTCTTTATTGCAGAGATGAACACAATATGTTCACAGGGGCCATAAAATTCTCTTCATAAAAGTCACTAAAGTCCCAGCAAGTTGAAAGCTTCTGCTAAGCTTAAAGTGGAATAGTCCATATTCCCAAAACACCCAATTCTCTGCTGTGCAACTTCTTAAACTACTCATTCTTGCTAGTTTGCATTATTTTGTGAATGCATGTATATGTAAAAAGTCAGCTTGAAAGTGAAATCATTCCATAGATAACTGTCGTGGTTTCAGCCAAATTCACCGAAACCTGATTGACAGATGTCCCCCCCTCCCCCCTTTTGGTCAGAGAGGAGAGGAAGGAGTTAAAGAGATTCAAGAGTTTAGAACAAACTAAACTACTTTAATGAAAATATAAGTAATATAATAAAAAGGAAATTTAGGAAAAAAGGAGTATACAGTATATACAAAACCGTATCAAGCTCCCAGGATGACGACCACGTCACCAGCAGGCTTCAGGAAAAGTCCCAAACTGGACTCGGTGATCGACAGGAGCTGGATTCCAGATCTGGAGTCACGAACGCTCGGATCAGGATCAAAGGCAGAGGAACAGGCAGAGTCCTCCTTGGATGTCAGCCATCGAAGAAGGGCGAAAAAAAAGGGCGAAAAGGGAGTTGACCTGTTGATCCTTCAGCTTTTATACAGGGCATGATGCGGATGGGATGGAATACCCCTGTTGGTCAGTTCTGGGTCACCTGTCCTGTCCCCTCCTCCTTGCAGGTGGGACCCTCCAACGGGCAAATGCTGAAAATTATCTGACCTTGGATCTTCCAGCAATAAGTCTAAACAAGGGCCTCTCTGCACACCATCCCTTGGTATAATCAGGTCTTATCACTGTGAGACGGAACAGCTCTGAACAATGTGCTGTTAATTTCAGAGTTTAGCTAGTTAGAAGAGGCTTAACTAAGAAAGTAAATCTATAAAACAGAAAATTGGTTTGTTTTACCTCAAACCAGGACAATAACCAACTCTACCTACATTAGTAAACACTGTAGGTCAATCAAAGAAGTTCTGTAGACCAAAGCAATGGTGCCACTGATGTGATGTTCGCACTGTCTACATTTCAGCCATGTTTCTTCAGACTGGCTGCAATCTGATCTGGTGGATGAAAAACCCATTAACACTGTGTTAGTTCTTTGAGTACATCAATACATTTTGCACACTTTAAGCTTTTAATATGACTGATAATCTAGAGATTTGCTGCAAAAATACAATTTTAATCTAAACCAAACCACTAACATAGCTGAAGCCAGTTTTACCTCTCACTTTTGTGCATGATGTGTCATCCTATAGTAAGTTTGGTGATCAATGTTGCACTGCTAGAATTATCTTTAAAAAAACTGTCAATAAACAGCATAGGGAGGATAAACAGTATATAAACAGAATTATTAAGGAAATCACTAAGTCTCAAAATCCAAGTAATGCCTTCCTTTTTATGTATTAATATTTCCAATTCTATATTCTTTCTCTCAACAGACATATTTATCACACATTCCTGAACATGTGAAAAAAAAAGTACACCTGCCTAGTAAAATATGACTTATTTGTGGGCTTAAAAGAACTTGATCCATCTTTTAAAGAGTTCTTGATTTGCTAAGTTTCAATTAAACTTTGTTAAATGTGGCTTTTTAAAAACTAGCCCCGGAATTTAATATAATTTCATATATATCATACACAAGTCACTATTTAATATCAAATCTATTTAAGCTTTGGAACATATTTTCTTATGGCATTATAGCTCTCTCTGCATCACTGAACTGCAACAATAGAGTAGAAGCAATTCCCAAATTGGCATTTTACTAAATTCATTTTTTTTGATTTTTCAATATTCTACCTAATTTTAGTGATGCATGCATATTTAGAATTATCATGAGAAAAAAAAAAAAAGTAGCATAACAAAAAAACACTTTCATAGATTTTCCCTCAGATTTTTGAGGATGGAGATGAAATGCAGTTGCTTCTTTAGCATCACCACACAAGTGTTTGCTGAGTATCATAGAATAGTTAGAGTTGGAAAGGACCTTAAAGATCATTGATTTCCAATCCTCTGCCATGAGCAGGGACACCTCCCACTAGACCAGTTTGATCATAGCTCCATCCAACCTGGCCTTAAACACTTCCAGGGATGGGGCATCCACAGCCTCTCTGGGCAAGCTGTTCCAGTGCTTCACCACCTCCACAGTAAAGAATTCATTCTAATATTTAATCTAAATCTTTCCTCTCTCAGTTTAAAAATGTTACCCCTCATGCTATCTCTACACTTCCTCACAAAGGGTCCCCCTCCAGCTCTCCTGTACGCTCCCTCCAGACACTGGAAAGCTGCTAGAAGTTTTCTCTGGAGCCTTGGCTTCTCCAGGCTGAACAGCCCCAGCTCTCTGAGCCTGTCTTCACAGGAGAGGTGCTCCATCCCTCTAATCATCTTCCTGGCCCTCCACTGGACCCATTCCAACAGGTAAAGACCACTACAAGTAGCAGTCCTACTAGGGGAGTAAACTGAGTCTTCCAATTCCATTAATTGTAAACAAAAAGGCATTTTTCAGCCCTGTTTCAGTTCACTACCTAAGTTCTACTTTCATTATACAGTGATTAAGGATAACACAAGTATCTAGTTGCTAACAGTAAGCAGTATGGAACTTATAGTGTAGATTAATTACTAGAGAAAGTTAGGGGGGTACAGGAGAAGATAGAAGAGCAGTACGGTTTTATACATAGCCAGAAGTGAGCAAACAGACATTGGTTTCAAATTGAAGAGCTATATATTGATCTCACTATTAACCTGAGTACGTGCAAACTGCTTCTAGGCCACACGGGCCACTGAGAGCATAAGAGTCTCACATGTAGTCCCCTCTGCTGTTTGTTACTACAGAATATGAAATATGAGTGCCTCACTTCAACTCAAGAGCTTCAGTTAATATTTCTCTATGGATGATCAGGGAGATTCCACACCCATTCTTCATAAAAAGCCAAAGTTTTATCATGTTGCAAAATCTTCAGTAGATACCCAGATAGTGGAAAATTCTCATGAACAGCCATGAAGTGAAAAACAAAAGCGTGTGTATGACTCAGTCCATTATCCCACATCTTGTTACTCTAAAATAGACAATACTGGATGAAAGACAACAAAAACTTGTCTTAAAATATACATTAAGGTATGTACTACATTAAAGCCTACAAAAACCAGAGAGCCAGAACGATATGTATTCTGTTTGTTAATTCACTTATCAAGCCTTTGGCCATGGTTTAAAATTCCTAAAATTCAAAGTAGATAACACAGCTGGTAATGTTTAATTAAAATATTTCTTGTACTTCAATGAAAATTAATTCCCTATTGAATCACATTCAGAAATATCTCTTTTGCTAAGAAACAGCCAGCAGAGACAGCATTCCTAAGTGTTCTCCCTCTTTCCCATACTTAAGAAAACATCAGAGACTACGATAACAAGAGAACACAAGATCTCAAAGTAGAACAATCAGGGAAGTTATTCCTTTTCTCCTAAAGAATGACATGGTCAAGTTATTGTAGAGTCTTCAGTCAGTCCCCAAAAAAGCACTGGGATGAAAATGAATAACCAAGTGCTACAATTTTTAGAAAAATTTCAGTAACTTAATTTGGGTAAATAACAGAACAGCAAAAACAGATCCTACAAAGTCACTCAGATCACCAAAAGTTTTCCAAGCTTATAATTCATTAATTTCTTACACACACAGAGGATTTGTTTTGCAAATTGAAAGAAGATGACCCTTGGTGGAAATCTGTTGAGAGCAGAAAATACCACCTGCAAGAACTGACTGTTCCCTGCATATCAGAACACAGAGAGTAGAGAGTGGGTCTTGAATAAACTACAGGACAGACTAATCATCTCACAATACTCACACAACACTAGCAACTAGTGCAATCAGAATTCAGCCTCATTCAAAAATGACCTGATTTGTGCAAGCTGTCCTTTTTGCAGTGGAAAATTCAGTCATCGCCTGCCCACAAAATAACAAGCAAAAGACCTGCATCTGTGCTTTTGCCCAAGACCTGCGGGTGTTTTCACATATTGCCTTTCACAAGCACAAGCAGCACAGGCATCATCTCCTCTCCATGTTATGGCTTCTTAATATTACAGCAAATTACTGCTGCAAAATGATTTAGCAGCAGTGCTCTCCACAAAGAGAAAACCTAGATAGAAAGACCAGTGATGAGGCAGAAGCCTAAAAACCTTAAAAACAAATTAGATTTGGAGTCTTTTTAAGATCAAACTTAGTGTTATAACAGCTCAAAATAACGTTTTTGCAATAGATCTCTTAAAATACAGAGAAAAGTGAACTGCAAGTTTCATTTTCTTACTATCTCCATTGTAAGAATCATAATTCTAGATCTTGTCTGAAGTTCATAGCAAGCTAACACCTACCTTTTAGAAAAGGCCTTGAATATGACCTTTAAAATGACCGTGCAACTAATGCTGTTACTTACTAGTCTGTAAACAGAAACAACTACAACCTGTCTTGACTTGAAAAAGCTTAATGATTTAGAAACCTTTTAAGAAGGTATAGAAAGGGCAGAGAAACAGATGCAAGAGTAGGTGGCAATCATTTACATTGTATGTTATAGCCTTCAGCCAATACTGTTCAAGCTGCTTAAAATGCAAGCAAAGTTATTTTCAAAGAGCAAAACAAATCCTTAATAAAGACTCAGTTTTGTTCCTATCAGCATTTTTCCACATCAATACTTTACAGCAAAAGAAAGTTCCTCCTTTGTCTTCTTCATCAGTTACATGTTGTCATTTGCTGAATGAAATCGATTTCCCAATAGCAAGTCTCACAGGTGAAATCCTGTCAACCATGGGATGAAGACATTTGAAGCACAATCAGCGTAAGCAAAAATCTTTATTATAGACACGGTTGTTTCAGAAAAACTGCATATGCCCTGACATGAACTGGGCTAGCAAAATTAGATCATGCACTATGTTTACACTGCAGTGCTTTATCATAGCAGCATATGACTGTGATTTAATCAGAAAGTATGCAGTCTTTGTCATATAGCAGCAACCTTGAAACATTATTCTGATTACAATTCCTATACAGTGAGGGTACATAGGAGAGCTCTTGGTATACCACAGCCTGTGTACAAGAACACACAGCAACTAAAGTACATCTTTCCTGGTGATGCATTAGTACAAGAATATAAGGCTAATTCAATAATTAGATCTGGAGAGGAGATAGAAGTTGAGAATTGAAGGTGGTGGAACATGGGAAAAGGAGGGATGTAGAGCTGTAACTAGATTTCAGGTTTACTCTTAGGTAAAGAGGATAATACAAAGTCCAGTCTCTGCAGATATGAAATGAGGGCTGGAATAAAGGAAGAGGAGTTAGGCTGAACAGATGAGAGAAGTAGGATTGATTGCAGAGAGGAAAACAAGAGAAGCTCAGACTGACCACACACTCATTTTGCAAATACATTGTAGACTAAGCAACTAGATTCTTACAAGCCCTAATAACTTAAGATGTACTCAAGAAAGATTTCTGTCCAAAGTATAGCTCTGTAGCAGAATAAGACATCTATTTTCTTGTAGATCCTTATGGTGATCAATATTGTTTGTATATTGACAATACAGGAATCACACCTAATATATGGTCATGCCATCTGGTCATAACAATATCTCCATTGCTGATGTGATCATTGCTTGTCTTCAAGATAGAATATTAGTCATACACGTATGTTTAGAAGTTGCATCATTTCCCTTTTCTGTCTTTAAATGACTTATTAGACTGTCTTTTCCCCAAAAAACACTTGGAAAGCTTTTGTAAAATGCAAAGATTATAATGAGTTCATTTTTCACAGTGCTTACCAAAATGTGATTCATTTCTGCTTAGGCTTCTGTAGTTACAACAGTTATGTAGATTTTCTACATTACAATTTGAGAACTATGTATTTTAATACTTCAAAGTACACAGGAGCATACCAGTTACCTTGGCTAATTCTAGGAATATTTCCACATTCTTTTGTTATTAATAATATGGGTTTGAAGATAGGCTTTTCTTTTGCCTGTAGCCAAAACAAACTGTCAAAATGTCTTTTTAACCAAGGTGGGTCTCATTCCAATAATCAGCTTTAGGTGTCTCTGAAAGCTGATGAATGGAAGGAGAAGAAATTAGTTACCTTTGAAACATATGTGGAACAAAAAATAACCTCAGATTTCAATTTCTACTTGTTGCCTAAGTAAAATACCCCAGTATAGGCATTAATCACATACTTTTCATAAAGTAAAACATAATTTTTTGATTGTTTTACTAGAGGAATGCAAACTGTTCTAATTTCTAGGTTGTAGATGCATATATGATGAGGATGAGACTACAGGTCTTATAATAAACTCTTGCACTTTAACAAACAAAGGTGCTAATACTTCTGGGGTGTCTTAAATTGTTCATTGTCATGGTTTAATTCCAGCCAGCAACAAAGAACTATGTGGCCGCTTGCTCACACCACCCACCCTACACCCCTCCCAGCTGTGGGTTGAGAAGGAGAATGGGAACAAAACTTGAGTTGAGATAAAGGCAGTTTAACAGAAAAGTACAGGAAAGAGGAAAACAACAACAATAACACTGAAGGTGAAATGTATAAAATGCAATCAATGTATTAACATTTACCAATGGGACCTGAGAAGACCAAGCCAGCTCTCAAGTGCTGCTATCCATCCACAGATCGTTATCCATTCTAGAGCAGAGGGAATTGATGAGAACATTACCTGTTTGCTCCTTCCCTGCAAAGGAATTTCCATTTTTCTGCTTTATTCATTGTTTGTAAAACTTATCATCTTTCACAGCTGGTTGCAATGCTTTACCTAATTGCATTGTGATTTTAAGTAATGTGTTTCCTTTCCCAGACAAACATATTTTATAGGTGGACAAACTTGACCATGTTTTTTATTGAAGCCTGCAGTAATAGAACTTTATAGTGCTTGACATTCTTACAGTTTTAACATCAGCTGGCTAGACTCATTTCATTATTGTTCCTACTAGGTCACACAAAGATAAAAAAATAAAGCAAGAGATTGTGAAATTGGGAATGAGGTTCCTAGAAGGACGGATCTTCCTTTGCATCTGTTTTAGAAGAACTCATCACAATACTGTTTCTGAAAACACCAGCCATTCCAGTCATTCCCATTTGAAATGACTGGCTTTTCTTGACCTCAATATTTCACAATAAACAAGCATCATATCAAGAAAATTACACTGCTGTCTGAGATTAGATAAAGTTGGCCCGATACTATAACAGAGAGACATAAACTCACTCCAAAAAAAATTTATTAGAAATGTTGGGTTTGCAAATGTAAACCTCGGCTGGAATGCAAAATGACATTTCCACAATAAAAGAACAGTTTCAATAGTTTCATTTTAGATAGACTAAGCAGCTTTAATTAATAAACATAATATTTGAAGAAAATCAAATGAGGACTTTACTGAAATAATTATGAAAATAGCATTCCGTTTTCTGGCTTTAAGAGAAGTGCTACTCATACCAAATAGTGAGTAATTAGAGATCATGGCTCACGAGGATTTCTGCAGAAAATGAAGAAAAGGCAAGACTGTGTCAGTCCTGTGCAAGACCTGATATAACCAGATGTGGGAAAAATGTTTAACTTCACCTAATTTATGGATTTTTTTATTTATCACAGATGATACAAGCTTCAGTTTCAAATTCAGGTGGAATAGGAAAAGTAGTTAGCATATTCATAAAACTTAAACCCTCCTGCTGATTGGAAAATGTAGTATCTTCTTTTGGAACCACATATTTGGTGAACTGCTAAATGAGAGCAACAGCGCATGTTAGTACTTTCAAACTGAGATTCAAGAACACCATTGCAAACAGCTGTTAAGAGAACATCTTTGAATTTGCTGGAAGTTCATCACCCTTCTCACTTTGCTGGTATATTCTTTCACATGTCTGTATTTTCAGAACATAAAACTCTTTATGAAGGAGACTAGTTGCTGTAAGATTACGGTCTAGATAACTCTGCACAACCTGACAAATAACAACAGTTTCTCAGCATCTTCTTGCTATATGTGAATTAAAACATCTGATACAGCCCTTATGCTTTATTTAGTCACACAGATTCTCATCTCCTGGCTGAACAAAAGGATTCTAATAACATGAACAATTTAATGTTTAAGGACAAAGAAACTGCAGCATTGCATTAGTGATTTGAGAATAAAAAATAGCCTTAACAAAAATTCAGTCATCTGTCCATTCTCTAGAGAAGCATCACAGCTTCTTTATTCTTGACTGCTATTACTATTGAATATTGAAATAAATTCTTTACAGAACTATAAAACTAAGTAGTCATGTGTGGCTCCTTCTTTGCTGCCAAAAAAACTAAAACAGCAAAATCAATACTAGGATTGCAAAAGTTTATGTACCTACTTTCCCTGAAAGAGAATAAGATTAGCTCAGCATAACCAGCTTTCTGCATACCTGAACAGTCACAGAAAGACACCAAAAAAAAGAGGACAAGTTTTTTCCATCTCTCATCCAGCTATTTTTCACCATCTTGGCAGTCTACTGTATGTCAGTACAGTGTTACTGTACTGACTAGTACTTGGACTACTTGAGTCCAGAACAGAAATAAATGCCAAAGAGATGCAAAGAGGAGACATACAGGGAAGAATAAGGAAATGAGTAAGGAAATTGTGGAAAGGAAGAAGAAATCATTTCAAGGCAGAGATAGGAATCGGATGTAAAGCCAGAAACTTTCATGATAGTTGCTCATGTAATAATAATGAGTCTTGTAACAGCAGAACTGCACTGGGCTATTCTCAGCTTAGATCTTTTAGGTCAGAGGATTCAACCAAGCACAAGTTTGTCAGGAATCTTGTAAGATAATATGCTTTCAGCTATGTATTATTGTCTATGTCTTAATATGTCTGTGTGTTAATGGAGCTAAAAAGAAAGCATGTGAAACATTCTCAGTTTTCTCTTTCTAGAATTTGTATTTTCCCCTCAACAGAGAGCAATACTTTGCAAGGCTATCAGGATATTTTGCAAAGACCCCAATAACCCTGCCACAGTCATTTGTTCAAAATCCCTAAATCAAAGTCTGAATCTAGATTCATAGGAGGTAGGAAATATAGAATACAATTATGCTCCCACTGTGACAATGAGAAAAATGATATCTATTAGAATAAATCTTTAATCTCTCCATCACTGTGAATATTTTTCTCCATATTTCAATTACAGATTTTTAAGTGAAATAATGTACAGAAGTCAGATATCTCTTGCATACTGCCACTATGGTTTTATGACAAAGACAATGATGTAGAAGAGAGAAATACAGGCCAAGTGCAGTAGTGGAGGCTCTGAAAAGTAGAGACAGAGTGTGTGGGAGTATAGATGTGGGACCTAAACAGACATGGCACTGGTTTATGCCCGCAGCCATAAACCATTTACTAATGATTGAAGGGGTCTTGGGGGGCTCTTTAGAGATTTGTTTGCTTGTTTGTTTTTAAAACAGAAGACCCAGAAGTGGACTAAAACAGTTCTCAGTTTTCAAATTAATAGTATCTAACATAAATAAAAAGCACTATATATAGTAAATACTGATATAGCCTGGAGCTATAGATCAGTGAAGGAGATGTAAAAGCATGTTAGGAAACATAAAATTGGCCCCAACAAGAAGCTAGAGGGATAAAAAAAATCCCCAACAATGACAATAAAGTACTCCAGAGGCTGCTGACCTCCAGTGTTGCCCTCTCCAGCAGTTTGAAGCTACTAACAACTGAAGCTAACAACAACCAGCTACTGAAATATGCTATCTTGACATAAAGAGGGTGTATTTTTTTTTCTTTCTTGCATAAAAATGCCAGTTCTATCTAGACGGCTACGTAATGAAAAACAAGAGAAAACAGAAAAAAAACCACCATAACTCAAGAAAGAAAAAACATAATCTACCTATTCAAAATTCTTCTTTATGTCAGTATGTAACATGCCGTGGCTCACAATGAAGAGCTCCACAGTAGCAAGGACATATTATAGCAGAGTTTGAGGAAAAAGCAGAATTCTTCATTGTTTTACAGGTCAAGCACCTGTTGTCAGGGGGAGATAGAAAAAGAAAGAAAAACACAGTCTTTTAAAATCTTTTAAGCCTTTGTATCAGCAATATATGTCATAGAATGCTTGTAAAAATGGTTATTAAACACGGGAAATTTTAAAACTAATAAAAGAGCAGCATATTGCAAGCAAAACATTCAAAACTTGGAAATTATCAAAATTGACATGTTTTAAGTTCACCTGCTTTATAAGTATGTTTTAAATTACAGCATCACAGATAGTTTTTTTCCCTACATTTATATCATCCATTCTGCTCATTAAATAATGTTCCTGTACTGAATTACTGTTTGGTTTTTGTAGCACAGTAGTGTGTGGTTCCAAAAGAATTTACACCCATCACACTCATCTTTGAAAAGGAAGTAATTAATTTCCTTTTAAGTTTTTAACAGTACTCCCCAACCTTACACTAAAAGGCTTCTCAGGCATCAGCTTCACAATGTGCCTAACAAATAATGACAGAAAAAATGTTATTTCATTTTATAATGGAGAAAAAAAACACCAAACCCCAAAAATCACCATAGCTGGAATCAAATCAGAAGATATTTACAAATATCTAAAATGAATTATTGAAACACTGAATGGCATCTTATATGATCAAAGCTCAGATGCCACTGACCTCAGGAGCAGCTGTGTTTACTGTTTCTGAAAACAGACCCTAACATCTTAAATTAGGTATCAGGAAAATGAAGTGTATGTAATTAGCAACCACCTGTTTGGGTTAAGTAACAGCTATTTCTTAGGGAGAGACTGTAATAAAGTGGTCTCCAGACCAATTTCACTGCTGACTAGGTGACCTTTGGCAAGCTGTTTTCCTTGCCTCTGCTTCACTATCTTTTCCTGTAAAACAGGTGAAGTGTTTTGGCTAAAATCTTAAGAGGAAAAAAAATAAAATCACAAAAAAAGCTCTGCAATGTTGTAACACCAGCTTTAACTGTACTCATATAGCATCATGTATATATACATGGTATATACATGATTTCTGTGTTTAAGTGAGGATAACAATGTAATCCTTCAATTTAAAATACAAGCATATCTTCAAAACCAATCCTGAGCTTCAAACTTTTGGGGAAATGCTGAGATACGTACCCCAAGTTTATATTTATTTGCATAGGTTTTATTGTATTAATTATTTTTATTTTATACTATTCCATAAAGATCTAAGCTGCTTTACATCAGCCTAAGGAATAGCCAAAAGAAATCCTAGAAATAATACTAATAAAAAGGGGAAGTTGTGAGAAGAATCATTGGGTGAATACTGTAAAATCTATCTGGAGGCACTGTAAAGGAAAACTACTTGTGATCTGTCTGTATTGTTTTAATCTCAGTCTCCTTTTGGGAATGAGGAAAACATTTTTTTTTCAGCTTTAGATAAAACTTGGCTTCTGAATATTTTAGTTAACTTCTGAAGTGTTACCACATGCTGCAGCTTCTATTTAGGGAATAGAGCTCTTGTGGATATGAAAGCTTTTTCTATTCAGAGTTTATCTTGTCTTCAGAATTAGAACTGGGAAGGAGTTTTCTTCCCATGTGCCCCAGGTAACAAAACAGCATCTCCTCTGCAGCGGGGCATCTAATGGCATCTAATGCCCAGGATATCTGGGAAGGGCATGTAACTTGCGTCCTGCTATTGCAGTATCCCAGGATACTGGCAGTCATACGTGGCTTTGTCACACTGGGAGTGCAACTAATGGAGGCAGCCAACACATGCAGCACAGAAGGGAGCTAGAAGCTCTGCTGAGGGCAATGTCCACATGC
Organism: Pedionomus torquatus; assembly: GCA_013398155.1. NCBI lineage: Eukaryota > Metazoa > Chordata > Aves > Charadriiformes > Pedionomidae > Pedionomus > Pedionomus torquatus. The sequence goes on along the minus strand of VZRU01010131.1, from coordinate 91,911 downwards.
TGGGCAACAGTGGTGACATCACAGTGCACAGTCCCCAGCACCAACTCTGAAGAAACTGCCCCTGGCTATGAGAGGCTTCCACCCAGAGGAGGATGCATGTTCAGGTCTACAGGAGTGCCTTGTGTCTCTTGCTGAGGCTAGGATGGGGCAGGTACAGGAGGTGTGTGCTGAGGGAAACTCCATGCTGTCAAGTAAGGGAGATCTGGAAGAATGACAGCAAGCTGCACACCATCTGATATGATGAAAAGGAGAGTGGATGAGGAAAGAGCAGTGGATACTGTTTATCTTGACTTTTGCAAGGCTTTTGACACTGTCTATCATAGCATCTTTGTAGATAAGCTGATGAAGTATGGATTGGATAAGTAGAAGGGTTAATGGGCTCAAAGTACTGCCATCAGCAGCACAAAGTGCAGCTGGAGGACAGTAACTAGTGGTGTTCTCAATGGGTGGGTTGATAACCTGGAAGTTCACCCTCAGCAAGCTTGCAGATGACACAAAACTAGGAGGAATGCTGATGTGCCAGTATCTCTGCTGATGTACCTCTGCTATTCAGAGGTAACTTGACAGGCTAGAGAAATGGTTAAGCAGGAACCTCATGAAGTTCAGCAGAAGTAAATGACAAGTCCTGCATCTGGGCAGAAGTAACGCCATGTACCAGCGCAGGCTTTGGGAATGACTGATTAGAAAACAGCTCTGCAGACAGGGACCTGGACGTCCCTATGGGACAACAAGCTGACCATAAGCCAGCAATGGACTCTCATATCAGAGAGGGCCAAAAGCCCCCTGGGTTCTATTACAGACAGCACTGACAGCGGGTAAAGGCAAGTGATCTTTTCTCTCTGTTCAACCGTGATGAGACACATCTGAAGTTCTGGGCCCTGTGCTGGGCTCTCTGGTGTGTGAAAAAAATGGATGTATTAGAGTGAGTACAGCAAAGGCCTGCAGAGCTGATAAAGGAACTGGAGTGTTTGACATGGGAGGAGAGGTTGGCAGAGCTAGGACTGTTAAAGCCTGGAGGAAAGAAATCTCAGAGGGAAACTTATCAGCATGTATAAAAAACTAATGAGGGAGAGTGAGAAAGATTGTGACAGACTGCTCAGTGGTACCCATTGAGAGAACAAGAAGCAATGGATGCAAACTGAAAAAGAGAAGAAAAGTTATCTGAATGTAAGATTTTTTTTTTTCATTTTTTATAGTAAGGATGGTCAAACACTTAAACAGGATTCCTAGAGAAATTGTAGAGTTTCCATCCTTGAAGATATTCAAAATCAAGCTTGACACAGCTATGAGCAATCTGCTCCAGTTGACCTTAGTTTGAGCAAAGGATTGGTCTAGATGATTTTCAGAGGCAAGGATTGGTCTAGATGATTTCCAGAGGCACCTTCCAGCCTCAGCCATTGGTGACTCTGTGATTACAGACTTTGATTTGTCATATATTGCACTTTAAAGGTAAAGGGACTGAGTTCTATGTGCTTTTCTGAACTAACCATCTAATTGGTTATCTTGAACTGAAAGTAAATTAACTTGATAGATGGTCATTGGTCCCATATTCCTAAACCAGTTATAAGTCAGATAACTTCACTGCTTCTGTGATATCTGTAACAGCAAGAGATGCTGTTTAAATAGACAAAGATGCCTCCCTGGTATTTGGAGATTAAATTTAGCAGGAGAAGTGAAAAAATGAAAAAATGAAATAGTTTGTTGGACTCTACTACTTCTTTGTTCTGATGGTTTTAGTCTCTGCATACTAGAATCTGAATTTCGGCAGATATCTTGTGATATGTCCCAAATCAGTTGACTTGTGAACCCCTAAACATATTTGAGTAAAACAAGTTGATTGCTGGCAGCATACATAGTATAAGAGGCAGGAAAAAGATATCTCCCTCTTTCTCTTTATCTATGAGTTATAAAACAGTGAAAGATCTAGTATGAGGTCCTATAAATAAAGTTTATAATAGAGAAAGAAATGGGTGGAATTATGGCATAACAGACCATTGTTAACTTCTGAGTGCTCTGTAATTTCACACAAGAGACTTTTTTTTTTTTATTATTTTATTTTTGCACACTGCAGCACAGTTCTTTACCTTTTATGGATGCACAACATCTCGTTCAGCAAAGGAATGATCAATCAAGTTATCCCTATGAATGATTAAAGGAAAATAAGATCATTAATATACAGTTAACAGTGTTGCAGCTGAAAAGGATGAAAATCAAGAGTGAAAACTAAAATAGTAATAAATAATCCATATTTCATCACTAATCTCACCTGCCTAATGGTTTTCCTGATAATACAGGGAGCAGTTGTTTCTTTTTCTGCACTCAGTCTTTCCAGCTTCTTTTTTTCTGAAAAATCTCTGTATTCTTTGAAACCTAACATGTTTTCTTTAAAGTGCCTTCATATGATGGCTATTTGATGCTTTGAGGGTGTAATAGAATACATTATACATTTCTTCTGCATTCAAAAAGGTTTCATTTGTTTCTCTTTTATTTTAATCTATAATCTACAAATGTGTGACGAAGAGTGAGCAAGAAAAAAAAGATAAAGGAATAAATTAACTACCAAGTCTAAAAGCAAATCTGTTCTTTGAAACAAAGGCTTTCACAAGTGAAAAGAGCAGCTAAATTTACCCAAGAATTAGAAGGGAAAAGAAGATCAAAGGAAGAAAACCAATCTCTTTTTTTTTTTTTTTTTTTTTTTTTGGTGAAAGCCTACAATAGTCTTTTGAAGAAAGGCTATTTAAGCTGGAAGGTGGAGATATAAAAACACATTAAGTTTTGTTGGTTTTCTCCAGCAACACACTACAGCTGTTCAACATTACAACAGTTGAACATTATAAGTTCTTAACAATTCTGCATGCTTTGCATATGAAGGAGCATGAGAGGAAGAAGAGGTTGCAACATTCAGATTCAAGCATTAAAAATATAATTTTAAAATATCTTGGTTTCTAAGCTTCATACTTTTATTTCAAGCTGGGCAATTTCACTAAATAAAAAGTCATGTGTCGTGATTTAAAGAGGAACTAAGGAGATGAAGAGAACATCCCATTGAGATGAGATATGAAGGGAGTTTGAATACTCTGAACAGCTGTTTGTGAAGAACATAATATGGGAGGTAATCATACTCCACTAAGGAGTGATATATTGTAACTGCACTTATTGATTAATTTTTAACTTAGGCTTTAACTACATAGAAGACACTGTCATAATATTATTACTTAGATAAGATTTAATTCTACTACACATGACTTTCAGTAGTATCAGAATGCTCAATATCCTGCTTTCAAATTCTGAAACCACCTGAGTTACACTTCTCACAGACCCTTCATACTACTGTCGCTTTGTGGAATAGGCCCTTAAATAAACCACAGCTCTATATATGTTGCACTTCTAAGGGTTCCCAATATGAATTATTTAAACTACTTAGCCAGTAGCTGCCAGAATTACAGCTTCAAGTGCATATCCGTGATTGCAGAAAATCTGTGCAGTCCTGCTGTTGAAAGACAGAACTGAAAAGGAGAGGAGTTATTTTGTAATGCTCATGGGGATTCTGGGACTGAGAATTCTTCCTTTAACTCTGCTGCTGAAGTCAGCCTTTCAACCTCTGCTACATAACCCCCTGATTTCTAACTTGTCTACAAAGGCTAAGGTACAGGAGCCTGCTGGCACAGCCTAGATGAGGACTGCATATATAACTCTGTTAAACACACTTGCAATCATACTCATATCTGAACTATTTTGGAATATTATCATTATTATTACTGTTATTATATTATTCATTGCTTTTACCTACCACTAAAGTTATGTACTCCAAATATAACTGCTAAATATGTTCTGTAAATAATTTCAACATTGCCTTTCTGGAATGCTAAATTTGCACTGACAGGCTTGGCCTGATGCTGCATGCTTACGGCCAAAACCAGCTGCCTTTTCAAAATAAATAGATGAAAAACTTTTATCAGAGACTTAAGGTAGAGAATTGAAAGCCTAACTGAAATAAAGGGACAAGACACTGGAAACGGAGATCGCTAGAAAGGTTAAAAAACTGCTGAAAGGTATTGCTGTATCAAAGGATGTCTACAGGAGGTTACTGTAAATTTCAATAAAAGAAACAACATACCAAGCTTTCATGCATTAAGTGACTCCACATTTCATTCTTTCCCTCTCAAGTCTGGCCACTGTTGGGTGTTCTGTTGTTTGTTTCTTTTTCTGTTTTTCTTCCTGATTATTCTGGGCAATAGATTCTACACATCACCAGATGTTTATTTCAAGAATGTTCTGCTCAGTTAGGTTCCTGCACAGACACACATGCATGGCCTAACACTTCAGGATTCCTTCTCTGATACTCTTCATGCAGATGTTTTTGATCCTCAGGAAATAGTTTGATTTTTAATTAAGGTTTTCAAGAAGTTATATCTTGATTGCTTCAGTATAAATATCTCTATCAGGAACACAGATAACTTAAAATGATCACTTAAATGCATATGGATACTCAGTAAAACATGGAGCTTCTTAGCACCAGACAGCTCAGTGGTTCAGGTAAAACCTATGATGATAGAATTGTAACTTGTAATCACTGCCAAGAACTCAGGGACCACTGTGAATCTAAAGAGAAGTCAAGGACTCAGTTCCTGGAGATATAAATTTTGTCCTACCTATGTAAGTGCCCCCTCTCTTCCACAGAATATGGTGTGCTATTCTAAAATATCTCTGTGTTCTTGTTTGTCCCATTATCTTTAACAAAAAAAAAAAAAAAAAAAAATCACAGAAATCTTGTTTTATATTAACAGTGCATCGTTCAGCTTTGACAGAGCTTTGAGTGGAATTCAGCTGGGAATGAAAATAATCCCGGAATTTACCTATTTCCAGTGTCTAGAATTCTACTACTTTCTTTCAAATTTGCCTACTCACCTAAAGCAGTAGTCCCTAGGTTTTTTTCTGGTCTCATAAATAACACAAGCTATGGTTCCTTTGCTTCATCATCCAGCAACGTGTTTAACAGAACTCAGGCCAGAAATGATTTCCCAAATTATGAATCACAATCTCCTTTTGTAATTGCTTTCCATTTCTCATACTTAGGCTTCCTTTTTCCTTTATATAATTTTTCTTTGCTATTTATACCCTTTCTATGATTTTCAATTGTTAGTACATGCCCTTCTACCGGCTATCATTTAGACAAATTTGACAAAATTTGGGTCTCACCTTTTGATCACCTCAAATTATTAGTCTTTTTGCTTTTATTTTCTAGTTTGTCAGTCTCCATGCCTCTCAAAGGATCAATGAAACTACTTTAGGAGTTGTCTTGATGATTTTACCATGATAGCTTCCAGAAATTAATATGTGTTTAGAAGGAAAAGATGGTAAAGTACCAGTCACAAATGGGAAACCTTGAAGAAATTATTAAAAACTAGTATTTTTAGAAAGAAAATATTCAGGCACCTTTTCCAATTGATAAACTAATTAATTATTTCATTGTGACAGAAGAGAAGCAAATTAGAAACACAGATTCTCATTCTTTCATTTGTTTCTGAACTGTTTGAACGTTAACAGTGATAGAAATGGAAACCATCTAAAATTTCTCTGATAAATGTTAAACTTGAACAAAAATTTCACTTCTAAACACATACAAAAAATTAAAAAAAATAGGATAGAAAAAGATAGAAAGGAAGACCCCTTTTCTTTTCTGGTCAGATAATGACTCCATGTTGAAATTCCTTAATTAACCATGTCTCTGGTGTGTCTATGGTCCCAAGAAAGAAACAAAAGAAAATTACTGTATAATTTATACCAAGCTCCCTCCTTACTGTGTTCTGTAAATTTCACACTTTTGTAGATTTGGCAGGCTGAGAGAGCGGAGAAGAGAAGGCTCCAGGGAGACCTTATAGCAGCCTATCAGTACCTAAAGGGTGAATTCCCTGGAAAAGGAAGAAGAGGTGAATCCTTAAGGATGACATTGTTGGGAAAACTAATTGTTCTGCAGGATCAGTTCTGTTTTACAGAATAAAACAAAAATTACTGTTGCAGCTAGTAAACCAACTAGGTAAGAAAAACTCCCAATATATATTTTTAAAATCTGTTAAGCAATACAGCTATTTGGATTGCACATCATATTCTTCTGTTAGAATTAACAGAACCCTGCTGTATATTGATGAAATCTATTGACAAAAAGCAGTTCATAGACTAGCAGCAGCTGAGCAATCTTCACTACTGTATTCTAACCAAGATTTCCAGAACTCTAAAATTACATTACTAAAACTATGTAGTATTTAAGCGATCTGCTTTATGAAAATGCTTGAACAACCACCAGAATCAGTAGAGCTCACAGAACTTCAGGAATGTTAGTGAAGAGCAGGATTTCAGCCTGTTCAGAAGTTAGTTTAATTGCATTCCCTGCAGCAAATGCAAATTTTCATCTTTCCATGTTGGATATTGGAAATATTTGGATGAACTTGCTTTTTACTGGTGGCTGCCATTCTAATAATGTTATTCATTGTAAAGCTTTATAAGATTGTTTTATTTCTAGTACAGTTGCCGTGATCTTGTTTCTTGCAAAGTTGGTAGCAAATACCATCTTGCCTTTATTTGTGTGGATCTACCAGCTGTAATAAATCAACTCTAACATTTTATGATATAATGAAGCACACTAAATAAATAATGGGAAAAGTTTTTTGTGATCTATTGCCAAGTTTTGGTCAATAGGACTGATACTATGAAAAGTATCACTGTTGAGGGAAGTTCTCAAGGCTAAAACACCCTATTTCATGTACATAAGGTTCCAAGTTCTTTTTCCCTTTTCTTTCATAATAATAATCTATATACCACAGAAACCATTTTTGGAGTGTGCTTGCTCTCCCTGATTGGATTCAAATGAAAAGCTGCCTTTCTCTGTGGGCTGATTTCTTTTTCCTGTCTAATCAGCAGCATGGCCTGAATTCTAATTACAGGTTAGGGACTTAATGAATGAACTTCAAGAATATTAATTTAATGCTTGAAACATCAGCAAATAAATTGAATGTTTTATTTAGGGCCTGCTTCACAAAGTCTCCTTTTAGTGGTATTAGAATTTAAGGTTTAAAATGAGAACATGGTGAAAACATTTACTCTTCAACAAGATTAAATTAGTAGAGACTTAAAGAAATAGGGAGGGAAATGAAAGGTGGGGGTGGGGAGGGGAAAGGAAGTAGCTGTAATGAAACCGTGATTTTAAAACTAATGATATCAGAAAATTGAAATTATATTTAGCTACAACAGTAAAATCTAAGCCACAAGAATATGTATCTCTGATACCTGAATTTTTCAGGTAAAATACATTATTCAAATAGAATTGATTCATGTTTGTTGGACAGTTAACGTATATATGCAGTCCCTGTGTCTAGTCAAGGATTTGGGATTTCTTCTAGAGTACTGTATTACCTGTAAAGCTAATGAGAACAAGCTGGTCCTTTTGAATATCTCCAGAGGGAGATTCTTTGTGTTCTTCCAGTTCTGAACTCAAACTCTGATGAATACCTCCTTCTAGGGACATTCAAAAGCATTCATTGGGCTAAGGGCATTAATTGAACATATTGGTAGCTGAGTTACTGAGGAGCAGGTTTTCTCAGCGCCTACGAGACAAGGTTCAATCCCCAGACAGCATCTTCCCCAACATGAATTTTTCTATGCTGTCATTCAACACCATGTCTGTAAACACAGTCATTTTCCTCAAAAGACCATGTACTGACCTCTTCTCAAGCTATGAAACCTTTCAGTTACTTTACAAGGATTCCAAAGAAAAAACTTTAGTAATAAAATATTTTGCAATATTTTTATATGGATCCCTTCTCTTTTCATCCTTTCTTTTAAATATTGGTATAGGAGCTTCATTCTCTTTTTGTTGTTGTTAGTTTCTATGGAATTTTCATAGAACAGGGAGAGGAAATGTCTTTGGTTTTATGGTGGTTGATGAAAAGGGGAAAAAAAAAGGAGGAAATCTGGTGCATCAGGACTTGGCTATCACCAGCTTTAGAACTTGAGCAGACTGGTAGAGCTTAGCCAGAAGTTTTGCAAATGCTTTTCATTAAACATGCTAAGCACTTGGGTCTGTTTTTCTCTTGGAGCAATGCCTGGGCACCATACAAAAAAGTCTCCTTTCTCTTTGTTTTCTTGGTGTTGGGCTTGGTTTTTTCATGAAGAAACATTAGCATGATGTTGCATAGAGTAGAGAGATGAGATTGTTCATTTGTACCCAGTCAAGACACAACAATCAAGGACAGTCTAGGTGGAATGATTAAACAAATTAAACCAAATGAATGTTTACTTTGGGAATGTTAGGAAAGAAAATATGTCTACAGAACTCAAACATATTCACTGGCTAATGTGAACAAACAGACTCAAACTGCAGTTCTTGTCTACAGAGAAACTTCAGTCCCACGTGTTCCATGTAACTGGTGCTGATCCATATTTGCTGTTGAAGAATAGAAAGGACTTTTTTTCTTTAATGGCTTTGCTTTTAAAAGAATAAAAGTATCTAAAATTGTAAATCTTTGTTAAAAATATGAAAATATAAGGATTCCTGCAGGTATGTCCTTGCACTTCCACTTTGGAGTTTTTCTCTTGAGTGGATTTACTTAATCAATTGATTTAGATTTCCTTTCAAGTTTTTCATAAATTTCTGTCTTCTCTCTAGTCCAGCCTCTCTGATGTCATTTAAATACTCAAAGTCTATTAATCTCACACTAAACAGGTCTGTGAACTGCCTTTGACCTTCGAAGCAAATCAGGTAACTATTTCTGTATAAACTGAATGTTGCTCTTCAACTTGCATCCATAGATTTATAGGAATTACTGTAGATGGACAGTAAAACAATTTAAACACAACTATAACACAATTTGTTTTAATTGTATCCATCTGTATTTAATCTTTCCCACTTCTTGAGCAATTCTGTGTATTTACTTCTTTCAGGTAACCCTGATTTTTTTGCTGTTGGTTTAAAGCTTTTTCACATTCTGCTTCTCTCAGTAGACCTCTGTTTCTGTATGTTCAGAAGGAAATAATATCCATGCTCTAAATTCAATGGACCTTTCAAAATTGTTTTTTGTTGCACAAAATTGAAAATAACTTTTTATTACAAATGATTGAAATCAGAACACTATTCATGGCTATCTAAGTTAGGGGAGTGAAAATATGGGTTAATATATAGCTAATAGGGTCCTTTTAAAAAGTGTTATGACTCCAAGCATCCACAGATTCTTATACAAAACAGCCTATGGAAAAGACTAACCATAAAACTATCAGTGTTTACAAGATTTTTATTACACAAACCTAATGGGTCCCATGGTTTTAATGCACTGCAAAATAGTCTTTCTTATTCCTTATGAACACAAAACACATCTCCCTAAAGGGACTTTTCTTCCTACAAGCTATCAATGCAATCAAAACTAGTGATGCATTTTATTACGTTACTGCTTCTTGAAGAAACATGTTTTTATTGTAATATTTCATAAAGATCGCCTGCTGGCAATGTAAAAAATAACTATCTAATAAAATTTAGTAGTGTGTTCTTGCAAACACGATTAAAAAAATGTATAGTAGGCTACTGAATATAGTTTCTGTTTTTAAACTTACCACTAAAAAACAATATTCTAGGACTCAGCTACTGAAATCAGCTTCTAGAATCCTGTGTTTACCTGTGCATCTCTTTCTTTCTCACTAGAAAAAAAAAAAACAAATGCAAGAATACTCTTACTGAAAAGTGCAAAAGAGATTGACAGTCTTCTAGGATCTAAAAGAAGATTGATATGTCTGTTATATTGGATATGCGCAATACATACCTATTATAAATGCCATAGTAATGCAACTATGTATTAATGCATAGATAACAGCATAGAAAAAATTGTGATCAAAATTACAATTAAAAGAGAGGAAACTTTCTAAAACATAGTTTATTTTAAGAATAAAAAAATGATGGGAATATCCACAAGTGTTTATTTTAACCTAGTATGGTTTCTCCCCCTGTGTAATATCTAATCTCAATAGAAATAAAAGATTACTGTAGAACACAACTAAGAACAGGAATCCAATTCAGAACCTTTGATGTTATGCATATATTAACAAATAGCAATACTATTTGCTTTTACATATACAAGTAGATTTGTGCAACAAAACAAAACAGGTACTGAGAACCTGATGTTCCCACTGTGTGCTGGTCTTGTAGATTGAATGACTGTTAGTAGTTGGAGGGCACTGAGCCCAGTTCTGTAGTTGTTTTTTTTTTTCAATTTAGTTTAATCTTAAACCCATGCAGTCTGCATACTATATAAAATACAATGGTTTTAGTTTTGTGGGTCTCTTAACTTTGTTTTTGGGGTGTGTATTTTGTTTTTTGGGTTTTTTAATTTTTAAGAGAGGGATTGTATTGTAACTTGAACTTTTGTCAAGGGAAGAGCATTTATCCAGCATAATTGTCTGCAACCTGTTCTTAAACATAAGACTGTTCCAATTGGCTCTGGACACTAACTTTCCCAGCTGTCCTCCTTAGGATAATTGGGCAATTAGCCTTTGTCTCTCAGAGTAATTACCAGCTCAGCCTACCTGGCTGTTTTTCAAAGAAACCCAGACAACCACAGGAGAAAATAGGAAAATATAGCCTTACATGAGCATCAAATATAAGCATACTGTTTACAGGGTTACCCTCTTACAACCCATTTGAAGTGAAGTCATAGGTCCCAGCACTTGACCATAGGAGTCTACTGGGTAGTTAAATATGGTTACCTGATTAGATGTAACTTTCTGCCATGTGCCAATATTAGTAGCTTCTCATCCTGCTCCAAGTCTGGGCAGGAACGACTCGTATGTAGAGAAGTCTGGTGGCAATGCATGTAAGTGTGTGTTTGGGGGAAGTGGGGGTAGGAAAGAGATTTTAGAGTATTAAAATATGATAATATAAAAATATAATAATTTTTTACATATAACTTATTTTTAGAATAAAGTGATGTAGATCAGCAGTGTAGATAGTCTTTTGGAATACCAAATTAAAGCTTAGTTAATACAGATGTGCATGAAGACATTGTCAATGTCAGGTACAAAGAAATAATAATAATTAAGTATGTTAACCTTTGTTGTTCCTTTAGAAAAATTTAGTTCCTTCATCTTTTTCTTCCCATATTCACTGTATGGAGCTTCTCTTGCACATGTGCCTGCATTCCACATATGCAATGGAAAAGTAAGTCAATTCAGCCTAAAGCTTTCTGACCCAAGGGATGTTTTTATTTGCCTTGCTGTTTGGGTTTTTTTTGTGTTTTTTTTTTTGTTTGGTTGGTTGGTTGGGGTTTTTTGTGGGTTTTTTTTGTTGTTTTGGTTTGTTGTTTTGTTGGGTTTTTTTAATGCTCCACTTTAGACCTTCAAAATGCTCTACTACAGAACAGTGGTTCAATAACATCATAAACCCCTGCAGAGTAAGGCAGGTTGCATGCTCCAACAAGTAAAACAGAGGAGAGGTCCTTTCATTGAGAGTACAGCAGAATTCACCAAGTGAATAGAGTTCAGTAACCCTTGTGCTCCTTGAGGAATGCACTGCAGAAACTGATGAGCTTTCCTATAAATTTTATGGACTGCTGAGGTGAGAGTGGAGAGAAGGGGTCAGCTTTCTAATGTTCTTCATGCTGTTTTGCCACTGAGATTGCATTCAATTACTTGGTTTGCTCATTGGAAGCCAGTGGGCTGAAACACGGGTGAGGTTATGGTTTGTAATAGTATATGGATCAATGCTTCCCATTTAGAAACTGGGCAAATTGAGTTAAAAAGATTCTACAGAGTGTTAGTCTGAGAAAAACAGATGGCATATTTGCTCTTTTTTCTCTCGTATCAGTATAGTGGATATTTTTGTTGGCTGGGTTTTGGGTAGATTTTTTTGGAAATGACGTGATAGAAGAGGAGTTGAGTAATAATATATAATACCTCTGTTTAGCATAGATACAATTAATAACTTGATAATGGGTAGTATAATTGGAATAACTAATCTTCTTTAAGTTGACATAATAGACTGCATGTAAACTTCTTTGGTTTTTGCCATGCTAGTTAAGTTTAGCTTTTGTTTAATCAAGAGAGATGCTCAGGTGCAGGTTGCCATCCTGTAATCTCATCAAATTGCCATGTTAGTCAGTCCAGGAAGTGTTGAGATCTGCTAGTCTGTTGGAGCAGAATGAGGTTTCATGTCAGTAGGTGTATTCTTTAGGCATGAATCCTCAGTCACCAAGAGTTTGGAAATTGTCATTGAGTTTGCAACAGTCCATGACTCTTGAAGTCACTGCTGAGTCCCCCAGGCCTATGCTTGCATAGTTTCACTATCATTGCAATGAGTTCTAAAGAGATGGTCTATCTCACCCCTGAGACACACAGATTAAACCAAAAAAATAAACAAACACTGCACACGTGTCTCTGCCTAAGGTTTAATTTGCTTTCTGGACTACTCTGCTAAGAGCTGAAATTATGTTTTGTAGCCTAATTGTGCTTGTTTATCAAACTCATGGCTTACTTTCTTGTTTTGGAAGGCTTTCTGGCTCAGCTCACATCTTTGACTTTTTTTCTGATTGCTTCTACACTAATGAATATTGTCATCTCTTCCCCTTCCACAAAACTACAACATCTTTTTCTATTCCAAAATTGTGCCATGTTGGCTTCCATAAATAATATGATCTCTCCTCCCCCAAACCTCCTCTTCCTGTGTATGGTAATTTCCATTATTCCAAACCCACTTAATGGAGACAAATAAGACAAAACTATTTCTGTAGGGTTTCCTTAAATAGACCAAAACTAATTTTGCGACATTATGGTCTAGACACTTGTCAGAAATTATGACTTTCTATTCAGGTGGCAACATTAAGAAAAAAAAAAAAAAAGGCAACAGAACAAAAACCCCACCCATCTTAATATTAATTTTATTATGTTAAGTAAATAGATAGCTCACATTAGCTAATAGCTATTAGCCTGTATAAAAGCTAATTTACTCAGCACAAAATACTGGTCTATACAACATGGAGTCCTGCTCCAGCTGACTTGAGGTGTCTTTTCACTGACCACCAGGATTACATGAACAGACTGATCTTTCCTCTCTTAAAATGTACCCCTGGTAGTAGTTTAGATCCTGCCAGAGCCAGAGATTGTTCAAACCACTTGCTTAATAGCTGCATATGTGCTAATTTGCCTAATCCCCTTTTGAAGCTGTTTTGGTTGCCACAGAAACCTATTGCAAGGCAGTCCACAATTAAATCATAGGTAGTATGAAAAAGTACTGCTTCATGTTTGTATTGAATCTTGTATCCAACAATTGTGCAGTGTGTCACTAAGTCAATCTAATGTGAACCTTACTAACTAATAGTATCTTTTGTACTATTCATGATGCTTTAGCCTACCTCCTGTTTTCTGTGCCAAAAAAGGGCTTTAGAGTTCTCACAGTAGCTGTGATTCTGATCAGCATATTTCCCTCTATCCATTTTCATGTTTTGCTGTATCTTAAAGATCACACACAATGTCAAAGGAAATGGTGTGCCAGTGATTTACACAGGAGCAGCATCATATCTTCTATTTCACTTTTTCTTTTTTAATAACTTCTCATAATCTATTTGCCACTTTGCCATGCAACACTGAGCAGATATTCTTGGAGATCTCACAACTGAGAATGTATCACTGTATAGATCTACTTAAAATACATTTATTCAAGTAGACTTTTTAACACTGAATTTTGTCTGCTCGTTTTACCAATCAGTATCATGAGATTCTTCTGAAAATCTTCAGTTCACTTTAGATATGACTATCCTGAATAACATTGTAATTTTTTCTAAGATATATGATCTTTCTATTCACTCCTTCTTTCAGGTCATTTATCAACATACTGAATTGTGCAAGCTCTTTTGCAGATTTCCTGCTCCACTCCATTGAAATAAATATATTTCAATATTACATGTTGTGAATGTCATGCATATAATGAGATCATTGTATCCCTCTGAGAAGAAGATTCTATGTTAATGTAAACAAATATAAAATGTTGTCTTGAGTTTCAGAAAACTGGATTCCCAAGCATTCCTCAAAACTTCTGCTGGTTTAATAATTTTAATTTACTTGATTTAGATTCAGATATTTCCAGGTCAGGCTTCTGAATATAAGATCAAAAGCAGTCATTTTGTGGCTGTAACTAGCTACATAATAGTTCGTGTATAAATGGTGCTCACAAAACATGGTGACAGAGATGGACAATTTATTCATAATTTTTTATGCCATTTCACCTTCCTTCCAGAGCTTCTCAGTAAGATTGTCAATTTTTATTTTTTTTTTTAAAGTCAGTCATATTATGAAAATCCAGTAGAACTGTTTCAGCTAATTAAATTCAAAATTAACTATTGTTCTTCCAGAACATTTAGTAAATGCACAGGATTGTTTTTGATATGATCTCAATAACAAGTAAGCAGGATACATATCAGTTCCCGCTCTATTTTGCGAAAGACCATAACATCCACAAGGTATTCAGGAGATAAATCTAAAATGCCTTAGTTTTAGGACAATTTTATTAAACCATGTCAGCTACTCCCAAGTTTGTCCTCTTTCTACTTCGTTTCACTTTATTTTGCTTGTTTGAAACAAGTCATCAAATTCAAGCAATAGTCATAAATGTCTGAACTTAAACCTATTATTTAAGTTTATAAGTTATTTAATTACATAAATTGGCCCAACATGTATTTGAGAGTCAGGATACTCAGTGGAGAAATGTACTTCCTTGATAATTAGTGCATTAAAATGTTCAGTTCAAATTAAAAAATTGCACAGAATGAGAGTTATGGAGATTTCCTTCATTTCATCTGTCCAACTGGTGAACTTGAGAACTCACTTCACTGGAACCAGCAGAGCTAGATTAGATTGCCATGATATCTTGTTAAATGATAAAAGAGTGAAATCTTCCTTTTCGTACTGCTTCAAATTTAGGTTTAGGTTAAAGTATTACAACCTCATTGCTCATAATGGGATTGTACAAGGGTTATCCATAGGAATTTATCCAGCATCTCAATGGTCCATTAAGGATAAATGCTTTTAAAATGTTGATATCTCTAGGCATTTTTCTCATTAGAAGCATAACGTGTAATGCTATTTACCTCCTTCAAAGTTATCTTTTTATCACCTTTTACAGTTGCAGCAAACATGAATCTATTTATCTTGCAACCACGCAGCAACACCTTCCTCCAGTGAGTGCATTTCTGGTAACATGCCAAACTACAACACTCTGTGACTGTTCCAGATGGGAGTAAAAATGTGCAAATCATAAATTTCCTGTTTTCAAAACAGTTGAGGAAGATGAATAGACATTATTGAAAAACTGAAACAGAGATCTCTAAAAATAATGCGTTGTTCCAAGTTTGTTTTTAGCTCTCTTTTGCTTTTCTTTGTTGTTTTGGTTTTTTTTTTCTTATCACCCTTCTGTTAGAGCAGAACAACATTTGGTGTTTCCTTCAGGGTACTTTGATTAGAGGAGAAATCAAGCATGAAAAAGACTGTTACAATCTGATAAAATTCTTGTTAAACTGAGGGGTCATTTATATTGTAAACCATTATCTCTTGGCACTTGAACTTTCTCATCCTGAAAACACCCCTTGGCAGCAATACTTGTTATTAAGATGATCAAGACTGATACTAAAAATCATAGTCCTTGATTTCTGACATTGGCATTTTGGACTACTAGTAAGAATATAGCAGAGAAATTGCCTGAAATGCTATGGTGCTCTGGATAGGTATTGCAAATGCAGGAGGAAAATAAATAGTATAAAAATAATTAAAAAACAAACAAAACAAACAAAAAAAAAAAAACCCATGCTGAACAGAAAGAAAGCATTTATGGGCTAAGAAACACCTATATATCATGTAATAGAAAATGCAAAGATAATTGTCTTTCTAATCTGAAAAGCTGTGCAAGATGAAAGAATTAGAACTCCACAGATTTCTCAGTAAACATTTGACAAAAATGTTAGCATAATGACCTTTTGAAACATAAAGGAAACAAAGATGACTAAATCCTATATTTTTTCAGATTTTTGTCACAAAAAACTGACTCACACTGTACAACTTAGCGTGGTGATTTACTATAGTCTTAATTTTAAAACTAGATTATAGAATTGTTTTCATTTCAGATTGTAGAGATTGGTGTAAAATGTCCTTTGGATAACAAGAAGCAAGTTCAGAGGTCTTACTCCTACTGAATATATTTGTGATTTCATGGGTCATGTTATTGATCCATGTTAAAAATTCCAGTTTCTTTTAATGGTAATTCTATATTCTATATCAGTTTGCTCTGGCATTATTGTTTAAGTGACAGAAGGGGTGTGTAATAGATAATATTATATAGACCTTGTTTTAAATTCAGTGTTGGTTTTACCAATTTTCTGTAATTTAGGATTATTTGTGTTGGGTTTCCATATTCCACCTAAATTCAGAGGAATACTCTAAATGAAACTTCAGGTGTTCAGGAAAGGGATTAGAGAGCAGGACAAACCCTTGGCCCCATTAAGGAAAACAAGAAACTGTTGATGACAGTCATTTTCTACTGTTTGGTTTGGGATTTAGAATATTGCAGAGGTGATTTATGTCAGATATCTTTGCCTAAATTTCACAGAATCACAGAATGATACGGGGTTGGAAGGAACCTTTAGAGACCAGCTAGTCCAACCCCCCTGCTAAAGCAGGTTCACCTAGAGCAGGTTGAACAGGAACACATCCAGGTGGGGTTTGAATGTCTCCAGAGACGGAAACTCTGCCACCACTATGGGCAGCCTGTTCTGCCACCCTCAAAGTGAAGAAGTAGGTCCTCATGTTTAAGTAGAACTTCTTATGTATGAGATTGTGGCCATTTCCTCTTGTTCTCTCACTTGGCACCACTGAAAAAAGATTGACCCCTTCCTCTTGACACCCACCTTTTATGTATTTATAGGTGTTGATCGAATCTCCCCTCAGTCTTCTCGAGACTAAAAAGAGATAAGTCCCTTAGCTGTTCTGCTTAAGAGAGATGCTCCATGCCCCTAATCATCTTTGTGGTCCTCTGCTGTACCCTCTCCACCAGTTCCCTATCCTTCCTGTACTGGGGAGCCCAGAACTAGACACAGTATTCCAGATGGAGCCTCACCAGGGCAGAGTAAAGGGGCAGGATAATCTCCCTTGACCTGCTGCTCACATTCTTCTTGATGCGTTGCAGGATGCCAATGGCCTTCTTGGCCACAAGGGCACATTACTGATTCATGGTCATCCTGTTGTCCACCAGGACTCCCAGGTCTTTTTTCTCAGAGCTGCTCTCCAGCAGGCCAGTCCCCAATCTTTACTGGTGCCAGGGATTATTCCTCCCCACATTCAGGACCCTACACTTCCCTTATGGAATTTGATCAGGTTCCTCTCTACCCAGCTCTCCAGGCTGTCAAGGTCTCACTGGATGGTGAAGCAGCATTCTGGTGTGTCAGCCATCCCTCCCAGTTTTGTATCATCAGCAAACATTCTGAGAATACATCCAGGTCATTGATGAAGATACTAAAGAGCACTGGACCCAGTACTGACCCTCGGGGGACCATACTAGTTACAGACCTCCAACTAGATTCTGTGCCACTGATCACAACCCTCACAACTCTTTCAGCCAGTTTTCAATCCACTTCACTGTCCATTCATGCTTCCTAATCTTACCTATGAGGATGCTTTGGGAGACTGTCAAAAGTCTTGTTGAAATCAAGGTAGAAAGCATACACTGCTCTCCTCTCATCTGTCCATCCAGTCATGCCACTGTACAATCCTATCACTTTAGTCAGTCATGATTTCCTCTTGGTGAATCTGTGTTGACTACTTCTGATAGCTTTCTTTTCCTCCAGATGCTTTGAGATGATGTCCAGAATGAACCGTTCCATCACCTTTCTAGTGATAGAGGTGAGGCTGACCAGCCTGTAGCTTCCCAGGTCCTCCTTCTTGCCCTTTCTGAAGACTGGGATGACATTGGCTTTCCTTCAGTCCTCAGACACCTGACCTGTTCTCTGGGGCCTTTCAAAGAAGATAGTGAGTGGCCAAGAAATGACTTCTACCAGCTCCCTCAGCACTCGTGGGTGCATCCCATCAGGACCCATGAACTTGCAGATATCCAGTGTACTTAGCTGTTCTGTAACTTGGTTTTCCTCAACAAAGGGGAAGTCTTCCTTCATCCAGACTTTCTGTTTCCACTAAAGTGCAGGACTCCTGAGGGTTGGTCTGAGCAGTAAACACTGAAGCAAAGAAGGCATTCAGCAATTCTGCCTTCTCTGCATCCTCTGCCACCATGGCACCCGTCTCATTCAGCAGTAGACTCACATTTTTCTCTAACTTTCCTTTTGCCTCCAATATATTTGAAAAAACCCTTCTTGTTGACTTTGACCTCCCTTGCTGATTTTTAATTCCAAGGAAGTCTTGGCTTTTCTCATTTCACCCCTGCATCTTCTAACAGCATTCTTGCAGTCTTCCCATGTGATCAGTCCTTTTCTGTACTCAGTGTAAACATTCTTTTTCCACTTGAGCTTTTTCAGAAGCTCCCTGCTTAGCCACACAGGTCTCTTGCTTCCCTTGCCTGTTTTTTT
>VZRU01010131.1:51573-73253 GCA_013398155.1 Pedionomus torquatus | reverse complement strand
TTTTGTTTGTTTGTTTTGGTTTTTGTTTGTTTGTGGTTGTTTGGCTTTTTCTTAGGGATGCACCAATCCTAAGCTTGGAGAAATAGATGGCTGAACACCATCTAGCCCTCTTGACCTTCCCTACTTTCCAGAGTCTTAACCCATGAGGTTTCTCCAAGCATTTTCTTGAAGAGGTTGAAATTGGCTCTCCCAAAATCCAAGGTGTGTTGTTTTGTGCATATTCTCCACAATCCTGAACTCTGTCTTTTCATGGTCACTGCAGCCAAGGCTGCCACCAACCTTAATGTCCTTCACCAGCCTCTCTTTGTTTGTCAGTACTAGGTCCAGTAGTACACCTCTTCTTGTTGGTTCCTCCACCACCTGAGTCAAGAAGTTATTATTAATACACTGGAGGAACCTCCTGGACTGTCTGGCGGTATAGCCTTCCCAGGAGATATCATGATGATTAAGTCCCCTATGAGAATCAATGTGTTTGATTGTGAAGCTACTTTGAGCTGACTGTAAAAGGCCTCATCAGCTACCTCATCCTGATCAGGGGACCTGTAAACTCACACCACTGTATCCGTCATATTGGCCTGCCCCATTATCCTCACCCACAAGCTCTAAATTCTTTCCTCATCTGCCCCCAGGGAGGCTTTAGGGACACCTCCTCACTCTCTATCTATTCCTTAACATAGAGGGCAATACCTCTACTCCTTCTTCCTTGCCTGTCCCTTCTGAACAGCTTGTAGTCCTCAATAACCATACTCCAGTTTTAGGATTTGTCCCTCCAGGGTTTCAGTGATGGCCACTATGTCATAGCTTTCCAGCCACACAGTAGTTTCCAGCTCCTCCTGTTTGTTGCCCATGCTGTGTACATTTGTGTAGAAGAGTAGAGTCACTTCAGCTGGGATGTTGGCTGTGCCACCTGGTTTAATTTGACTGGTTTAATTATTTTAATTTCTTTTGGGGGGTTTTTTTGCACATGTTGCGGAGGTTTAACAATTTGAGGCTATAATCTTTATTTTATGCATGATAGTTGATTATACATACAAATAAATTGCTATCTGTCTTTAGCTACCAATTAAACAAGATTTTTGGAGCGAACAGGTATCTTGCAGTCTCCATTGCATTTGTTGTTTATATTTGAAGATATCCAAGGTTACATAGATTGCACAGAGAGGTCCTTTTTCAGCATTCAACTTTCTTTCTGTTTCACTGCTGTGACAAAGGCATTTGGTGTGAGGGACAGCCACATGAGACCACTGTCTAGATTTGAGTGCATTGTGCTACAGTACCAGATTATATCACTCTATTTTTTTTTTTATTATTCTGGGGGAAAACACACTGTTTATCATAAAAGTAGTTGCTCTACTCACACCTGTCACACTTATCTTTGACAGATGCTTCTTTCAAGCCAGCCTTTAACTCTTTCACTGCCTCATTGACTACACTGATTTTGTATAACATGTAAAATGGAAACTTGAATTAGCACTTTTCTTAGTATGACATTTTTCTACATGCCCTGCTAACCAGGTTAAATTCTGCCTTTTTCAAGAAAAATGAGCAACAAAAGTAGAGGCTGCCTTCCCCTATTGCCTCACATCCAAAAGTCAAAAAGCTTGTTCTTAAATATTGAAAATCAGGTCAAGAGAGACAGAGGGAAAGGTGAGAAGAACACCAAGATGACTTGAATGTGAAGACATGGGATGGTGGAGCATGTGAAGGAAATGATGCAAATGAAATCTGGAAAGGGAGAAGGGTGGAGGGAAAGAAATGTGGAATTTGGATTAAGAAGGGGACTAAAACTAGCCAGACATGGGAGGGAGTTTATGAGCAGAAAAGAGTCAAAAAAGAAATTATGCTGGGCAAGTTTGAGGAATAATACTGCAGGAAGCTGTAGATAGGCTATCCTTTGTTGTCGTAAATCAAAGCTATGCACTACTATGCAAGACCTTTGGGTAGTAAAGAAAAAGATGTTGTACCCTCTGAACATTAGGAAATACTTTTCTACTGTGAGGGTAACTGAGCACTGGCACAAGTGCTCAGAGCAGTGGTGGAATCTCCCTCCTTGGAGATATGCAAAAGTTATCTGGCCATAGTACTGGGAAACTGGCAAGAGGTGGTCCTGCTTTAGCAGGAGGGTTGGACAACATGACCTTTAGAGGTCCCTGACAACCTCATTCTTCCTGTGATTCTGTGAATTGGGCCCATTTCAGAGAGAAAGTAGAAGTGATGAATTAATATTAAAGAAATTTAGATGGGAAGCAATATTTCTGTGCAGTAGAATCTTTTCAGATCATCCAATTTAGAAAACAGTAACTTGGTTTGGGATAGGAAGGAAGACTGGAGACCGCATTTTATCATTTTTATTTTTGCATTGTCCTCAGCCTTAAAATGAAGCAACAACATTTTTATCACAATATAATACCTTGACTTCCAAATAGCTTATATTATTGTCTTTTAGAAATTTAGCTCCACATTTCAAATAAGCCTGCAGATGTACACAAATCTAATTGGGAATCATAATAGTAGAGAACTTCAGTGCTACGTTTTACACCCTAAGACATATGTACCAGTTTTCTGATTGAAGAAGACTCAGACGAGACAGAAAGGCTTAAATGCATTATTATTTCCTTGCTTACCAGATTCACAAGACACTGTTCTTGCTGAAAAAAAAATCATATATCATATTAATATTTCATATCTATAGCAGCCTACTGCATTTAAATTTGTTCAAGACTGTGAGGCTATATTTCTCAGTACATACTTGCGTTTTACAAGCAGACACTAATAACGGAAAAATATACACATATAATTCTCAAATGTTCTTATAATGCTTACCCATTGGTTCATTAGAATGTTACATGTGGATACAGTAAGGAAATACAATTTTTTAAAAAAATAATAAGTACTGAAAAGAAGCTATTGTAGTAAAAAAAGGAACATAAGTTTTGAGAACTGGTTCATAAGCCTCATGCTGATTTCTCCCAATACGCTTTCTTTCTAACACTCATTTAACTCATGGAGTTCTGCATCTGGACTTTGGAAGTTTGACAAAATCATAAGTCCTTTGAAATCAGAAGAATTTGTTTTCTCTGAAGGGTGTATGAAGTTTATGTTTTCTCTGAAGCCTATATGCCTCTGGTGTGCTACACAGCCTTAGGAAAGTTGAGGTTGATCAGAAATTGTTGAAAACAAATATGCACACACAATTTCAAGAATGCCTTGGATCTGTATGTAACCAACAGTTTTAATCCAACTTTTATTACCAAAAGTTTTATCATTTTGGAGAGTCACACCTAAAGCATAAATAGTTGCTCATCTGGTTTCATGTAAGTTAACTCTTTTTATTCTGTGTCTTATAAACTGGGTTTTATGCTTTCAAGGAGAGAAATGGCTGTATCATCTTATGAATGAAGGCTGCTTCTGCAGAATGGTCTGTGCATAAGCACCTCAGATAAATATGCGTGGTGTACCATAGGAATTATTTTATATTACCTTTTAGCCCGACAGAAAGAGATTTCACTGAGGATGATCAGTTTTATTAAACAAACTGACTCATAAATGTCAACACATGTACCTATTTGCTATGCACGCTTCACAGAGCCAGAGGCAGAGCCATCACATTTGAATGTCTCAGGAATCTCTGTATTCTTCCCATTTTTAGCAATTCACAGAGCTAGTCTGCTTTCACCCCGTATGAAAACAGCACTCTCATCACTTTTTTTGTCTGCTACTAGAGAGTGAATCAAAGTAGCCTGCTTTGTGCATCTCCAACACCTCAGTGTCCCAGCACCATTGCCTGGCCCACATAACCCTTGAGTAGTTCTGTGAAATACAGAATGGACACACAAATGCAGAGAACATGATTCTTGAAAAATGCCTGTGATGGACATGGATGGACATTATAACCTGTAACACCATCCTTCTCACCCTCAGAAGTTGATACACAGTGGCTCAACTATAATTATCAAGTAACCTTGCCACTATAAGCATTTGCTTCCCTTAGGGAGCAAAAGATATGATTTGTACCATTTATCTATTCCATGTATATCTTTAATGGAGGAATTACAGTAAGGCATTAAGCAGGGTATTATCCAGTGCTCAACAATCCCATAAATAGCCTCCCTCACCAATGCAGCTAGTCTTTGTGTGGCAGAGATCAGTCAACAGTATTTAAATGTGTCCCATCCTTGCAGAATTGGTAGGGAGCATTTGTTGATATGCGATGAAGCTGTTATTTTTACTCTGTGGATGCATGACATTAAAGGTGAATGGAAGACAGTGGACTACCATACAAAGTGGGTGAAGAAATTGAAGACTAATAAGAATAAGCTTGCTTTCATTATATACAGATGTGTAAAACAATGAAATGACTGAAAGCTATAATAACATCATCTTCTTTCAGTCTACTTCCAGATAATTTTTGGTCTGGCACAATGCAATTAAAAACAAAACATTTTCTGCACAAAATAGGAAGGAAATGGTACCAGTTTCAGTGGTACTTTAGAAAAGCTCCTTAGAAAAATTAAGAAGATAGCACTTAAAATATAGCATATAATTAGAATTACTGGGCAGAATTACTTCATACTAATTTGACAAATACATCTGTTTATTTCTATGTTACTGTTCCAACTGCTTTAAGCAATTTTGTAATAGTGGATTATTAATTATTCTGTTCTTGCATATCAATTGACATGAAGGAAATGTTCACATTTCTGGATAATTTGTGTATAAAAGTGGTTATGCAAAACTCAGTTCTTTAGAACTGGAAATCCCAGTCTTCAAATGCACATAATAAAAAAGAGAATTACAGATAGGTAGATCTTCAATGAGATGTAGATTACAGTTCACCTATGGTAATTTTATAAATCAAGAACCTCTTTTCATATTGGAGGAATTTTTATCGCTATGTTAGCTGTAAGTATTTTCTTTGCTCAGGAGGCTGCTCCATTAACCTAACATTTTGATTTTGGAGCAAGCTAAGCCACAAAAGAAATGAGACACTGTTCCATGTTCTCACAGGGCACTGACTGCTTCTGTCATAATCTACCATCTATTTCAAAAGTCCTAACCTAATAAAATAAATAAATAAATAAAAATACTCAAAGATGTTGAGTTTGCCTATGGATTCTGTACTTCACAGTCAAAAAGACTAATTTGTTATTACCAAAAGTTTTTTGGAATGGCAGGGAGAAGAAAGAACAGCTTGAGTCAGGGATAAAAAACAGAATTTTTTATCATGAGTGGCAAGCTTTGCCAAAAATGTAAGCCATTGATAGCTAAGATATGAGAGATTTTAATGAGAAGCATTAAATGACCTTAATATAAATGTCACCATCACTTAGTTTCTAGAAGGAGAGCTGAAGCAATACTGAATTGTCAGAATTCATTTGAGTCTGAAAACTAATTTCAGCTAAAACTTGTTTGAGATTCTTTTGGGATCGCTTTCAATGAACAGTTAATCTTAAGTAGCCAAAATATATGAATGTGGGACCTAATTCTCCTCTTGTTTACTTCAGTTTTTATCCTTGTGATTTAACTAGCATGTCCTGGTTTGAGGTAAAATGAAACAATTTTCTGTTTTACAATTTTATTTTCTTAGCTGGGCCTCTTCTAACTAACTAAATTCTGAAATTAACTGCACATTGTTCAGAACTGTTTCATCTTGATTATAGCAAGGAATGGTATGCAGAGAGGTCCTTGCTTATACTTATTGCTATAACAAACAAGGTCATGTAATTTCATTATTTGTCCCGTTGGAGGATGGGAAGTGGAAAAGTGTAAAGGGGTCCCACCTTCAAGGAGGAACGGACAGAACAGGTGACCCAAAACTGACCAACAGGGGTATTCCATCCCATCTGTATCATGCACCATATAAAAGCTGAGGGATCAAAGGGTCAACTCTCTTTGTTCGATGGCTGACGTCCAAGGAGGACCCTGCTTGTTCATCTGCCTTTGATCCTGACTCCAGATCTGGAATCCAGCTCCTGTCAATCATTGAGTCCAGTCTGGGACTTTTCCTGAAGCCTGCTGGTGATGTGGTCATCATCCTGGGAGCTTGATATCATTTTCTATATACTGTACCTATTTCATTCTTTTTTTAATTTTAATTTTAGTATTAATACTTCATTAAAGGAGTTTATTTTTTCTAAACTTGTGAATCTCTTTAATCTCTTCCTCTCCTCTCTTTTTCTTAAAGGGGGGAGGAGAGGACATTATCTGTCTTTTTCTGAATAGGTCAGAACTATGACACTAGCATCATGCAAAATCCTCTTGTTTAACACAGAAGCAACAGAAAGGAAAATCAAACTCCAAACTGAAACTATGTGTATGGATGTTAGGCATTTACTTATACCATTTGTGAATTAATTTTTTTTATGTTATGTTAATTCACATTATTGGGATGTTTTCAAAGAATTCTCCTGAAAAGACAAATGGGAATATTTTTTTGTTATTATTACTTATTAACTTTTGCAGATAGTAGAGGAATAGAAGTTTGAATAAATGATTTAGCATGACTCTTTCTCATTTTAAAAGGTGATCTACTTTTTATGTTCCCCAACTCTTCCATATACAAGGGTCATCTGATTCTTATCACTGTTCAGCTCTGTGCTCTCCCCCACTGCTACTGCTGTGGGCAAAGTTTGACTTCTCCACTGTCTTTCCTTAGACAGAAATTTTCTTTCAGTGCAGGTGTTGAGTGTATGAGGAGATATGGTCTAGCTTATCAGACCTGTTTCACATTACATAACCTAAAATATAAGACAGAAGAGGAAAAAAGCTGATTTGTTCTCGAAAAGCCTGTAGGTTGAAGGAATCATCATGTCTTTCAGGTATGCAAAAAAAATAAAACCAAAACCCCAAGAAGTTATATAATGCTATCATCACTAGATATGATAGCTCTTTAATTCCCTCTGAAAAGTCATTTATGAGAGAAGCATTTTTCACCATTTCATTAGGAAGGAATCCATAGAAAATATTGGCACAGGCCTCCCCAGTCTCGCAAAACTCTATAGCTTCATAAACAGGTTTAATGTTATACCATTACTATTTAAGATAAAGAAGCCTGCTGAATGACAACTAGACTGAAGCTCAACAGTGATTTGGCACTCAAGAAACCAACGGGTAGATAAGCCAAGAATATAAAGGAAAGTCAAATAAGTTGTGCTGCAGCTCCTGCAATCTACAGTCGTGGTGCAATACTGCCTTTAAGAAAAGAACAGTCATTTTTCCACACGAACTTCACAAGCCATCTGTGAGGGAGAAAAATGGTAATGATTAGTTCAAAGCAAAGTCAGTATATGAACTGTATTTGAACAACAGTAGACAAAGTGACCTACAGGAGATATAGGGAGGAACTCTTCATCAGGGAGTGTAGCAAGATGATAAGTGGTAATGTTTTTAAGCTGAAAGAGGAAGATTTAGATTAGGTATTAGGAATGAATTCTTTACTGTGCAAGTGGTGAGGCATTGGAACAGCTCGCCCAGAGAAGCTGTGGAAGTTCTCTGTGCTCAGAGAAGTTCCACCATATTGGTGGAATTGTTCAAGACTAGGCCGGATGGGGCTCTGAGCAACCTGGTTTACTGGGAAGTGTCCCTGCCCATGGCAGGGGGCTTGGAACTTGATGATACCTTCCAAATTCAAATGATTCTATTATTCTATGTGTAACAGGTAGCATAAGTATGGCATTTATGCAGAAAATCCTTCCAGGGTGCAAATGTTACACCAAAAACCTAACTGAGGCCAATAACGATGATAGAACTTCTCAGCAGTAAGGTTTTAGCTGTCATAGGTAAGTAGAGCCTTTGGGGTACAGATATTGCGCTCTAAAACACTTCAAGGTACACCACCACCGTGTTGTTGTGTATTGCCTCATCTCAGCTTTGTTGTTGGTAGACAATCACTCCATGCCAGAGCAATCTCATGCCAGGAACACCTGATGCCATCAGCTTTCTTTTAATAGCACTGAGGTATGCAAAATTACAATTTTCACCCATCTTCATATTTTTGATTCCTGTTGGTACTTTCAGAGAAACTCAAGCTTCAAGATCTTTTTGAGACCACTGCTATGAATCATGGGGAGCTGATCTCAAAACATGGTACTCCAGAAGAGATTGTACTGATAACCAGCCACATCCTGACCTGTTCAAAAAGTTTTAGTTTACTGTGTTTGCATTTTACTGTTGCTTTATCTCTGTCACTTCAAGACATTCCAGATGGCTGTAGGTTCATAGAGATGAGAAAAAGTAAGACATGCTAATAGTGGCAAGAACAAGTAAAGGTTGTTTCTGATTTATTAAATTGCAGTTGTTTTAAATGGTGTCTGTCCAACTGATTTGCTTACTAACAAGCATCTCCATACTTTGGTTCAGGGAAGCCCATTAGAGATAATAATAATACAGTACATCCTTGAGAGCTTCACTTTTGAGGAAAAGAAGAGTGATTATTTGGAATAATGAAAGAAAAATTATGACAGACATCCTGAGGCAAAGTTGTCTTCTAAGCTCTAAGTATGGTTCACCAATGTACATGCTCATGCCTAGTCATGAGGGGTGCCTTCTTTCCCTGAGATAATATGTTATAAATTATTCAGCAGGAATCCAATGGAATTGAATGACTACTCAGCTAGAGCCTTCTGGCCCTGCATTTGCACTGACTGCTCTACTTCATTCAATCACAAGTGGTCACAAGGTGAAACCACTCCTGGCACTGACTTCTAAACACATTTGTGTCTTGCTCTTATTTTCTTTCTCTAAATCTCAATCCAGCTTTTCAAAACTAGGACATGTGCTAGTATAATCTAGAGTAACGCTTCTAATTTAGGCATTTATGGGTTTTGACTTGTCCTGTTCCAGAAAATGTTCCACTAGAGTTGCAAAAAGAATTTTTACATAAACACTAAAAATGTTACTTGCCCCTCTGTATCTGTCTCAGTTCTTTCACTTCTAATTTTTGGGACTTATGCCAAAACTGGTCAAGCAGCTATATCCAGCAGTTTAGTACCTAAATAAGTATTTCAGAAGTGGATAGGAAAGACAGAGGAAGTTGCCTGTGGAAAAGGAACACATACACAAAAAACACAGTATCAGCAGCAGCTGGCCAAAACAGAAATGGCTTATAGCTAACAGTTATATTTTAGTGTGTAAAATAGTCCTTACACAAAGCCATATCCAGGGCCAAAGGCAAGGTTCCAGTTCCAAATATTTCTATAAATCAAGTAAATTCCATAAATTGCTGGAATGTAAATGGGGAAGCTAACATGAATTACTGTCTAACAGATATTGAATCCTTAAATGAACTGTACACACACATTTTTAATGGCAGAAAGCTGAAGTCAGGCATAATAAAAATAATTGAAATGAGATTTTGAATATATTAATCGGGATGAGAAGTACTTTAAAGAACAAGTGAAGCAGGAAAACAGCCAGAATGTATATGGCATTTACTTGTAGATATCACTTGCTTCTGTTATTATCAGTTACCATTAGTGAAATGTGAAAAAAACACCAAACAACTTGTGAATTTTTTTTTTTAATGGAAATTAAGGAAGGAAAGTATGGAAATAATGTTTTTTATCAGTGACCACTGAAAATTGTCTTCAGACAAAGGCCAAGTCATTCCTTAGAGAAAGAAGTGAATGAAAAAAATCAAAAGACCAAGTGACAAAGGGGACACTGGCAAACCACTAGGAGTTCTGAGATATAACTACTTATAGGGGAGTACAAGGAAAATGTAAAAAACCAGTCTGATCTTCTGCTCACAGAAAAGAATAGGGAGGACTTAGTTCAGAAACTCTAGCACTAACACAGATCCTTTCCAGACCACTACTGTCTGTAGCAGTAAAACCTCTTATGACACACAGAGAACTGATGATACAATTCAAGACCAGAAAGTTCATCTAATGAGCCAAGAATCACTGCTGAACATTGTCAGGGTGACTGGATTTCAGGTTTAGACTTAAATACTTACATTCAAAAAACTGTCTCTTCAGATATTCAGATGTCCTTTAAATCCAGTCCTACTTCTTTTCTATAGTCTGAGACGGTATTTTATTTTCAAAGCAGTTCAGTTCTTTGAAGGCTGAGTGAAGAAGCTGTTAAACAGCCATATTACAGCTAAAAGACTCATTACATATAGCTCAGAAGAGGCCTATGTGTATATATGTATATGTATTTTACTGTTAAATTTGTCCTGACTGGAAGACACTGTCAAGGGCAAGATTTCCCTTTTAAATTCATACATTTCATCTTTTGTTTTGGCTCTTTGAATAGCTTAACCCTCAGCTGCTCTTAGCTTCTGATCTTAGAATAGCTGGTAGCTACATTATGAGAAAATCAGAATGTCAATACATGTATTCCTTAGGAGCATTCAAGCCCGACACGTGATTTCTAATTTAAGATCAGCATGCTCTTAAAATAGAAACCTCCTCAGGCTCTGCCAGATCTGAATAAGTGAATTGTTCAACTCTCTTATTTCTAGGCTGACCTGAGCAAATCAGATATTTTAAGAATGGCAAGAAGGAAACAAAAGCTGTAAAAATCCTCTATACTCCCCTATGATACTACAGCAACTGTCTTTCAGTTTTCTAGAACTTAAAATTAGAGCTTTACTGAATGTGCATTAAGTCTATATTAATATGTAATGTTTACAAACAAATAGCTGTCTACACGTAATAATATGAACAAAAGAGAACTTAGCCTCAGAGTACAAAATATGAAGCAAGCTTAGAAATGAGAACAGAAGTCAGGACATCTGCTGTCACCCGGAAAATGTGGGGGAAAAATCTGGGAACTAAAGGGAAATGAAGTCAGAGAAATTATAGGTTCACTAGTCTGAAGCATTAATCAGATGGGAAACAAGTAGGGTAGCTGCTGCTCCTAGTAGCAAATAAAATGATGCTGGAGATCTCTACATATTATAGGAGTAACACAGAACTTTTTAAAAAAATCGATCGTTTTTTATATGTTGCTACAACACATCTGTGTATTATTTTAGAAGTAGTGGTGATAAACCACTATAGTAACAAAGCATAAGACGCAAAGTTTACAGGGAGATGTAATCTCTCATACGAAACCAACTGGAAAAAGAGTGAATAAAGGATTTGACTCCCAGGGGCTTTTGTAAAAGGTCTTCAACTCCAAAAAGCTATCTGCTTTTCGCTGCTATATCAGCTGTTTTCATGAAAGATGTTACCTTTCCCTACAGACTTTATCTTTGTAGCATTCTTATCTGACCATCTTTGAATATGTATGTTAGAGAATTTTCTTGTAAAACCATCAGTTCTTCACAGCAATACATTTGTTATAAAGAATATGCCAAAAGATATTTTTTTTAAGTAGACATAAATGAGTGACAGGTATTAAAAAAAAAAGAACCACTTTTTTTGTTGTTGTTTTTGTTTTGTTCAAGGCCTAGTGTGATTTGCAGTCTATAACTTCATTCCTGATATACTTGGGATATTTTTTAAAAATCAAGGAATCTCAGGAATTTTCAGAGAGTGCACATCAAAGTACAGCTCTTAAGCTCAGTGTTTCATCACTGGTTGTGTATGTTATCATTTGATATTCCAAACTAACAAGTTCTGAGGGAATGTTGGCCTAGGGGAAGGGAGTTTAAACATTGATCATAAACAACTCAGCTTAATAACCAAGTTTTCCAGTTTATACTGATCTGTATGCATCTGACTAATAGTTTTAAAGCAGAGAAACATCTAGTTTCTTTCAAGCATTACCTCAATCAGTATCTACTATTTTTTCTCCTTTATCAGATGAGTTATGTTGCAGAAAATTAACATTTTAACACTTTTCTAGTCTTTGACTGTATCTGTCCCCATCTGAGCTAGACATTTGTGTGTACATTGAAACATTTAGTTGAAAGATATGCTGAAGTGTCCTGAATTGTTATTGCAAATTCACTGTTTTGAAAAAGAGCTGAAACCCAGAAATGCCAGTAGAAACCTTTTGGTACTTCTATTCTGGCAATTACTGCCATGAGCAAAGACAGATAAATTTGTTTCTGCCTTCAGCTACTGCTTGGAAAACTGTTTCTGTTTTTACTCACGTATTTATAGATCTTTAGCTAAGTAATAACTCTGAGTTTCCATAGTGATAACTGAAATATGTATTAATACCAAACCTCAAAGCATATTTACTGTTGGCAATGCTTCATAAATAACCTTTTTCAAGAGCAAGTTCTCAAAACATATTTGCTCAGTTCAGTTCCCCACTTGATTTGTGATAGTTTCTTTTGATATAGCTGTATTTATCTAGAAGAGACATTTTTTCCTTCTACAAGATTCAGTGTATAGATATTATTTTTTTATATATACCATCAAGTGCTCTGAAGAGATGAAGCTTTTGAATTCAGAATGTTATCTTTGAAATAAAACCAGACTTCTAAATTGGCCATACTTTCAATTAAATTTTCCTTAAATGAAACATCACTAATAAAGCAGACAGTATGAAATAATGCAGATAGCTTATCTGTATTCATAATCATGACTTTTTGAACAAGGAACCTGTTTCTCTGGTTACCATCAGATTAGAAAAGAATAACCTATTCATAAAATCTTGTTATTTAATCAGAGAAGAAAAGTTGAAACTCGTCAGGTACATCCAAAACGTCACTTTTTGAAAAAAAATCTGGCCCAGAATTTTCCCAAATATGCTGTTAATGTTTCCAAATAAACTTGCCTAAATATTTCCGGGAAGCCTTAAGGCTCTGGAAAAGAGACACAAAATTAAGTCCAAATTATTATTTTTTTTGCCTTGGACAAAAAATGAAGCTTTTGGGATCTGAGTTTGGGGGTTTGTTTCTTTTTTTAAAATAAATCTTTGAAAGTCAAATACACTAACAGAGAGGAATGTTTTCAGGAAATATCTGAAGAAATGACTAAACAAATTTCCTCTTCTTTTCCTGTAATTGCTTTTATGAAAGCAACTGAATTAGAGATCATTGAAAGGAAACTTTTAATTGTTTATGTCAAACATACTGAGAATTGGATTCTGTTCTGAACTAAAGAGAACTGTCATGCATACAAATACAAAATGGCAAATGATGACTGAGACAGGCCTAGAAAGGGATTTGTGCCTGAATTAATGAAAGTACATTTTGTAGTCACTATGGCGAAGACAACCTCCTACCATCATAGCTCCCATGAGTCTTTCTCTATCCACAAATAACAAGCCAAGGAAGATACCTTTCGTGTTTGGCTCACTGAGTACTTGTATCAAGAAATCATCTTCAACATACTTCAGGAATTTCCAGACTTGCTCATCACAGCAAGATGGTATTCCCAGTTGATATCTGGGAAGTTGAAATTACCCATAAGGACAAGGGCTACTAATCCAGAGATATCTTCTAATGATCTATAGAAGAACTCATCAGTGTTTACATCCGGGCTGGGCAATTGGTATGGTGATACACAAAATGATATCTGCTTTCATTTCTATTCCTCCAGTCCTCACCCAAAAGTTGTCAACCACATCATTACTAACTCCGAGGGCTGTACAGTCAAGTCTCTCCTTTACATAGAGTGTGATGCCTCCACCTTTCCTGCCCCGCTTATCCCTATTGAACAGCCTGTAGGCCTCCATCCCAGCACACCGGTCGTGGGACTCATTCCACTAAGTCTCACTAAATAAATGACATCAGAACTCTGGAATGAGATCAATGCTTCCCGTTTGTCTTCTTTTCCCCACCAGGACAGGTGGATCTCACCAGGCTCTAGTATACTTTGTTACTGGAAAGCTCTTCCATGATTATAAAAATCAAAATTCTGGTGGAGGAACCAGTCTTGGAGCCAAGTGTTGATATCTTGAGTTCTTTTGTTTCTTTCAGTGTCTCTCATGTTACTGGGAGGACTGAGGAAACGACCTACCTGTGCTCTTAAATCTTTGAGCATTCTTCCCAGGGCTCTGCAGTCTCTTTAGATTGACTTGGACAGCTTTTTGCAAAATCTTTGCTATCCATGTGAAAGAGTAGGACAGGGTTTTACTAAGCTTGTCAGTTTCGATGACATTGTTAACTAATTAGTAATGTTTTACAACAAGCTTGTTGTTCATTGACATCAAAAATTATTTTCTCTCAGATGTGCAGGCTAAATTCAATACAAGCTTCAGCAATTAAATAATGATCCAGATTCAATTATTTTGAAGAGCAATAATAAATGATAACTAAATAAGTGTTCTTTATTTGAGCAAGTTTTCAGGACCATATCTCTAAGTTTTTAATTTATAGTACCATTACAGTGTGCATATGTGTGAGTGTGTGTGTGACAAGGTTACCCTTGAACAATAAGGAATTTTATTATTTATGTTTATGTGAGTGTCATTTATTTAAGGAATAGAACAGCTTGTTTATTTAAATCCAAATGAAGCAGCAAGTTAATTTCCAGTTACAGGTCAGAACAAAGATACTACAGAGCTGTGAATAGTTGCTCCTATGTGCGGCCTCACCTCTGAGTAAAATTTTCTATTTTTTAAAATTGTCCAAGGAATCAGTAATAGCCACTATCTATTATTAAAATAATACTCACCAACCCATAACCAGAGGCATACACTACATTATTTTTTGAGGAACAAGTTGAAATTACATGTCCAATGAATGACAGAAGTCCCAGCAGAAATTTCTTCTCATGATATTTCAATATAGTAACCTGGGATGATGGAGAGTTTTATAATTAACAGCAGTTATGCTGGACACACTCTGATAAGAAACGATGGTCTTGCCATTTACAAACATCAAATTTTACGAGCTGGAAATGAAATGCAGCCATAACAGGCCAACAGACCAAGAAGTGATATAAACTGTAATTTCATGATAGTGTATCTTCTGCTGGCAAAGCAAAAATAGTTCCCACAGGAGTTGAACAATTCCATGGGATTGGCTAGGAAATGACAAAAGTACTGCAGCAAGT
Organism: Pedionomus torquatus; assembly: GCA_013398155.1. Taxonomy (NCBI): domain Eukaryota; kingdom Metazoa; phylum Chordata; class Aves; order Charadriiformes; family Pedionomidae; genus Pedionomus; species Pedionomus torquatus. Next base: position 58,350 of record VZRU01010131.1, on the reverse strand, counting down.
CAGTCGGTCTAGGGTTGTGCATACCTCATTTGGAATGCAAAAACTAAAGCTGGGCTTTCCTCTTGCTGTTGTAGCTAGAGGATATATCCACCAAATTTACCCAACAGAAAGTTTCACAGACTTTCTGCAGAAAAAGACTGTAAAAGGAATCAGCAGAGGCCACTGTAGCAACATCTTGACAGTGAACAGAAAAAAAGTAATAGCAAAGACATTTAGATATTTTCTGCATTAAGTTTTCAGATGCTTTTATATCTACGGTAAAGTAACAGCTCTTATGTTTCCACTTTTTCCACTGTACCCAAGAAAGAATGGTTTATTCTAATAAGAAAGAAAAAAGATATGATGTTTCACATCCAATGGGCTTCATGTGAATAAAACATAAAAGAAAAAAATCAGAAATATTATTTATCCTCATGACAAGTTACAAGGAGGAACAAGGTGACACATACAAGAACAAATTTGTTCCTCAGTGTTTGCAAACTAAATGTTATGAAAAGTAGTATTTTCATTTCAACTGCATGTCTTTCTCCAAGGTCAATACATTTTGAACATATCATCATAGCTGTCATAAAGACAAACGTTTTCACCTTACCAAAAAAAATCACATAGCTAGAAATAACACCACAAAAAGGTGGGCTCAAAAAAGGCTAAATCTAAGTGCTCTTTTTGGCACGATTGCCTTGCTGCTTTTTGAGTGCTGTTTGTAATTTTGTATTCAGAAGCTTCTAGAAAGGTGTGAAAGACATCCTGGTTGCTCTAAAATCAGTTATTTATTCCCATGTCACTGCAGAAAACTAACATGATTTCTGAACACATAAGTTTTGCCTTATGCCTTCATTTTTCCTCCTCTTTTTAATAAATTCAGTGCTGATGAAAATACTAGAGAACTGAAAAGTTAAAGCTGACATGCCTAAAGTGAATTTAAAAGTAAGTTTTCTAAATGTACTTATATCCTCAGCTGGGAATCCTTGCCTTTCTCCTAGCAACCTGTTATAACAAATTTCTTCAAATCTGTATTTTGAAACTGAAACATTACACATCTTAAATTCTCTCACTTAAAGACAGCACATGTTTTAAGCACAGTACTTAGTTTTGAGCATATACAGTAAGTATTTGATCTGCAAGTATGGTACTATACACTATGTATTTGATCTCAAGTATGGTACTACAAACCCAAATCTTTAAAGGAAATTATCAGTAATAATAAAATAAAAATAAAAATTCTTCCACTTGAAAAGAAGTATTTTCCTACAAACATAAGATCATTTAGATATTCTGCAGCTAATAGAGTTGGAGCTGGGAATTCTCAAGCTTTTTTGCCATCACTGAAAGACTTGGCTCTGAAACAGAGGTTATCAGCACATACCAGGAAATACAGGTGTCACGTTCTGATAACTTACTGAGTCATATCCTAGCATAACAATGAAGAGTGGGAAAATTATATACCGTAAACAGCTTGTATGATAATTACGGATTTCTACTATTCTTCTATTCATGTAATACATGGACAGAAGTTAAATGATATCGTTTTGGCATTTTTTTTCAAAATTATTTCAGCAAAAGAATCAACGTTTACTGAGCATGTCCTAAACTTCTGTAACTTGTTGCTCCAGGCAGCTGTGAAGGCAGACATTTTAGCACTTTCAAAAAAGGATTACGCAAATTCATGTGCAATAGATCCTTAAATGGACAGTGAAAGGCTACAGGGGCACATATCCTCAGTACAACATGCTTAGAAAATAAAAGGGGATTAAAACGGATCTCTTCATGTCTTGTAGAGCCATTATCAGAAACAAATTACTGGACCATAGGTCTGACCCAATAGAACATTTCTTATGTTTTTATGTTCACCAAAATGTACATGCTGCTTGCAAATTTTGTTGTACAGTAGATCAATTTAGGTAAGTAATAGTTCTGGATTAATATGCCTCCTAAAAGGACAACTAGAGCTTAAGATAGTAAAACAACCATTTCAAATATAATTGTATTGCACTCATGACCCAAAATAAATCCACTCAAATGTGACTATTAGGCTGTTTATAGAAAGCTAAACAAAAAATTATAATTTAAAAAAATTATAATGTTCACAGATGTGAACTTTTGATAGAGCTTTTTGTTGCATTCAGCTGCTTCCAGTGCTGTCATGTAAATTCAGCTGAATCACTCTCATACAAAAAAGCTGCATATTAGCTTGTCAAATGTGCTTAGCGCTTAACACATCACCACTATATCCAATAACGTTCCAAAATTTAAGCATAGTCTTAGGACTGCAGTACTGGAAAAAAACAGTTCTCTGAGGCATGAATGGATATATTCATTTTATTAGGCAGTACTTTAATGCAACAGAGAGCTCAAATGCTTCCCTTCACTCCCTTAGTAGTGACAGGTGCAAAGTATATCATTGCAGACCGCATCACAGACTGTAATCATGCGGTGATTCAGTCTCCATCTAAATAACACAAAGAGCAGGGTACATAAGTTACGGAAATACTCTGATAATATTATTTTGTTTGTTTTTTTTTTTTCTTTTTTTAAAATATCAAATTAATTATTTTTTGAGAAAACAGAAGGCAAAAGAAATGAGTCCCAGTTCATTCTCTTTCATCAAAGATAGGATTAGCTATACTACCTATACACTCCACAATTATTAGCAACATTCAACAGTGGAGATCAAGAATAGGTGAGACAGTAGGTTTTTTGCAAACTTTTGGTAATACTTTTTGAGTACACTTTTAAATACTCAAATTTTTTGGTTGTTGTCAAATAATCCTTGGGTTATTTACTAAGCAAATAAAAAAAATAAAAATAAAAAAACACAAACAAACAAACAAAAAAAACCCTAACAAACCACCAAAACCCCAGATCCAAACATCAGTGATTACAAAAAGTAGGAAAGAAATGACATCACTTCTTTAGTGGGGCTATATTTGTGAGAGCAATCAATAGTATGCATCACTGACTAATAATATACAGAAAAACTTCTACTCTGATGGTCTTTGTGGCCTACTGTAATAAATGCCAAATACAATTTTCTTATGTTCATCACAATATAACAATGAAAAAACTGACAACTCTTACATAAATTAATGAATGTGGTCTCTTAACCTTGAGAAACAGCCAAAAACCAACCCTGTTGCTCAATATACTAAGAAGCTCAGTGAATATTGCTCAAAATCTGACAGTAAAATGTAGCTGCACTGACCAAATAGGAGGAATTGCCAGGCACTGTGCCCTGCAAGTGACAGAATTCCTGCTTTGCTTGTACTCTTTTAGACCCATTTTCCTTCTAATCTAAGATACATTATACTGTCCTATCTTGTGACATTCGGATTACCTGCCTGCCTTAACAGACCAAACTGCAATGCCATCTTCTATGACAGATAATTTGACTTTGATAAGACAGGTATATTTCAGCTATACCATAAATAAATATAACTTCTACTTGGAAAAATCTTATTTGACTACTTTATTTACTGGATTTATTTAATCATGGTGGGATTTTCTTCATTTCAGCCAAATCTTTTTGGTCATTACTGGTCTTTCATAGTCTTCAATTTGTGTCATTTTCCTCATGATCATGCATCACTTTGTAAATATCCACAGCACAACAGGATTACTCACAGCACAATATGGAATTAAGATGTGATAGGATTTATAGATATAGCAGTACTCAGTGTGGAAGAGTTAAACAGAAGTTTTCTTAAGAGTGCAGGTGAGAACTACCATGTCTAGGTCACCCTTTATTAGTTACATATACTTTTTCTGCCTTCCTGCAGGGAGAAATGTGAATTGTCTACATAAACATATACTGAGTCAAAGCGTCATGCTAAATAGTTATTCCTAGGCTGTAGCATTCACCTTATCTAACTTTTCTTTGACTTAGATGTTTAGGTTATGGATATTTCATTACCTAAATCTTCCTTTACAGCTGGGTTCATTAGGCCAGATTTGGCTGTGTACATCAACAAAATTACTTAGCCATCTTCTGCAGTAGCCAGAGGAGACAAAGAGACACTTCAGAGATCCATTCACTCCATCATTACTTCCTAGGGGAAGCAGGTGAGATGAATATCAGACTTAATTTTGGACTTTCACACCTGATTTAATTACCCTAATTAACCTAGTTTGAATGTAACATCAAAATCAGGACAATTCAGCCTTGCTCTGTGTATATATCCAAACAGGGAATTTGTTGTTGGTTTGAATTTTAATTGAATCATAAAATTGGGTCCAGAGAGAATGACCTAGAGCCTCTACTAGCCCTGCAATTGACTTTTCTTCCTATATATATCAACATATAGGAAATTTATTCTCAACCATTGCAAGAAACTTTGAAACAGGATGGAATTCCCTTGAAGCAGCTTTTTACACAAAAGTGGAACACAACTGAGTAGCTGATATTTTCATACTTTCATAACTACTGATATAACATATTTCTGTTCTATTATGTATTCTGAAATGCTGCCATAGTGGAAAAATGGATAATTCAGGAGCATACTAAAGGTATACTTTTGAACATAGTAGTGTGTTTAAAAATTGACATCAGCACACAATATGAAAAATTCAGGCAAGAAAGACCTTGAGTCTCCTGGGGTTGTTTCCCTGTGAAATATGCAAGAAAAGATACTTGCAAACCATGAAACAGTGCTAAGATCCGGAATGTTACATTTGGGATCATTACTACAAACTGAGGAAGAGTAAAAAGGGTAGTTTCATGTAGCTTGGTAAATATGGTGTTGCCTTTGCTAATAATAAGCTAAAGACATTTAACTGCATTTTTGAGGCCTTGGGACTGGGTCTTGTCTGGCTTACTTAGCCAATCAATATCCTAGGCTTGCCCAGTGCTTTCCTGTTTCATCTGTAACATCAGTTCGCTAATGATAATGTGACTGTTATGCAATTATTTTTATTCCTGCTTGGTTTTATATAATTATAATAACAATGCCTATTGTTACATTATTTCTTATATATTTCTGAAAGTAAAAGATGGTGATAAGATATAGTTACTCCATATACAATGAACTGCTGATGACCCTGGAATAAGGATGTGGCACAGAAAAGTACAAGCAAGGAAGGCTACAAGGAAAGCACAAACACATTACCACAGAGGCACAACAGATATAGCCAAATCACCAGTAGTTGATTGCTGATCATAAATCCTTGGGAGCTGAGTAAAACCTGTATTAGGGGTAACAAGGAAAACTTTGTCTCCATTATATGTAACAGACACCATATACAGTAAATTTAGATACAACGTGGAATTGGAGACCACTTAAGAAAAAAGCAAGGTATAAATTGTGCTAGAGCATGCATTAAAAATAGCCATGAGTGGATACCAGTGTGAAGAGGAAGTAATTATCAACATCATATTCCTCTCAGCAAAGAGGAATTGTCCCTCACTTCTAAAATCGTATGTCTCTGGGTGAGGGACTTGGGACACCAATGGCTTTCTGTATCCCCCTCATCCAGACCAAAGCCACCAACCTTAAGACTCAAAGGGTGAGAATATCAGAGAAAATGTTCACAGACATTGTATTGTCTTACTAGACTTTGCTGTATTCAATGGATAAATTGACTGTAATTTTTAGTGTCAATGTCACTAAACTAATAACTTGTTGTACATTTATTATATTCTAAAATATTTCAATTAGACAAATATTTCAAGTCCGAAATATGTTTCCTTAGCTCACCTAAACTGCAAAAGATGTGGTTGCAGCTCCATCACATTATTCCTTTCAGAACTGTTGGTAAGATGGTGGGGCTTTGCTTTGGGTGAATCTTCCTGTTGGAATTGAAATGGGTTCACAGACTCAGTAATTTATAGGATAATCTAAGGTATTAAACTGTGCATTAGATAGACAAGCCCTAAATGGTCAACACGGCAGAACCAAACTCAGGCAATTCAGTTTCCTGACACCTGAGTTCAGAAGCATTTTGTCTTGCTCTGCTGCTGACCTTTCATCATACTCTGGCTTTTACTAGGGCCTCTTGGGTGAAATCTAGGCAGGACTGGATCACTGTGACCGAGAATATCAACTTGAATGATGTCTTAATATCTATTTCCTTGGCTAGTTTTTCTTTCACTATCAATTGATTCCAGGAGAAAGGTATTTTGGACTACATATAAGACACAAGGCCTTAGTAAATAACCACTTCAATATGTTTTTCCAATGTCTCTTAGAACTTAAAATAATGAATAATTACATGTATGAGCAAGGGATGAAATAATAGTAAAGATGTGGCATTTTCACAGTTTGCTACATCACCACTGTCATTACTAAACTACAGCGTTCTACTCTGGAGTAATATTTCAGATGCTTGCAATTTTTAGCCATTATTTTGAATAACAATCAGCCTTTTTGTATGGTAAATGTTTTTTTCCATACCACATATTTATCTCTGTTGAGTTCCTTTTTGTAACTTACTTTCTACTAAGTTAGTTGTTATACTGTTCTTCCTTTTTTTCGTGTATTTTATGATAGTGTTTTGTAATAATTTAATTTAGTGGTAAATATTTGGCTGGGAAACAATGTAATTATTTTCTAGTTTTGGATAACAAGAGAACGTTTCAGGGAAAAGGGAACAGAAGAATTATTTGCAATGGATAATGACTGAGAAAGTAAAATTATACAAAAATAGACTTCAAAATTTTCTGTGAAATTGAACTGGAACATTTAAAAGAGCCTCATCAGAAACCTGGTTTACAAGAAGCATTGTCAAAGAAAATAAAGGTATTTAAAGGTGTCTTTTTTTGTCCTTTTTTCTTTTTCTTTTTCC
>VZRU01010131.1:24910-45025 GCA_013398155.1 Pedionomus torquatus | reverse complement strand
TTTTTAAAAAAAAAAAAAAAAAACACAAACCAACCAATCAAGCACAAACATAGCTTTTACTGGGGTCATTGAGTAATGGCAATCGAACTGCAGAGTAACAGTGACAAGACAGGCCATATATGCATGAGGAAAAAAAATATTGGAAAACTTGTAAAAGAGAGGAAGGTAGACAAAGCAGTTTGCATGAGAAGCAAAGCGCTAGAGAATGAATGCTCAGTTTGATCAATAAACTTTAAAAGCAAGGAGGTCACTGCCATTATCCAGGTCAGTCTCCTGCACAGTGTATGCCCAAGATCTGAAGGAGGCATATTTCTTCTCTCCAGAAACAGATTTCCCAAGTAGTGTGGGTTTTTTTCAAACGAACACTGCTGTTCAAATACCTGCCTTTATACGCACCCAATGTAATAACATCCAATCTCCTATTTCAGAATGTGAAGTCTTTTCATCCCCGGGAGTGTCACAAAATCCAGTTAATGGTTGGTCATCCAGTGTGAAGGCTTTTTCAAGAACCACTTAACATGAACAAGTAGTTATATCAGAGTAACAGCCAAAGTTCAAAATAACTATAATATTTAGCAATTAATTTCTGTTCTTGCTGAAAAATTGGTACACATCTCTAAAGGACCAAGTTTCACATTAATTTGTTTCAATTAAGATTTCATCTCTTTTTTGCATATACTTTTCAAGTATGTTATCAGAAAAAAATAGTCTCAGGAAGAGTTTCTGACATTTAAAATAAACTTTAAAGGTGTAAAAAGCATATTATGTATGTCCTAAGTCAGTTTTTATGAATTATGGTCAAAATTTCTTACTTTTCTTCTTTTTTTTGGCCTCTTTTAGGAATCTGAGTTTGAAATATCGTATCAGGGATATTTTAACTAATGGGTAAAAAGAAGCCTAATGACAAGTATACTTTAATGAAGTAACTTCTTTTAATTGTGGAAAATAAAAGTTTGATATTAAATCAAGAGCTCCAGAAGTTCTTCAATTGTGAATCAAAGCAACAACCTTTTTTTTACAAACTTCCACCATCATAAATGCCGACTTTTTCACTTATGAATATTGTCAGATCTTTTTATGTCAGTACGACATTTTAACGTTAAGAGGAACAAAAAAGCATGTGAGTGTAGCATGAGACAGCTACATGGGACTCTTAGAAACGAAATTGCTGTTCATCATGCATCTGTAAACATAACTACCTCTCAAAGATGCAAAGTCTTGAAAAGCTAGTATTTAAATAAAAAGATATGTATTAAAATATATACACATAATATATGTGTGTGTGTGTATATATATGTAAATATAAATAGACACATCTCAGGAAAGTCATCTGGTCATTTTAGGGTAAGTATAACCGTAAACTAAAAACAAAGAACAAGACAACCACCTTGAAACACAAGGAATTTGTGTGCTTGGAGGACATGAAGGACACAACTAGGTTTTCGTCATTTGGTAGCACCGTCTTCTGGCGGACCCTGCTGGAACACAAAGTCTTTGATGAGCAACTTGCTGGTCCTTCTTTTGAAACAGTAGAAAAGGGAAGGCAACTACATTCAAAGACACATCTGTTGTAAGGCAGAGGAGGGAAATTCAATCCATGTGTTTGTGAGATGGAATATGACCCCAACAGGGAGCACATGGGCTTTTTCAGCCTCCCTCGGGGCCTCCTAGCCTGTGGGCAAGGTGTTACTGAGACACCATGCTGTGCTGCAGGGCGAGTGGGCGGCTGCCCGCACCTGGCACGAGCCTTAGCAATGAACTGGATTGCTTCTTCCACTTCTCCAAGCTCCGAGTAAGGAATATATCCCAGAGTGTGAGTTTATATTGACTAAAAGCTTAAATATACAGCTCAGTTCAAAGCCATAGAAAAGATACAGATATTTATAGCCATATTAGAGTGCTGAATATAAACCCATGGGGAAACAAAAAGATAAATATTGTTAGTTGTATTTTAGCAGTGAACAGAAAACAAATATCCTCTATATATTCTGAGCTATGTGGGACTTCTCAGGTGATATTTCTGTGTCAAGCAGGTCCCAGCTCTCACCGGGGACAAGCACACTTCTCAGTTCCTGTTTACGTCTTTGGGTTTCTCACCTGCTTAGCTGCACACTGCAAATATAACTTCAGCTCACGCATTTTAATTACGCAGGAAGCCAGTTCTCTCAGCGCCTCATTAGCATCTGTCAGGTTGTGCAGTAAAAGGCTGGTCGCTGCACAGGGTAAATGAGGGAGACCCAGGAGTGGGGGGAGCCCCTCAGTGCCACAAAACTCTATGTGGCAAGCTGTATGTATTTGTATGTGTATGTATATGAATTGTGTGTGTGCGTGTGTGCATGTGACTGCTGAGAATACAGGCTCTGTGTTGGTTGAACCTGGGAGGAAAGGGCTGCAGCCACTTCCCCTCTACCAGGCTGCTGGCTTCAGCAGCTCTGTGCCAGTATTTCATATTTTGCACCCTCAAAGCACTAACTGAGGAACCCCATTTCTTTTTAGGGAGGGCTTGTTATTTTATGGAGCGAGTCTTTGAAGATCCACCAGCTCTCCTTTCCTGAACAGATTTTGTTTGTATTCTTTTTTACAGAGACGTCTCAGCCTTTTCAATATGCACAGTAATACTCAGTTTAGCTGTATGAGTGAAATAAAAATTACTACCTTTGCACTTACTTTGTGGAGAGAGACATCTTTTCTTTCATATTAGGATTTTAAAAAAGCATTTTACAACATATATGAAAATAAGACATCAGCAGAATAAGATACAAGATGTCTGAGCATGTTAACAGATAAGCCTGTTCATTTCTTTATTCTGTGTTTAATCTATTAAACAGCAATAATCCTGCAGTAAAGTTATCTATGTTGTTCAACAAGAAACAGATTTTTCTTTATTTTTTAAAACGAATTACACTTTTTTTTTTGACTTGTAGTGAACTTTTGCCCAAACTTTTTATGAATCAGCATCTGCAATGCAAAAGTATGTCTATTGACTTTACAACCAGCTGCAGCCAGCATAAATGGCACCTGATGTGAGTCTCAGATACATAAGCAAACCAACACAATACACCTGCTTTCAACTCCACATACAGAAGAATGTTCTAGCTATATGCAACATTGTGCACAGTACTGATAGAGGGATTTGTTGTAAAGTTTGTGGACAATGCCAAGATTCAATAGAGGCTGACAGTTGCAAAGAGATTCAGGTGCTTCAGAGAAATAGTTTAGGCATAAATTGATAAATACCTTTCCCCACAAACAGCCTCTCACCAAACCAGTAGCTCTCACTGAAATCTGTTTTCAAGATGACTTTGGACCTCTCTAAAGTAAGTCTCTGCCAGATGGGCTGTGTTCTGGCAATACTGCAGCCTTCTGTACCACCATGAGTGAATGCTGGTGGGGGTATTTATAATGACTAACATTAGGAAGGTATCTTAGGCTGTATCTGCAACAGCAGGCAGGACAGCATTGCAGGAGCTGATCTGGAGGGTAAAATTATTGCCTCCCAGCATCCATACCACCTGCAGTTTGGAGGCTCTACTTCAAATTACTTCTAGTGTGCTTATGTAGACTAAACATCTCCTTGCAGCTATAGCCCTCCTGGACCCCATCTTTGGGGGTAGTCTGAATTGAAACCCCAAGCTCTCTCCTTTCTGCAAAAGCAAGTCAAGAAGGAGTGATGAGGAAATTTATTTCAAAAGCATTCTGCTGACCCAAACTACAATGCTAATTAAAACATCAGATTAAATGACCAGATTAGGGACCTGAACAAAGAAAGGAAAGAAAAAGATATTACTCTGGATCTCGTCCCATTGGAGGAAACTGTAGGATGACTTATAATTTAGTAGTTTAAACCAGATGTCCAAAGGTGATGCTGTAAGTATCCCTCCTGAGCTCTCTGAGAGTGTTAATGTTCAATCAGGATGAAGGATGAAAAGTCTTCCTTTTTTTTTTTGGTTTTTTTTTTCAATCTTTTTCTTTGTACTCTGTTGAATTACTTGCTGGCATCATATTCTGCAACTTCTAGATAATACTTGTCCTGCATAAATGTGCCTAAAACATAAACAAGGCATTATGTTTCTTTACACCTTAGATACATTAGCACTCTGTTATATCTGCCTGTGAATACTTGCATTAGCTGTCAGCCGGAAGCTTTTCTGTCTTCAGAAAAGCACACCACATCAGGTCTGGTTCAAATCTGATATCAACAAAATCCCTGCAAACTTGCTTTTCTCTGAATGCAGTATTCTCTAAATCCCACTTCAGACAACAGCCAGGATGAGCTGAACAGAGAGAGGCTTTAGACAGTTGGCTCCAATGGTTGCTAATGCTGCTGCTGAAAAAAAGGCAATGTTATCACCAAATGGGCCTTTCAGCAGAGTGGTTTCTTTCTAGCTACTTGAGTTTAATTGTATGTCTTCCCATGGAGGTCAAAGGACCAAAAAGCTCTTGCTTCTGGTTCTTAAACACATAATTTCTTCAGGCAGCCAAGGAGGACACGAGAGTGTATTGCAGCAGCTTGTGCAGTTCCATGTACACGCACTGCATTGTCCTCGTCATATTAAAAATAATAATTACTGCTACATTTGCATAAGAAGCTTACTGCTGACAAACTGCCTTTAATGTTTTCTGAAGGTGGGACTCTGTGTACTACCCATGAGAAATGTACTGCAGCAAGAAAATGAGTAAGATAAAGCCATACACACTGAAAAGCAGTGTAAGTGATACTAAGGCACTCCAGCATGCTTCACACAGATGTATGTTCCTCCCTTCATCTCACAGAAGGCAAGCATGCCATGGGACTACTGGACTCAGTACAAACAAGCAAAAATGGTATCTACAAAAACAATCTGTAAAAGGAAGACATCAGTATAGGAACAATGTGCCTGTGAAAACAGCATCAGAATATACAGCAGTAACGTTTTGGGATGTGTTTCCGATTGTTTCTGGATGTCTATTAGCAGTGTCAGAATTGCAAGAAAAACATGATGTTAGGATGGTTACAAGGTAATTTCTTATGTGGTTGAAGAAAAATGATAGCTGCAACTGTTATAACCTAGGAATTAAGAAAAAGGAAGGGAAGCCACCTAGTACCATTTATAAATGTTTTGCTCCACCTACAGAAATTAAACAGCAGCTGTAGCAAGACAAATATCAGACAGATGTCTCTAGGAGGTTTCTGAACTCCTAGAGTTGCGGTTATGTTTGGCAGACTCAATAAAAAGCAGGCATAACCAATGTGCAGCTATTTGTCACAAGAGTGTAAGAAAAGACATAGCTGATTAATAGAATTGTCTCATACATCATTAGACAGCTAACCCTTGCTGAACATTAAAGACTTTTACCAGGTATGTTCCAGCACCACATCAGAGAATTACTTTCTAAATATAATGCAGTGTATAAATAAATTTAGTGTCAATGTTTATTGCTTCACCCAATGTTGGTGTTCAGTGTTTCTCCACACAATAACAAGGAATCGTGAGACTTTAGCTCTGACCCTCTAATCACCACTTCCTCCTCTAAACATACAAATTAGGAATATATCCAGAATAAAGAAAATGCTGAGTTTGAAATGAAAACTGATTTATTTATTTATTTTTATTTATTAAAATGAAATTTTTTAAAGTAAAATTTACAAATATTAAGAATTTTTAAGGGAAACTTGTGCTATGTCTTGGAATGAATTATTCATTAGCTTTTGTGCCAATCTGGTAAACAGGTCTTTTGGATTGTGATGTGGAACAAAGCCATACATTAATTTAAAAAAAAGGACTAAAGCTAGGATAATTTAGAGCATTGCTAGCTACTACTACCAAATCACTTTTATCAACTCGACCTTTCAAAAAAACTTGCAGAAGTTAGCTTTTGCTGAGAAAATTAAGACCACTGACGTCAATGACTTTTTTGTAATTTGGCAATTCTTTTGCAATAGATGAAGCTGAGTAATCAGTGAATCTTGTCTAAAATAAGAAACCATACACTTGAATTATATCTTTAACTTACATTTTTAAAATTTGGAATAGTTAAGGATTTTCATAATCTGCCCTGTTTTATAGCTTTTTGTTCAAATTTAGCTGAATACTAAGCATCAAAAAATCAGTTTCTTTTGTACAGATGCAAAAGTTCTCTGCTGAATTTGCATAACTAGGTTTATTCTTTCTACATACTTTTCTTGGAAGCTTTTCTTCTCAGTGAAAGAAAATACCTACAAAAATTGATAAAAATCCTCCATTTTATAGACTAGATCTGAGTTCTTTTACATTCCAACTGAGTCTCTATATGCGTATGCTGTTAGAAGATGGTACATAAATGGACTTCAGCTTTGATATTCAGATAAATACATTCCTTGTAGTTTTAAATTCAAGGAGATTTTAATGAAATTCTGACCTCTCCTTAGGGAAAAATAAACATAATGGACACTACACTTCAGTGCTACTGTGTTTCCTAAAATCATTTTATGAGTAAAATTATTTTATTGATTTTAATATTTGTTGTCTAGCTGCACCCCTCTAAAACAGTGAACACTAAATCTTAGCACTTCCCTGTCGCTCAGGACTGAACCAAATTGCAACCTTACCATCTTGTGCACAAGCCTACTGCAAATTCTTTCCATTTTCCTACTATAGACAGTCTGTCCAACCACAAAGGGACACAACACATGCTGCTTGGAAAAGTTGAGAACTTCTGTAGAGAATTAAAATTTCCTTCAGACCGATACATTGCATTATTAATGTTGGATAGGATAAAAGCAACATGGTACCTGATCTACAGAAGTCGGACCGCATTATGTAGCTTTTCCTAGAGGTATTATCTCCATCCCAGGAATATCAGAGGGAAATACAATAAACTAAAGCTATGTATTCAAAGAACCTGTAAAGTTTCAGGTTATATTTATATAATAATAAATAATAATGGCATGTCTTTATTAGAGACAGTGGGCACAAACTGAAATAAGAGAAATTCCTTTTAAAATAGGACATATTTTAAATTAAATTAAAAAAAAATAACACTTATACAGGTAGCAGCAGGAAATAGTAGATAAAATAATTGAACATAAATAAATGAAACAGTAGAANAAAAAGTAAAAAAGAGAATATTTAAACCTTCTATGTGAAATTAAATTGACCCAAAGATATTTAAAACTGAGTCATTGCACCTAAGTGTGCTGAAGGCTTTGATTCTTATTTTGAGTAGCAGCTTTGTGGCTTAAATACTCTAGCGGCCTGAATATTCATTTATTCTTAGAGGTGTGTGGTGATAGGACAAGAAGAATAGTAGATTTGGTTTCTGTCGAGTTTCCATTGGAAAAAAAAAAGTGTGATTCAATCTAACAAGAAATAGAGTGGATTATTTTGGATGGTTCAGAGCTACTGATAAGAGTGAGGAGACTTCTGCTTCAGAATAAATTGAAACTCTTGACTTTAAATATAAAGCACTTGAACTTAGATATTCCTTCCAGCTACCAAATGGCTTTTGCTTTTGGATGTGGGTAGTAGACTTGTCTCTCAATTATGTTTTTGTAGCTTCATTAATCAAACAAGTCAACAGATTGGTCCTGAGGTTCAATTTGTTTTCATCCTCTTCAAATGGTACTTATACTTATGGGTCAGTTCTCAATCATTCAATTTCATTTCATCTCCTTCAGGACTTTGGTTCTATGTTTTCAAAAGGGAGAATGACAAACTGGAAGTTTTTCCATCTCCAATAATCTTTAACAATTAAGCTTCATACCAGATTTTTGAGACTAGGTAAACAATTTAGCTGACAACTAATGCCTGGCATCCCTAGGAAACAGCTAATCAGGAACATAAAGGTTAGCTTTCCTCTATGCGTGGCAAGATTTATCAGATCTGATGAGACCCATAAAGCTTTGAAATTTGACTCTGTTACTCATACAGGCTTGAGCTATGTAATTTAGGCATTCCTTATAATTCTAACTGCCACCATCTGTCACTGCAAAAAGAGATAACATTTGACAAATTCTTCACAGTTGCCATTTTGATAATGCAGAAAATAGAAAATGGCTGTTCTATACTTCATGTGATATATTAATTAAAACACTTTCATTTAATTTAAAGTTTTGTCTGTGTATACATTCTTTTATATATATATAAAGCATAGAATTCCATGCTATTTAAGAATAATCCAATAACACAAATTCGTGAACTGGACCATCTCTAGGTCCAAAGTTTTGCCATATGTTTCAGTTATATTCAGATCCAAAGATGGTATTCAGTTCATTAAGAATCTCATTCTCTTGTTGTTTGGGAGATATTTGTTTTCTTTCCTGGATCAGTGAAAACATTTATACATTTTGAAAGCACTTATACATTTTTTGATTCTCAAACAATTAAGAAGTGGTTTGAAATTGTGACTTTCTTTTGCTGAAGCCCTGAATTTCTCACTGCATTATACATTGCATCTTCATCTTATTACTCAAATTTTTAAATTTACATGAGTGAGAAAGAAAAGAAATATAACAAATCTTTTTTTCTTTCTTTTCTAGACTCAAGCCTGAATAGTCAATATATTGTCCCATATTAGATCTGTCAAAAATAAAAATGTGCTTGTCAGGAGAAAAAATTCTTAGAACACTTCACAAAGTGACCCATATAAATAAAATCTACTAAAACTACCCTGATATTGCTATTATAGCCTCTATTCATGAAGAAGGTCTGAAAATGATAGTGTGTTTGGACACCAGTAAAACCAGAAGTACTAATCACGTAGATTCTTAGTGCTCATTACTCTTTATTGCATTTTTTTTTTCTCTCATACAGAAGAAAGGCAACCATAAAAGGGTGAAAACTGATAGTATTTGACAGGTCTCTTCACAGCCCCTGTTTAACTTGGAAACAGAAGGTAGCTGTTGTAGAGCTACTTCAGCAAAGCCCCTTGCGGCTTCCAGCTGTTACTGGTATGATCAGCCTTTCCGTGGGCACAAAAGGGGCTCCTTGGGTTCCCTCCCAGGTGCCAACTGTGCTTTACAATTAAAACTGGACCTGCAGCAGCGCGCACCTGTGAGTAGCCGACGTGCTCATTTTTAAATCACATACGTTACATGCCTCCCAGAGGGAACATTGTTTCCTTAAAATAATCCCAACAGACAGCAAGTAAATGCTATATGAATCAAATGTCTTTATATTATCACACACTCAAGAAAGACTGAAGAAACCGAGCTGCAGCTTTCAGCGTGTGGAGCTGAATCATTTGATCACAGGATATAGTCAAGGAAAGGAGCAGCTTTGACAAGCTTAATTCCAGCCTTGAGATATTATCAGCCACCGTTTGGTATTTGTAACAATAAACTTGCAGAAACTGAGAAAAAATGGAACTGGAAGCTTCTGAGGGTTGCGTCGTTTTGAAGCAAGGTGGGTTTTTTTAAAGAACTTTCACAGTATTTGGTGACCTCTAGTGGACAGAGTTACATTTGCATTTCTTGCGAATGAAAAGCTGTACCTATTTTCAGGGAGGGCTGCAAAGCAACGCTATTGAATTGAGCGCTTGCTTGATGATTTCATAAGCTAATACCCACCTCACAAATTTTCACGTACCTTTGTAATTATCAGCCTGCTTAAACTGAAAAAGTGAGCACAAACAAATTTTTTTTCATAAAAAGTCTGAAAGATAAAAAATAAAATGGAATTGCTAGAAAATGTAGCTCAAACATATTAAAGAATGTAAAAAAGCAGGCTTCTGGTCCCCAGATTTTCAAAATTGAACTGTCAAGTTGCAAAAATCATGCTAAAACTTTCAAAAACAGTTTTTGTTTGCCAGGATAAACTACAGCATTTTCTAAGGAATTTCACCTTAAAAATCATAGCCATCAAGAACACTGTCATAGGACCATGTGCATTTTTTTTCCCTGTTTTAGCACTGACTGTAGTGTAAACAATCATATCAGTATAGCATGGGACTGAATTATACAGTATCCTTCTAATTCTTTAAGCAGAAATTACAGATCTTTCCTTATGCACTCTATATACGGAGATTCCTTATTCTCCTCCCTACTCTTTCTTATGTCTTGATGGGTCTCTCTCTACCTCTTCCCAGGAGCAGGAAGTACTTTTCCTCATCTGGACTCCACAACAGATGAGCTTGCACTGTATTTTAATGATTATATCTTTAACCAACGCTGAAATCCACCAGACCTCATGACTATAGGGAGTCTGGGGTGAAAGATCAGGAAATTATCTTCTCTTACTTCATTATTATAACATAAATATTATTTTATTATTTAATAAAACAATAAAAAACATTGTAAAAACAACTATTCCGTTCCTGTGGCACATACCAGAAGGTCACTTTTTCTGAGTTTAATTTATTTCTTAATTATAACAGGCTGTAGCAACTAGCTGAGAGGGTTGATAATTGTTGGATTTAAGTTTAACTGAGAGTTGTTAGTCTGAGAAAAAATAATACCATTCACTCTTGGCAATAAAGCCATCAATGGTAGTAAAATAATCACTAAACCTAATTCTCTCAAATTATCACTGTATTCCCTTAAGGAAAAAAAAAAAAGGGTCAGAGCAGAAGAGCAGATCAAAAATGGCCACTCATTCCTCACAGAGGTGATAACATCATTGTAGAGGTGATGAACGGCATACAGCAACCAATAAATTGTAAGTACTTCGTAGCCAGTGAAGTCTGACTCATACCAGCTTCCTCATCACGCTATTCATTAGATCAGCACACTCCTCAGCACTTCCATCTCATTTCAGATGTCTCTAGTCATTTGGTTCTTTCTGCTGAAAACAAAAATAATTTAAAAAAAACCAATCTCTGATCCACTGTTTGACTGTAACATTTCAAGCCATGCCACAAAGGAACATTCAGAACATAAACTCCCATGACAGGCAATATTCCAGGCCGCTTGAACAAGGATAAGAGAGATGTTTTGATTCGGACTTCCAGTGAGCTACGCCAGGATGCCTCATTGTCTTTAATTCCTTCATTAAGACATTGGCTCGGTGTAGAAAAGCAGTGCAAATTGAAAAAGAGAACCTTGCGACACACTAAGTCACAGAACTGCTACATCTGGAAATTTTTTATGGTAAAAGGAAAAAGGAGTTGTTAACAGCCTCCATCTGCCCTCTGGGTATCTAAACAGGTGTTTTATACAGACCAGTTGCTTAATTCTCTCCCATGTGGTTGGTGCTTTGAACTGTCCTTGCCTTAGTTTCTGCTAAGCTGTTTCAAAGTTGAGATGGTTTTTACTTTGGATGTAACATGAAGACAAGCATTTCTCCTGCCAACATCGCATTCTCCCAGGACACTAAACCCTGCAACAGTCTCTACTTGTCTTTTTCTTGCCAATCAACTCACTCTATCCTGCCACTGAGGATGATATCTTCATATACACCAAATTTATCCAAACATTTCTTTAGATATTATTTCACGTTTGAGACTTCCCACCACTCCATATTACCTCTCCTATAAGGACAGGCTGAGAGAGCTGGGGATGTTCAGCCTGGAAAAGAGAAGGCTCCAGGGAGACCTTAGAGCAGCCTTCCAGTATCTGAAGGGAGCCTACAGGAGAGCAGGAGAGGGACTCTTTGTCAGGAAGTGTACTGATAGGACAAGGGGTAATGGTTTAAACTGGAAGAGGGGAGATTTATATTGGATATTAGGAAGAAATTCTTTCCTGTGAGGGTGGTGAGGCACTGGCACAGGTTGTCCAGGGAAGTTGCGGATGCCCCATCTTGACCCGTATTAGTTATTGTTTGGGGTTTTTTTCATTTTGTTTTGTATTTCAAAACCTTTACCATAATGAACATCAGCTTTGCTTCTGCTGAGTCAGGCTTGCTGGTCCTGTATTGTGAAAACTGTACGATCACATAAATTGCTTTCCACATTTGCTTCACTCAATATGGTAAAAAACTTCTTAATAGAAGATGTGCCCTGGGAAGCCACAGAGCAAATCACTGGGATGGCTACCAGATAACTTCATCCCTTCCCTGGCAGGACAGAAAAACAGGTAAGTAGCTCATCTTGGTGGGCTGGTTTGTTAACAAAGACAGGGGTGATATCTCCTCTTGAAAGGCTAAGAAAGACAAGTTGAGTATTTGTAATAACACATTTAATTTACCGTCTGCTAGCAGCTATAGGGTTAGGATAATTGGGCAAAACACACTGGCAGTCTGTTTAGTGTAAATAAAATCCAATGGGCAATAATCTTCCTATCAACATTGATGTTAAGCAGCTACTGAAACAAATATATCCAATAAAAAAAAAATTAGGAAACACAAATGAAAGTGAGATCATTATTTTCAGCACAGTAATTATGCCTCATGAATGTGTGCATACATTTTATGATCACTTAACAGACTTGCAAGAACCTACTTTACCCTTCTATGGATTGTTCAACATTACTTAGGTGATTGTATAGAATACAATGGATTTTAAATACTGTGACATTTGCTATGACTGAGCAATAAAACCTTAAAATTGTAAAGAAATAATGTGTAGGACTGGGGTGTAATAGATAGACCACTGGACCAAGACTCTGAATTCAGTTCACAGCTCTACCACTTCATCATCTCCCTCCTTGACTGATCTTTAACAATTTCCCCCACTTTTCTGACTTTTTACCTTTTCTGGTTATAAAAGAGACCTTCTCTGAATTGTACCTGTACCTATTCTACAGAAGAGTGTTAGGAAAATCTATATGTTACTTGTTATTAAAGTATAACTTGATAAAGACTACTGTATGACTGCAATAAATTGCACCTTCCAACTATAACAGAGCAGGCAATCTTTCTGAGAACTGTGCATGCAGTAACTTTAATGGAATGCCACACTAGCAAATCAGCAAGAGATGCTTTCTGTTGTTTGCTGAAAGTATAAAGGTATTCTGTCATACAAATCTATTCAGGTCTACCCAGGCAGAAGGTCTAGAAGTTCTACCTACATCAATCATCTTGTCTGAAAGTTAAAGAAGTGAGAAGAAATGATGAGTGGTTAGAGCTTGAAAAGGGGCATGAGAGTGCTGAGTGGTCTTAAAAAAAATCGAAAAACAAAAAACCCAACACACATACCCTATACTCAAAAAAAAAAAAAAAAAAAAAAAAAAAAAAAAAAAAAAAAAAGAAAGAAAGAAAACCCAAAATTCTTTCACAAACAGTTTATTTCTGTTGCTATATAGTACATAATACCTGTAGTGTAATAATAATGATCAGTGTAGAGATAGCCAAGGACAAGTTTTTGAAAGGGACAAAAATCCACAACTCTAAGTTTGTGGAGCTGCTGAACTATAAATGAGTAAAAGTAGCTTAAGAGCAACAATAATGCAAACTTAATGCATGATAGCATTTCTGAGGACAACTTTGAGAAACAGATTGTGTTTATGCATTCAAAAGTTATTACTAGGGAATTCTTTTGGAGTGTCACAGTGCCATCAGGTCACCTTTGGCCATGATGTCTGATCACACACATTTGGAAAGAGTCATTGCTGAATGCAAATGCTTAAGTACAAGACATAGATCTTTGTAACAACTGATACAGTCTGACAAGATGCAAAAGTACTTTTGCAATTCCAATGGAAGACCTCACAAAGTCTAATAAAGTATCAGACAAGGCAGGTTTCTGAAGACATTAAAATAATAAATGTTCCCTGGCTAATCCAAGCAGAAGAAGCAAGGGCCACAGGAGACTGTCCACTACTACTGCTATCTGTGACAGATGAGATTTTGCTTAAAGGACAGCAGTTATTCCAAGAGATTCATGGTGTGACATTGTGAGTAAATGTATTTTACTTAACTTCAGACGTCAATATGAGAGAAATATGCACTTTAAGGGCGCAATTCACCTGAGATGTCTCAAATACAGGCCCAAAATGAGATGGTACAAGATGAAAAGCACCTTGAAAGCACGTTTTTCCTTAACAGCTATTAGAGTCTTGGGTAAGTTGCTTAGACATGTGAGTCTATATGGAAGACATCTGATTAGGCAAAACGCACCCCATGAGATTGAATTTGGGGTAAAAATGGTTTTCTAAATCAAACCAAGAGAGTCCAGCCAAGTCCAAAAACACAATTCAAAAGAAATGTTAAACTAAATGAAAGGTACAAATGATGCAATGAGATATAATGGATTCACTGTTCAACATCCTGAAACTCTGATGTAATAGTTAAACACTGGAAAAGACTTAAGGAGAGGAACTGCAAGGTGACAGTGAATTAACTCTTCAATGTGTAGGCAGGTTGTCTGAAGGATATTTAGGTGACAGATGGAAACAAAAGACAAATTTTGAAAAATACAGAATAGTAATACACTCTTTTCAGACAACAGGTCTACTGCAAGCATTGCAAAATGACCAAAATAATCAAGTAACATGTAAACAACACTGCATTATAAACCAGACACCTTCCTTTTAGTGAGAATCTGCTTTTGCTCCTATTCCAGGAAAACAGGATTACTTGTATAAACAAAGATGAATGATCAAATTAATCACTGCATACCAGGTAGTGTTTAGCCACTATATGGTACATTCCTATAGGCAGCTAAAGCTAGAACTGTCAGGATACAGGTGAAAGTGTAAGAGATCAGGACTTGTATATATGAACCACATTAAGGATTGATTCAGCACAATCCTACCCAATATAAGTGTCAATAGTGAAAGGGCGGACTGAGTCTGCATCTAACATCGACAGTGCATGCAGGAGAGGGCATACTGGTTAGAAAAAATGGCATAGATAAAGGACTGTGCAGCAGATTAACAGCCCCTACATTATAGCAGCTTCTGTCCTCCCAAAAGTAACTAATTGTTTGCAAATAAACTTTACCAAAAGCGGTATTTAGCTATATGAAATGGAGAAGTAATTTTGATATTCAAAGAGTAAATTCCACGTAGGAGAAAGGAAGCATTTCACAGAGAAACCAAGTAGCCAGTTCTGCATACGTCAGGATACAGTCCATGGCATCACTACTGGTCTATGGCACCAGTAATTTTCCTAAAGAAGAAATGGTTTGTTTTCTTCCAGCATAGTTGTGTCTCTTACCCAGGTGCAGTTCATGAGGCACAGTGAATCTTTCCGATCAAGCAGCCATGAATGTTTTCAATGTGTAAACAACAGCCTGCAAAAAGGAGGATTTTTAACTTGGGTCTCCTGGATGATCTATTAAACTGAGCTTTTGTTACAAAGAGGCCTGGAAATCATCATCAGTTCACATCATCCAGGACAGAGAAATGAGAACAGAGCACAACTACTGGCCGAAAGTGTTGAAAACAATCAGAGAATTACTAATTATATTTTATTTCTGGCAGCAGTGCATTTTCTCCAGGGCAGATGGAGTGTTTAAACCTTTGGCCAGTAATTACAGCCTGTTTTTGTTGTCTCTTACTGTACAAGCTACACTGTTACAAGTCTCTTCTAGGAGTTTGCAACTCCCTGTTAATGTTTCTGCAGCCTCCCTTAGGGAAGCCCTGACACTGCTCAAGATAATTAACATTATCTTCTCCCTTCAAGTTGCAGCTCTTGGAAAAACATTTTGCTCTAACCGACTTTTCCTTTTGGAATGTAGCCAAGAAACAGCAAAAGTGATATAGGGGAGGAAAAGGGAGGGGTGTCCACATCACACTAACAGGCTCAGCATAGGCTCAGAGTGGCAACAACTTCAGATAAGAGCTTTTCTTTACAAACAGTAGGGTTTGCCAGCCCACTCACTGGATAAAATAAACAATGATGGTTTACTAAAGCCACATTAACCATCCTTTCTCCACAAGTGACTCCACAATTGATGATAGGACAATATGGACAGATAGCAGAGACAGATGTTCAGGCTCTTAATAAAAGGGCCACAGAGTTCAGTGATGCCCATGACCTTTTATTTTAGTTTTTATAGATTCTGACTGTGCATCTTTTGCACACTAGATGAGCTCCACACACTTGTTACCTGCTTTAACCAGTTTCTTAACCTGCTCCTAGCACATTCCTTTAACTGCATAAAAGATATACAAGGTTTCTCCAATAACTGTTGTCTGAGCAATGACATGGTAAGCAGCTTCTTCTCATCCTTCCATGAGATGCTTACCTTGAGAAGCTGGTGTTGGCTAGGAGATGCAGTCCTAGGCAATGTTACAGGAATTACAAGTTTCTTGACTAGCAGGAAAAATTCCCTGACACTAGGAATTTTAACAGATTAAAACTTTGGTCCTTTATATCTTGAGTGCAGAAAAAATAAGGTTTCCTGCAAGGTTTCTTTCAGCCCTCTCTCATGTTCTGTAGGCAGTCAGTCCTGTTGCTTTCAGCCAGAAAAAGGTATGACCTTTCAGCATATGAGCAACAGAATTATTTTGTCACTTAACAGCAGGTTTAGATTACTATCCAGGCAGAAAAATTGCATGTCCCTATATTTCTCACAGTAGAAGGCCTCGTGTCTCAATAATATTTGGCTTTCATATCTGATAATAATCCATGATGGCAAAAATGGATCCAATAATCTCAAGTGACAAAACTTTTCAAATGACAGAAATGTAAGGGAGAGAAGAACAATTTGGCCATATCATTGAAATTGCTAGAATACTGTGGGTGGTACTTAGACACTATATTATGGCTAAGGGCCCTCAGAGCACTCAGAAGTACAACGCAAATCTGTTTAAAGTGAGATCTCTGTTTTCCTCCAGCTTCTGAGATGACCTGCCATATGGATTAGGCTACCAGCCCAATAAAGCTGTTCTTCCCAGAATATGTTTACCTTCCACTGAAATAAGTCCCATTGACAACAGTTCTGTGGTATCTAAGCTGGAGATGTGCTTCAATGGCAAGAGGTTTGGTAACTCATGTAACACCTGAGTGCTTCTCTCTTCAGTGACCCAGGTGAACAGAAATGATGGTGAATCATGGCTCTCCTAGCAGTGTCATCAGTTTGCAGAGTTATGTGGCTGTATGCTGTGTCAGGATGCTCTCTTCTGCTCATCTGCTGAAAAATACTCTGTTGGAAAAAGTGGAAAAATTCTCGTTGCTAAGTTATTGGACAGAGTGACCTGAGAGCATCTGAAAATGATGCATACTTCTGAATCTGTGAAGCTCATATTTATTAAAAAGAGAGAGACAAACACAATTTATACCTCATGATTAATGATCTGCTGCTTAGTGGAGATAAATAACCAGCCACCTATCCTATGAAACACTGTGACATTTTGTGCTTTTTTATTAAATGAGTAATGAAGATGAAAAATCCATCCCCGGTCAAAGTTCTCTCCTTCCCAGCTTTGGAATGTCCTTCCAAAGGTAAATGAAGCATTACAGCTACAGCTCTCTCAGGTGTTGTGTCATAATTTGTGAAGTATGTGCAGAAAGTTTTGTTTGTTGTTTTTTTTTTTTTAATGAGTTTAGAACAAAATACCTATACAGAACTGAAGATATATTTTCCTTTCATTTCAATGGAGTTTTTTCAGAAACTGCATTTAGATAGATTATTCCTAAACAACTCTGTTGTACCAGAGTACCAGCAGTCCAAAGTGTCTTTTTAGAAATCAGACCAGTGCAATTATCAGAAATTGCTTCTCAGAAGAAACTGAAAATGCAAATGTACTCCAAGAGAAATTTCAGCAAATGCAAATTCTAAAACCATTTGAAGTGGATTTGTAAGCCTTGAAATGTTTCCTTTATACATACTTTTATGCAATGACATGAACAGGAAAAGGCAGCTTTTGAAGGTTGGGGTTAGAAAGTGGAACTTTTCATTGGTGAATATTTGTTCACTGAAATATTGTCTTTGACTCATTGTTTTTTCATCAGTGTGAATAAGTAATTTACTATTTGATGTTATCGGAATGAGCCACTTATCTTTCATGAAGTAACAGCTTTCCGAAATAGAACATTTCAGGAACTTTCCCATTATTAGCATACACTGAAGTACATCAGTTGTCTGGTAGTATATCTATAATTTGCCAAAAATGCTATTTCTGAAGGTTATTAATTTCAATAGTATTTACAGAACACTGAGCAAAACCACTCTTCAGTAAACAGATGGTAGGCTGTACCTATATTCCTGGCAAATAAGTACTATTCTGCTTGCAGAAAGTGCTATTACTACTCAAGTCTTAAAGTTAATTGAAAGACATGCATGCACCATTTGACACCATTCAAATTACTATTCGAGTACTTTATCCAAATATCATAGTATTTTTACCAAACCATTTCATTAAACCAATTAAATATCTTCCACTGATCTGATCTTCTCTTTTTCATTTCTCCTTTTACTCAGCTTTATGTTTATTGTTACCTGTTGTTTTTCTTTTTAGATAGTTCTATTAATTTTCTTTCTTCCCCTCTAACTTAACTTCTGTAAATATTTGTAATTATCCATCATTTCTTATGTTGGGATTTTTGGGTTTTTGTTTTTTTGTTTTTTTCTGGATAGGCTTTAATAATCCCAAATGGGAGTTCTTTTGTAATTTGTTGTGATATCTTACAAACCTCATTCAATATCTGTTATTATACATGTTTTCCTTAATACCGTTTTTCCTTGTCTTCCCACAATAGTATGCATCTTTCCAGTATTGAATCAAGTCTGCTCTCTGAAGACTTTTTGCAACACTCAGATACTCCTCTTTCTACACTTGTCTAACTCCTCCTGTTTATGACATTCTCACTGTTCTGCACACACAGTGGTTTTATTCTGTATTTCCCTACATAAATAAATTATATTCATGCCTAGTCTGACCTTGGACATATTTTCTCAAGAGTCAGTTTTTAAAAAGCCACATGTATCATTTCCTTGTGAATCTTCAGCTTTACAGAACATCATTTCCTCTTCTCAAGGTATTTTGAAGTTAATTAAGAAACATGATTTTTTGACTATTTTTAGGTAGCCAAGACTCAAAAGTTCTACAAAAGCCAATAGAAGCTGTGGGGATTCAGCATTTCTGTCAGTAGTGGAAAAAGTTTTTGGCAGCATCTCAAGTCATTGCTTATAAAGTCTGGTACTTTGCCACAAATAATGGCTGCATAAAAGCCATTTTAGGCCACTGATCCATCACTTTTCACACAGCAATTTCCCACTTCTGGACACAGGCCTGGCCTCTGTTCACTACAGGAGAGGCATCTCTGCCAAGACTGAGAGAATCCATTATTAAATCCTTAATCGTGATTCCCTCTTCTCCTCCTGTTTCCTCAATGTCATGGTTGACAATTACTCTTCACATAAGACCAATTTCTCTACCAAAATAGTAGAAAAATATTCTGAGGTGACACAAGTCTGTGAACCTTTCTTGGAGCTTGGAGCTCTTAACATGGAGATCACAGGGACTATCTGTCTCTTGAGCTAGGGAAAAAAAAAAGTAAATGCTTACAATATGAGTGTGTATTTGATATCCTAGGGCACACCACATTTTACTGTGCTAACCTCTGCCACTTTGTAAACCTCTCCTTAGCAATCACTATTTCCTGAACAACAATAACACTTTCAAGGCCTTAATGTGCCTTTTCAGTTACAATATTTTTCTAAGTAAATAATTTCTTTAGGATTTTTGAAAGCTTTGTCTGCTTCAGCTGGATCCATCTGTCCTTTTTTTATCCTCTGTGCAAATCCAAACTGTGATATTATACAGACAAGTAACCTTTCAGACTCCTTTCAATCCTGCTTGGTTTTATTTTTTGTGGGAAAATATTTTCATATAATCTCTAAAAGATGCTTAGGGATGTTTGTTACTTCTTTCTCTGAGTATTCCTACAAAAGCCATGAGAAGCCCTGGACTCTGCAGCAAGGATCTAACCCAGAAGAAGCCCATAATGTCCAACTACAAAGCACACTACTGCTTCGGGTCCAATTCCAGCTGTAAGCCACAGAAAAGTTTCCTCATTTCTAGAATACACAGATCGGGTAATGCACGAAAGGGCAAGTGTCCCCCTTTTCGGAAAAGTCCCCTTCCAAAGTTTTTTCTTGCGCTGTACCAGGACCCAGCGTGGGTCCCAGCAGAGGGCGCTGCTGCTCCTGCAGAGCTGTGGTGGCAGGGGACGAGCCAGCTGGGGGCAAGCAGCCCTACTGACCCCCACGGAGGGACCCAGGTTTTGAGCGGGACTGAGCCGATTGCTTTAGGTAGAGATCTGTCATCTTGTGATGGAGGTAATGCCTTTTATGACAGTGGGAAAAAAAAAAAGAAAAAAAAAAAAAAAAAAA
>VZRU01010131.1:0-24884 GCA_013398155.1 Pedionomus torquatus | reverse complement strand
GGAGGGAGAAAATGCTTTTTATGAAAGGGGGGGAAAAAAAAAAAAAAACAAAAACCACAAAAAAAAAAACCCACACCTTGCATATTAGGTATAGAACAAAATCCAATCCGATTACAGAAAAGGATGCCTGAGTGCATTCACGGTCCACATTTCTATAGATGTGATGCCAGAAATCCAGAGTAGGGACTAAACTAAAGTATTTGTGAATATATGGTGAGCTTAAAGCCCAATATAAACTAGAGGTTTTAGGCAAGCATGAATTTTACCAAAATGAGACAGGTTAAGTAGTTTACTGCGAATAGTTCATGCTAATGGGGCAGGGGGGATGTGGGGGTGTTGTGGGTGTTTTTACAAAATCTTTAATTGCAGGTCAGTTTTCTCTTCCCTCATGTAAAGACACAGACAAACAGAGATACAGAGGTGGAAAAAGCCTTCTACTAGCCACTCAGCAAGCTGTTGTTAGAAGTGGGAAGATACTAAATCCTCCTGAATCCAACCCTAAATCCCCAATACATTAGGCATGCTGGAGAACGTCAACAAAGTACTTCTGCAGAAATCTCAGAGACTTTTATGTTTTATAAGCTTGGGCAAACTGTATTGCTAGTCAGCCTTGGCCTTGTGAAGCTGTGTGATCTGTCACTTTGTAACAAGAGCACAAAAATTATCTATCACACTAGATATCACATCAGACGAAAAGTCCATGTAGTCTAGTACCATTTTTCCACCAGTGAACAGTGGCAGATGCCAAAACATTGAAAATTTTAAAACACAGGAAGCACAGGGGACTCTTTTATCACTTTGTCTCATTTCTGAGCAGCCAGCTGTTCAGGGCTTTTTTCTGAGCTGGGGCTATACTATTATATTAAACAGGGGCATGGACACATCCCACTGGACCAGGTTGCTGCAAAGCCCCATCCAGCCTGGCCTTGAACACTTCCAGGGATGGGGCATCCACAACTTCCCTGGGCAACCCGTTCCAGTGCCTCACCACACTCACAGGAAAGAATTTCTTCCTAATATCCATTCTAAATCTCCCTTCTTCCAGTTTAAAACCATTACCCCTTGTCCTATCAGTACACTTCCTGACAAAGAGTCCCTCTCCTGCTCTCCTGTAGGCTCCCTTCAGATACTGGAAGGCTGCGAGGTCTCCCCAGAGCCTTCTCTTCTCCAGGCTGAAAAACATGTTAATGTTGCATTATAGTACCAATTCTTCCTCTAGATACCAGAACAGAGAGTGCATCTCCTGTAATAAATCAGAAGAGAGAGATGTCTCAAGTATTTTTCTTGCTTACATAACTTCTGATTCACAAATACTCTTGCCACTTCTGTTGACACTGGATATCAAACAGCAGATCAAAACCATTTTTGCTTAACCCATGCAACATTATATATAATTTAATCTGACCTGAATCATTGGATTCTTAATTACCTTTTATAGCATAAAAGTACAGAGGTGAATGGTCTGTTTATGAGTTGGGAGCAGTTGCTTTTCTCTTCTTCCTGTGAAATATCCAGTATTAACTACATGAGAGAAAGAGCATAGTGGACTAGACAGTTTTTGTTCTGTTTCTTTGAGTTTATTCCTACATTCCTGTGTTGTTGGGGTTTTTATTTGGCACTCAATACATTAAAATGATGACTTTTCATGGGCAAAATATGTAATTGCCAGTATGAAAGATGTTATAGCTTTAATTAACCATCACCTGCAGCCTCTTTCACTTACACATTGGTATCAAAACAAAAGCTGTAACTATGTTTAAAAAAGCAGCAACATGAAAAGATCAGTGGCTCTCAGACACTGTTCATTAATTCTTTTGTATTTCCCTACTGTTACACAACTTTTATATTATGTCATGCAGTTCAGAGAGCTTTCCCAGTCCCAGCCCTTTATGGTGGCATTCCTTTCAGTGTACACCAACAGCACCACACCACCAACCACCCAAAACTCCTCTCCCACTCTTCCTACTTCTGTAATTGCAGACAAAACACTATTGTACTGTGTTACCAAAATAAAGAGATCATTTATACTTTAGAATTACATCAAATTCTTGGCTGATCAAACAATAAAATTATACTTTAACATTAGCTGATATTTCCCTGTAACAACTGTGCAGCACAAGTGAATCAAAGGCTAATATATTACAGGTGACTTTGATAATTAACTCCATGGAGAAACCAATTTTTGTCTGGGGACAGTAACAGTGGTTCTCCAAAAGGAAGAAAAAGTCAATTTTTCTTTTACAAATTCCCTAATGATGCAAGATAATCTTGCAATTAGTCCATACAAAAAATAAACACAGTTTTAAGAAAAGGGTTATATCTCTTTGTATTGTGTTGATTTCAATACCAAGAAGGTAAGTCAAAATTCCCAGTCTCCTTGACATGATTTAAAAAAAAAAAAAAAAAATAGTGTATTGGCTTGTTTAGCCTGTAGCAGTGTCTGATGGGACAGAAATTTTGCAGGATTTAAAATGACAAGGCATTAGATCTTGATTATGCAGGATGGATTACGGGGAGAACTATGCAAATATAAAGTCCTTGTTATGAAACTCCAGGCAATTCAGTTGGTGGGAGTTCCTCTTACAAAACAAGAGGCTGTGTTCAGAGTTGTGAAATTTGGGTGGGGCTATAAATGAAATATTTAGGTAGATGATAGACTTAGTAGTCAGTGATTTAAGTTATTCCAAGGAAGTGATTCCACACTAATTGAAAGGGAAAAAAAATAATTCAGCCTCGAATACCAACAAATACGGTATGTTGCCTGGTAAATACCCTAGTACAAGCAATGGAAAAGACCTAATAGGGCCATAGGGTTCATCTCTGCTTTCCATTATCTTTACAAACTGCTGCTCAATGCTCTCCAACTCAGTAGTCTCTACCACAGCTGCACTGAAACAGGACCTTTGCTGCTGTACTCAGCAGCCAATGCATTGCCATTTTCCCATTCCTGTGTGATGAGTTCTTCAAAGTAAGAAACATCTGTAGCAAAAACTTCTCCACAGCTAGCATGGGAACATTCTCCAGAAGAATACATTATGAGGATTTATATCAGACCTCAAGTCTTTTTTTTTTTTATTTTCTTCTTCCTCTTTCTGGCCATCTGATAGATGTTTGGCCTTTTAAACCACTCAAACCTCACACATCAAAACTGATACTCTTTCAGCATGTGCTGTCAGCACAGATTTGGAGCTAACGACTCACTGCTTCACTTATTGCTCAGTCCTAGGTGCAAAGGGTCAATGTGCATGGCCTGAATCCTCACTGATCTCATAACTGTTTTTTTCTTATCCCTACCATCAATGATGATGAGAAGTTCTTAAATTGCAGTATATCGTGTCTTGGACCTGTAGGATCAAGAAGGGAATGAAAGTTCTTGCCTTCTGCCCAATGGATATCTCCTGCAGGGTCAGGTCATTCTGGCCATTCACCACCCACTTGCCATTTCTCTTTCCCTCTTCTCCTCTTTTTTCTGCTCATCTACCATTTTTTATTTCTCACTGTACAATATTGAGCTTGACTGCGCTGCAAAACTATCAACTTTTCTTGCATGAATAGCTGAACTCTGGTGAGTTGAGAGAAGGAAACCAGGGAGGATCAGGTACAGCTGAGAATTGTGCTCTTCTAATGAGCATGGATATTCATAGCTTATTCAGCAGAAGTAGATGGGAATTGTGAGAATATCTTGGTTTGAGGTAAAACAGAATGAATTTTCTATTCAGTAATTTTAATTTGCTGTTGAGCCTCTTCTAACGAACTGAACTGTCTGAGGTTAACAGCATTTAGAGAAACTGAAACACTTCACTTTCAGTTTCTGGGGTTTATTTTTTGGTTTTCTATCAATTTTAAAAACCTATTTTAAAATAGATCAGGGCAAAATAAAATTTAAGCTAACTGAAAATATTTATTTTTATTTCAGTTTGCATTTTGAACCAAGACTGTTTTCTTGGGTTTGTGTTGTTCACCTGACTTATAGTTGTAAAAAAGTGACAGGCTTTTCAAACCCATGTTTCTCAGCACCATGTCAACACTCTACCACCAGTACTCGCATTAACTTTTTTCTTAGAACTGGCTGAATAATATTATCAAACAATGCATAAGAAAATTTATTTTAAATAATGAATTATGCATTTTTTTCTTTCACTCAGCCACAAAGAGATATAGGGTAACTTTATGAGTGTATCTGCAAAATATTTCTATAGCTTCTGATTGAATATTTTGTTTTGCTTTCTGGCAAACTGCACTAGTATATAATTTTTAAATGTTTTATGAGACTATAAACACATTTTTTTGTTAAGAAAAAATGATTGAGTTTTTCCTAAATCTGTCAAAGTCCTGTTAAATGGGTCTTGATTTTCTTTTATTAATCTTTCTTGCCTTTATTTTTCTATAAAGCATTTGTTTTGCATCTCATGCCTTCGGAGAATGTCAGTTCTATTCACTGTAAAAACTCACTTTCAAAACAACCTTTTTGGCAACAGAGAGGAAAATGCTATCATTGGTAAGGAGCACCATATCATGTTACAAATGTTCGCTCCTATTAAGCATTTTACTGTTGAGAGCTAGAAATACTCACAAATTGTCAAGAAAGATATAGAAACACATTTGATATACCTAGCAGAACTAACAAGCTAAGGCTGCTTCATGACCAGCTGATAAAGCATGTGGAAAGCCAATCCAATCTCCCTGCTTTGGGTTAGCCTGTGAGAGCATTTCATTCAAATTACTGGTAAGTCTTTACCTTTATATATGTTGGCCCAATTAAGTTTCCAGCAATTCTTCTGGGAGTCACAAGACAAGGCTGTAATGTCTAATGAGAACTCTGAGCTGGAAATAGCAATAAGATAACATAAAATAACTTCAAAATCAAGAGATAGGGAAAAGAGAGGGGAAAAAGGAAAAAGGAAAAGGAAAAAAAGGAAAAGGAAAAGGGAAAAGAGAAGTCATTATGTAATAGAAGACAAACAGAAGATAGAATATCTGTTTCTCCATGCGTTTTCAGAATTAATCCTATATGGACAGATTGGTGTTTAGCAAAGTTTATGCCTACTTTTTTAAGGGTTTACCAAAGTAAGGTGTAATGTTTTGTTTCCAAGGCAGAGCGGCAAATAGGGTTGCTTCAAGCCAGCAAAAGAACAGAAAGGACAAAATAGAGAGGTGATGGCAGTTATAGGGTAAAGTGAAAAAGAATTAAAGAAGCTTGAAGGTTCAAAGTTCTACAGCAAAGACTGGAGAGAGGGCACTATTTCTAGAGAAAAGGGAGTCCCTCCCCAGAACAAGGGACATAGCTCAGGTAGGGATTGGAAGGAAGGGTCGCTGACAGCAATTTGGAGAAAGTGCCTACATGTGGACAGAGGGATGTGGCATAAATAAGAAGTCTCTGGTTGGAAACGTAAAAAGGATGGGAAGCAGTTCTGGGGTTGGAGGGCTTATTGTGGAACAGAAGCAGCCCATATTAATACTCTCACAGGTATACATATACCTTTAACTGGAACCCCCATATTGGGTCTGGAGGTGCACATAAGGCCAGTCTTCCTCTTTTCACTCTTGATGCAAAAAATACTTTTGTGTGCTCAAAATGAACGTGGTGCCCCAGATGTCATTAGCTTTCAGCCCACATATGCTAATAGGGCAATCCCTACAAACATGTTTCATAAAAGTAAAGTATTGGGGGAATTGAAGACCACAGGGGATTATACATAAGACATAAAGGAAACAACTTGAACTAGAAAATTAAACAAAGTGGGTTTGTTTGTTGGTTTGGGTTTTTTTTTTATTTCATTTTATTTATATTTTAAAATAAAAGCAGAAGAAGAGCATTAATATAGATCACTCAAAAAAGATAATTTTTCAGGATGCACATGATTTTATTAGACCTTGGGTTGCTGTTGCTGGTTTTCTCCTGCCACCATGTTATTAACAGAAGTTTAAAAATTAAAAGCAAAACTTAGATGTGAGAAGTTAGGAACCAAAACTAAAATAACTTTGCTTAAACTCTACTGGCTTAAGCAGAGAAGCAAAAAAAATTCCCCTACTCGTCCTGTCTGTAATTCAAGGCAGGCTCAGGCTAGAAGCAGCATAGTCTTTAGGCAGAGGCAGACAGGCTAACTGGCAGGGACACAAAACAGCCATGTTTTCTTGGCTGGCTTTGCTTGCACTGGAACCCTGAAAGTGATGCTAACCACTGTGTTGCTACGAGGACCTGAGACTGTGATTCCTGCAAGGAGCACTACCCCTGGAGAAGGACTCTTCACTGGCATCTCTTCTCCCTTTGCCACAGCCAGAGTCCACCATCTTGGCTCACCAGAATTTTTCAGGGAGTTTCCATCCAGCTTGGCTCTCGCCTGCAGTCATCCTCACCCAGCTGACATCTGGGGTGACACAGTTCTCACACAGGACAGTTCTTCCTCAGCTTTGGTATTTCTATTTGCTATGCAGAAATGCTTGCTAGGCACAGAGGCAAAGCTACAGCAGCTTCACAATGACTTTTTTTCTCTTCTCTACAAAACAGAGGGAAGAAAAATGCTGGAAATTTCCTTTTTGTTTTGGTTTTATGTTTCTTCCCCTAGAAAAACCATCCTAGGTACAAGTGGTACCCAATGCACACAGTTTTGAAATACGGGATTTGCCACTTTGAAAGCCAAATAATGGGGTTGATGGAACCTCTGGTACAGACTATGAAGAAAATACTCTTGCCTGAATCTACTCCAGCCACTCACAGCACCATAACTGAAGTTCATGGCATGACATAGTTGCTACCAATAATTATAGAAGGGCCTTTACTATGTGGCGACATTGGTTGTCTCAAACTTTCATTTCTAAATAGCCCTTTTAGCTGTGACTCTATGTAAGGCAAATATTAAAATGTGGTGGAAAGTACAGAATTGACTATAGACTTGGATAGAAATAGAATGAAGGAATGAAATAGAGTTCTTACCTTTTAGATTGTCATCTTAGGTGTTTCTCACAATTATTGAGAGATAAGTAGGATTAAATTTAGTTAAATAAGGGTTACATAAAAATAGAGACAGAACTGAGATGAAACGGATAATGTTTTTAAACATACTGAGTGGGTTTTTCTTCTCTCTCTCAGTTTCTTATGAGTTAACGACCCTATCTTTTTTTACACAGTTGCTGCTATTTGCAGTGACTTTTCTTTGGTCTGATTTCCAACTACTATCAAATCACACAGCAGCTGCAGAAGAATGTTTTCTTCACTAAAATTTCAGTGGGGTTTAGCCAGTTTCTCTGCAACAGAGAATTTACATCTGTAATTCATATGCTTGACATTTCTAGATGGAGAATTGTAATTTGTTCTGTGGATCTACATTTGGACCATTGAACTACATTTTATCTCCAACTGATACCTAAAAGTGGGCAAAATTTAACAGCTTACATTGTATATTTTATAATGAACATGGCCTTTGACTTTTCCTATGGCTTCCTGAAAAAAAACCAGTGGATTTTCAGGGATTTGTTTTTTCTTCTACAATCCAGAACTTTCTGAGAGTGAGATTTACCCAAAACCATCCTGCCAGTTATGATCACAAAGAAGTTTCAGTTAGACACCCTTATCTTTTGTAGGGTTTTTTAGCATTTGCAGAGGTTTTTTTTCATCAGCCATCTCATCTGCTTAGTTGACTAAAGTCTTAGCTGGGAAACTCAAAGGACTGCTGAAAGACCAGCTTGATTTCCGTTAGCAGGGATGGATTGTGATATAGATCTTGAATGCTTGTGGTTATCGGTGGTTTCTGTGGAATGAGATTTGTATTTCACAGCTGTTTATTTAAGAATTGCCAAAGAAGAATCCAAAATGGAGTTAAGAGGTTTCTTTGAGCAGATGGAACCTAAGCAAGTATATACAAAAGAAAGAAAGATGTGTTCAGGGAAGTGTGGTTAGGTTATAAGCTCTAGCACTTAAAGGCTAGAGAATGGCAAAGTAATGTATGCTGTACAAATCTTGGACTACACTGCAGTTTCTACTTCCCTGGCCATGCTTTTTTTCTACTTCCCATGCTTTTTTCTCCCTCCAGCATACATCTGTCTTTCAGTATGCAGGCTGAACTGTTTTCCTTCTTGTGCTCCTGCTCCTTCCTCTCCACTACCTTCCAAGTAGATTAGCCAGGATCCGCTTACCTGCCAAAATCAGGTGCAGCCAACATGTGATATCTGATGCCACTGCTGAGCTGTTCTCTTTCCACATCTTGTTTATTATTCGTTGTCCAAATTGTGCCCCACACCCTGTATTAATGCACGTGACTCAAGGCCTTCCCTAGATACAAAATAATTATTTTCCTCCTGGGGTTTCCTGTACCCTGCTGTAGTCACCAAGTGGTGCACAAACACCAATTAAGTTATTTTCATAACATGCCAGTGAGACAGCAAGGTATTATTACACCCAATTTAGATGTGGAGAACTAAGGTATGAGAAACCGTGGTTCCACATATAAGCTATCAGCATCTTTAACTACACAAGCTTGGACCATTCATGGAGCAGGGCTGACCCATTAGCTAAATGAGGTAGAGTTACTGTGGAAAAATAGGATGTGATCATGTTATTAAAGACTAAGTCATACTACAAGTGCCCGATAGGGTCAAAAGAACGTTACTCAATCAGCTGCAATTCTGGCATTTCCTAATCTTTCAAGATTAATTTCTGGCCCTTAATTACATTATTTTACTACAGCTAATATTTGAAGATTGTAGGATTGACCCATCACAAAATCAGGAAAAGGGAAATTTCATTAGATCTCATTATTCTGATTTTCATGAGAGTTATCAGAAGGGTGTGAGCCTGCAGGCTCACTGTATAGTCCTACAACACCTAAGCTGCCACAGGCTGTGCTTCTGTGAAGGTCTAGACCCAGCTGCTGTTAGCTACAAGGCAATCTAAGGGGAAAACAACTGCACAGTTTCTTTCCATTTTTATCAGTGAAGGACCAATAAACACTGACAGTAGATAAGTGCTATGAAACTACAGCCTAAAGTAGTAGCAGTTTGTTGTGTTCTTTTTCTGGATAAGCATCACTTCCAGCGATACTGTTTGATCTGCAAGTTTCATGGGATTTTTTTATAGTATCAGAGACTCAGATATAGTCAGTTTTATTCCCAGTTTTGAAGAGAAAGGTACTGATTTTCAGTCTCCCAAATATGACCCTTGGCATTGCACTTGCACCATGGGCTCTATTGATAATATACATTTTAAGCTGTTTCTAATAACTTCTTAATAAAATACTGCAGGGTGTTTTCTCTATTTATAATTCATTAAACTGAAAAGTAGAATTCTCAGGTAATGCATATAGGAAGGAGAGATGAGGTGTTTAGATTTGGATTGAATCTTTTGGCAACTTCACTGAGAAACAACTCCTAAAGCTTTTTAATTTGAAGACTTGGACAGGTTCATCTGCAGGAGTGATTCGTTAGGTTTTCACAGGATTAAGTGGCCTATTTCAAAAGTTTCTTGGAGCAATACTCTCTTGTGGAGATGTGTGAAGTGCAAAATATTGAAACCCAAAATGGAGATTTGATGCTTTTATATGGGTGGGATCAACACATAGAAATTGTGTTATTTTAAAATATTTCTCATCCTACTTTGCCTGTGTTTATAGTTAAGTTTTCTGAAAACAATAATACATTGCCTGCAGACTCCTAAAATGAAAACCCGTATCTTTCACATTGTCAGATCTACTAGGCAATCACTGTGTACACAGTAGTGTACTCCAGAACCTGGCCTAAAAATAGGAGAATTGCAGGATCTCACTATATAAGAGAGACAGGCATTAGCAACAACCGACTGAAGAAATACAGCTAAAAAATACACTAGAAATGAAATATAAATGTAGTTATGTGCTACACCGTGTCCCATCAGGCTCACAATTCCCATCATCTCTCTTTGCTCCAACTCCAATGACAATTTTCCTTGTATCTTCCCCTTCCCAGGTGCTTATGCTGTATATTTTTATCCACCCATTTCCAAGTGCTCACTTCTGTTAGCTGGACAGTGACTCACCTGCCTATATTTCCTCAGCTCATCAAGTTACCATTTTTCCTCTTCTTGTTGAAATATCCTTCTTTTCCTGTTGCCATTTCCATCCAGCTTTCAAATTTTTTATACAGGCTCAATCATTTTCTTCAGTAATCAGCCTGAGTCTTCAAGTCAATGCCTACTCCTTTCCTAACTCATCTATTCCCAGTAACTTCTTTCATACCCTCTCCTCAGTTTATTATAAACATCTCTGTTGTCTCCAACCTCCTCATCTATACCTTTCCTCACCCACACCTTTCCTCATTCCAGTTGTAACAAACTCAACCACCGAGTAAAGAGGATCTGGTTCCCATCCCATCTTCTTCAGATTACAGTGCTTCTTCCTACACAGATCCTGCATCTACTGCAGAATTCAGGGGAAACAGCTAAAACCGCTTCCCTCATTTCAAGTTTCCAGTGTAGCTGGATATCCAAGTATCAGAATAGCTACTGAAGAAAACCTGTAGGTGCACAAAGGTAGATCCAAGCCCATACAGTCACCACCTATGGAACATTCAAGGAAGTCCACAGGAAGAGAGAAGAGGTCTGCCCTCCACAAACCACTATTCTTTCTTAAGTCTTGAACATGGCTAAATGCATGCAAATTCTAGTTTGGGTTTCAGAAGACACATTCATGGCAACATTGTATGTCCAGTTCTCATACTGAGTTCATTCTTCAAGGGCAAGGGAAAAAAGTCAGCAGCAGTTATTGCTATGAAACAGTAGAATAGTTGAATGTACAGCTATAATAGCAATCCATTATACATAAGTCTTTTCCAACATTATTATTATTTATAAACAGACTGGGGGTTATATTTTGTTCCTCAGCTTTTGTCTTAATAATGCCCAAACTTTTGTGGCTTCAATTTAAAACATAATCCCATTCCAAGACCAACCTAGATCAGATGTATGCACCCAGATGATTAATATTTGGCAAATTTAGAAGAAAATTAAAACAGAGAAAAATGGAAGAGCAAGGCAAGCCCAGCAATTCCTAGGCTTGCCTTTAATAAAATATTTTATTAGTCTTAATGAGTCTTCTTCTAGAAACAGAGATTGTTTGCTTAAGCGAGTAGTTTATAGGATTGACCTATAATAGGGAAAACTATTTCATTTAGTAAACAGAACATTTGGGAAAATAAATCCTTTGCATGTGTTGAATTATGGACAGCTTTGGTCCACCTTGGGACAAATTGCACATTTCTCAAGAACTCAGCATCTGTTGTACATTTGGCAAACATTACCCACTGCTCTCTTTTCCTAGGACTCAGCATAATACTCCCTGAAGAGAAGTCTACTGGGAATAATTTTGAATGAATTTCTACCAACAAAGAAATATCTCTTCTTGAGTAAAAATTGAAGTGCTCGTCAGAGATCTATTGATGAAAAACAAGTTCAATAAGTTAGTGTCGCATGATCTGCAGTATTATTGTAGCACATACTCTAATAATAGTGCCTAATGCAATTGGAATTAATTGCTGTATCTTTTTATTTTTTTTATTACCAGGCAATACCAGGCTAACAAAACAATGATGTAGGGCTATTCTAAATTTAGTTGCAACAAATATCTACCTGCAAATAAAAACTACATATTTGTTCATGTGTACTGAAATATATTTCATTGGTTTATAGATTCATTGTAGTCTTTTGTGAAAACCCAACATCAATCACAAAACAAATAACAAATACATAAGAAAAAATTGTTTCTGATTATTTGCTGATGTATTCCTCATGGAAGGTATTTTATTTGTTGTCACTGCTCTTGTTATCTTTAACAACTTCTGTGATGTAATTGTGGTTTTAGTTTATCATTCAGACAGGTGGCATGAATCCAGTCCTCCAATATGCAAGAATTTATTTGCATTTTTATTTTGTCAAGAGACAATGAAAGCAACGAGTTCTGTCTAAATTAAAAGCTTTGTTTTACCTTTTAATTTGAAACCTATAATCCATTCATTCCTCTTGGTGGCCAAGCACAAAGGCATTAATGACATCTAGATAACTCATATAGATAGCTTGTGTACATCAGCATTGTGACTCAGTGTATATAGCCTGCGATTTGTGCCATGCTAGTAATACATCCTGTTGATCCATTGGCTGCATTATGCAGGGCTGACTTTGAAAAGGGAACTGGATGATTTCTAAATATATGAAAGTATAGGAAAAATTAGGAACACTTGTTACTATTATTTATGTGTTAGGGTTTTTTTCTAGGCAGAAAAGAATGCTTTCTCAGAGTTCTTTCACTTTCATGTCTTCTCCTACTCTTATAGCTGAAAAAATCCAGAGAAATCTGCCAGCAGCTGGAGCTGTGGGTTTGTGCAGTAGCTTACACATTTAAGGAAATACCAGCTGGAAATACCTGTTGTCATTCATTTTATTCTAAAACAACTTTCTCAAAACCACAGTCTTCTGTGTTTAAAAAAGAAATTGAGTGAAACAGAAGTAACACTAAATCTTAAAAGGATTACTTTAGAAAGATTAGCTTAGAAAGATTTTCCCCTTGAATTTGCTTTGTTTGCAGACAGTGACTGACTCTTCCATAGCAAAATTTGTCCTATGAGCATAGAGTTCTTAAGGGTTTATCAAGTCTACTCCCTCTTTAGCATTGATGCTGACATATACATACTTTGAAGATCAAAGGGAAACACCTCATATGGCACACCAGAGACAGCATCTGATTATTTCAAATTCCTCTTCCCAAAGAATGACCACCTCTTTCCAGTTCTGAGAAACCACCTCTTGCATAAGCACTAGATGGGTTTGGTCTTTTCATGGTACTCTGCATACTTTTAAAACACTCGGTACCCTCAAGTCCTGCTGAAGTCAGTGGGAAACAAAGTGTACTTCTAAGAGTGATCAAAGCCTGGCCAAAGGGAAGCTCAAACTGATGGTCAGAGTCATTATTAAGACACAGACATGAATAAGATCTATGAAGGCTGGAAATGCAGCCAAAACACAGTTTCAGACACATAATATGAGTATTTTTCTTCATGTGCAGTCTGCCAGTTCTCAGTTACTCAAGGCTGTCCTCAGTTAGGCTCTAGCTCAGCAAAACAACTGAAGCAAGTGCTTAAATTTAGGTGTGTGAATATTCATGCTCAAATCACACTGAAACACATACTATTACTGTCCCTTATTCTTAGGATTTATTCTCTCCTCTATCCTTTCTTAGCTAAATACTCCCTCCTCTCCCCTGAGGCTCACAGAACAAAATTTGAAAGACCTTGGGAGCTTTCCCGGGCTGAGAATTCTCAGGAATATTTGTCTGCATTTCTAGCATTGTCTCTTCTGTAAACATTTTTGCAAATAAAATCTTACTTAGCTGATTCTTGGGGGGAAAAGGGTGTTAATAAAATAGCAGGGTATTTTCCCACTTTTTTCTTTTATTTTTTTTCTTCTTTTTTTTTTTTCAAATAAATTCTTTTTGTACAATTATTCTATTATGTTTTTACCAGAACCTTCTACTGAATTTTTTAACATATAATGCTTAATTTCAGCTCCAGGCTTCTCAATGCCATTAGGCTATTTAACACAATTTTTATTTAATGAGTCAGTGTAAATCAATAGCAAATTGGATATTTGACCCATTAATTGTTACCTTAAGTCTTTTATTTACCATATTTACAGATTTATTTCTTTTTAATGGGGAAAAAACTTAGCTTTGTCTCTAGGAGGATTCTGTAGCTTGTCAATTAATTTACATGTTACAAAGTTTGACTTCAAGCCCTTGGGGCACTTTGATCCCACACTGAATGGAGCAGAGCTTTCCAAAATAAGCTTGCTAACGTCAGAACCTCTTGTTGCTAAGAGGAGAAGTAAGTGTAGCCTGGTAAAAGCACGTTATTTCAACAAATCCATTTGAACTGGAAGCCAACCTGCTAAAGACAATGGAAATAGTTTTAAGCAATACATACCAGATTGTTACATCAGCCAGTTTTATTGGAGCAAGAAAAAAGTGCAAGGGTATTGAGGAAAATAACAGGGGGAGAAAAACCCATGTCCTCTACTTACAGAGACTGCAGAATGTAAATGTGTTCTATCAGAAAACTAATGGAGGTGAGAATGACCTACCCCAGGCTAATAATGTACAGTACATGCGAGTCCTCAAAAGAATTTCCAATTAAGCTTCTTTTTATTACCACACTAACCAAAGGCTCCACTACTGCATGGTACATTACTTTTAAGAACTGAACATTCATTTAGAGCAGAGGTAGGTATTGCCACCCCAACTAGGAGGAATGCTACGCAGTATTGACCCTCACCTAGGAACAGATATAACTTGATAAAGCAATACATGCTCACAGTATTTACAATTCACAGTCAACTTCTGACCGCCTGGGTGGATCTCTGCACCATATTCCTTTACTTCTCTTCAATTTCTAGCCCATTAAAAATAAAACACCCTACAGTCTCACATTCTGACCTTAAAGACACATGCAAATGCACACACACTCCTAAGCAGCTGCTAACAGAGTAAAATACAAGATTGTATGTCAGTATTAAATGATACACAATGCTGGTGGCATGAATAGGAATGAAAAATTTGTCACTTTTTGGAAGTTTCACAAGCTCTACTTGGTAGCTATTACATGTTTAACTAATAGCAGTGGAATACAACTTGTTAATTCCCACGGGGTCATGGGAGAAGGCAGAAGTGTGAACCGGCTGAGTGAAAATCTCCAGTGAGTTTCAGTGTGATATCTGCTTTAGCAGGCAAGCCACTATATATATACAGCTGATCCATTTATCACTTGTTTTTCAGAAAGCTCTTAGATGTCTGTGAGACTGGTTTGATTTTTCTTTGCAAAACTATTGTATCTTAAAAATAATGAAAGCTTAAAACCACACAAAGAATTGGTTCTGGTGGTTTCTGTGTCCTACCTCTGCATGGTGGGTTGATTGTTGTTCGGGGTTGGTTTTTTTTTTTTTTGATTGCTGCATTTTAATTCCCTTTATACCATTGACATGTTTTAATGGCCAGTTTTCATAGCCTTTTTGGATACTCATGCATTTATACCAAAATTATTCTGGTTTAAATCCTTTAAGTAAGAAGAAAATATCTGTGCTCAAAAGAGATACAGAATGCTGCTGATTTGGGAATTCTTTTTATTGGCTTAGGAGAGTTGAATCAAGCCTAGCTTATGGAGTGCATACAACTGATGCCGACTTCAGGGAAATTCTTTGAATTCAGGGTAGTTCTACCTTGCTTATATACGTGATCATGCCAATTGCTAAGGAAAAGTCTTTTAAATGCCATAAATAAAAATCAAACATCATAGCTATAATCAGTCAGCAAATACTGGAAGGAAAAACCAGTTTTGCATGACCCTGAACCCATGGAAATTACCATGGTAGTGGTAGAAAGACTTGGGATTTCATGGTGGTTTTCCCATTGATTGTGATAGATGTTGGAATAAAACTTTCTGCTGTCTGGCCACATTCATGTTCCTGCTCACTGTGTAGTTCTCCTGATTTTAATACTGGGCACCTAACTCTGATTTGGTTTTCTCAGCTTTATCATTCAGCTAATTAATTGGCATTAACTCTGTGAAGTGCCATGGTGGAAGATTCCACATTAACATAATGTACTGTTAATGCTATTATTTTGTGTGAGCAATTGGAAAATAATTGTCCCTTAAATATGAATTCACCTCAGCCCTGATCTTTTGACATCACTTGCAGCATATATCTGAATCAGACTCTATATATATTTCATAGACAAACTTTTCACAGAGTTTTATTTTAAATTCTTATATGCAAGACCTTGAAGGTGAAATGTACACTTACTCAATCACATCGCAATGTCCCTCTAACTAGAAACATGACCGGTTCTGTTAATTTACCTGAAAGAAGAAAGGCTGTGCAATGGAGTGAGCCTTAATCTAAGCCTCAGGAGACTGCCACTCAGCTCTTTGTTTTTCCAGGTGCCTCCTCTGTGACTTGGTATGAATTGCATATACCCAGACTCTGAAAGGTATTTCATTATCTGCCATTAAAATCTCATTCAAACTCAGTCAGCTGCCTAAATCACAGAACTAAAAATAACCCTATAAAAATAACCTGGGATTTATGATATCTCAGAATATTTCCTACTCCACTTAAACGGACTATCTATATCTATTGTATTACTTACAGACATTTGCTTCATATTGCCACGTGTTTTACCTGCTTTTATACATAGTTAATTAAGGAAATTCCTTTATTTCACTTGAAAAACTATTCCAGTACTCACTTACCCTTAAACGGA
The DNA here is from genome assembly GCA_013398155.1 of Pedionomus torquatus. Classification (NCBI taxonomy): domain Eukaryota; kingdom Metazoa; phylum Chordata; class Aves; order Charadriiformes; family Pedionomidae; genus Pedionomus; species Pedionomus torquatus. The sequence continues at coordinate 8,613 of VZRU01010131.1, read as the reverse complement.
TTTCTGGTCTATCAGAACACGCCTCATTTCTTCACTTAGAAAATGGGGTGACTTTCATTATTTAACTGAACTGCTGCAAGAATAAAAATTTTTCCACCTGAGAAAGTTATATTGATGAAGTTTAGGTGCTGGAATCAATGTACTCCACACTTACTGAATAACTAATCAAAACTAAGCACTGCAATTTGGTAAATCTATGAACAGCAACAAAGACATTTTTTCAAAATATAATTGATTATATTCCTCCATAGATATTCGGGGGGGGCTGGGGGGAAGACTAAATAATTGTGTTATTTCATTGTGTCATCTTCAGAAATTCCTGTTACAGAAGTTGAATGTAAAACTGTTATATGCAAAGAATACACCCCAAATAAAATACACTCTGCCTACTCATTAAAGCACAGTGATAACATTCTTTTCAAGACTTATGTCTGCAAAAGTAAAACAGGTGCTGCCAAACATTAAGTTTCAAAAGAGGACATAATGAAATGTTTCCACATTTTTTGAACTTTATAGTTCAGAATTCACATCATCAACAAAAAGCCCATTTTCTGATTTAGAATATGTTTTTCAGATGTCAATTTTTTTTTTCTATGAAATAAAAAAAGCTATCAAAATTGGAATTTGTGATTTTAAGACAATAATAAGTATTTTTTTGGTCAATCACAATTTTCTGGATCATTACTCGATCATGAAAATGATTCAAACTTTGATTTATTGTCTCAGTGGAAATATTTATTTTATACTTGAATACTGAAGTATGGGAGAGAATTTTCTCCTATTTAGCTTTCCTAATAATAGATAAAGTTAATGTTGTGGGGTGTTTTTCCACAGGAAATATTAGGTTGCATTTGTTTGGCATTCAATCTTAAACAGCCTATTGCACTAATTTTGGAAAAGTAATCTCTTTATCTTTGTCAACATTCCTTTTCCAATAACAGATTTTAAAATCTGACACTCTTTCCCACATGTGAGTTAACAAGTAAGGTTTTTCTCTGTTGTCATAATTTTATTATAGAGCAGAGATTGCTGGTTTCTAAGATCTATAATTGAACACATACTCTGCACTCACTTCATTCAGCTCTGGCGAGCTCAGGTGAAACAGAGAAGAATCAGGACCCTTTTATTATTGCAAGTTACAAGACATTAAGTTTGCACTGTACCTTCATACTCAGTCACCTCAATGTGTACCATCTGTGCTCCTTATTTATATTCACCTGCTTTCTTATTAGCACCTCACAAAGCTGCACACCTGCGGTGGTTTTGTTCTCACCTCACTGCACATTACCCATTAAGTCTCCACAGCACACGCTACGCAGAAATAATTTTGTCACTACATCATTTTACCTCCTCCCCTGCCAGCAAATACTGGCAAAAATCAACTGCTTAAAATTATGTTGTTCTTAGGGAGCAACAGCTATTGCTTTTCTTCTTCATCTTTACACATTTTCACATAAAGTGAAAACCTCACACGTGCAATGTCAATATTGCAACTGGCTCAGTTAAGATCAGGGTACGAGGCTGAAAAGAAACAAACAGAAAAAAAAAAAAAAAAGAAAGGAAAAAAAAAAGAAAATGAAACAAACAAACACAACCCCAAACAAACAAACAAACAAATACAAAAAAAAAACACAAAAAACAGAAACCTAGAGTTTTCTCTTGATCTTATTAAAAAGTATGCCAATGCACAGCCAAATGCTTTGAAATGCTCTCACTCCTGAAACACGTATGTTTGCACTAGGGTGAATTTCTTGTAGTCACACCAATCTTCTTCTGTTGTACTGGTTGTTCCTGATGAAGGGTCATTTTATTTTTCTATGTTGCATCACATTTTTTGTACAGCCCATGCACATAGACATAATACAGTCACCCACAAGCCCAGCTGCTCATGAATAACTTAATTGTAAGTATTTCAACAAACTGAATACCATGCAGACAAAAAGCATAACTTCAGGGGATTCTGATGCTTAGTCAGATTTTGACCTATAGTCAGGAACATTGCTTTCTTATGGATGCCCATTCAGTAGAAGAACTGTGCTCCTCTGTCATATGATCAGTACACCCTGTCATAGCCTGTATTTTCCTCCAGTTCCCATACAGGTGTGCGCATATAAGTTTGTGTCTGTATAGAAGGAGTACATAGAGTGATAATCTGCCCTAGTACTACTTAAATGACCATTGCACAGTTGTGATTATTAGTGATAAATCACGTGTAGCATGGAACTTTTCTTAAATGTTACATTGGCTTTATTTTTCCTCTCCACTTATTTGGTATAAGTCTTATTTAAGTTTAAAAAAAAAAGAAAAAAAATTGAATATTCTGTGAATATCTTATTACCCTAGTGCCTGTAAGTCTGTTCCTATGCAATCACTTATGCCTCATTGAAGCAAGTGGGATAGGACACTAAATGTTACCCAAGCAGAACTACCATGAATCGCTTTTATTTTGTGGTCATGTTGTAGAGCTGTAAATAACTTCATCAAAGCCAGTAAGCACTGCTTAGACAGTCATATGCCCTTGTAAAATCAGAGTACTGCAGTCTTCACAAAACATTACAAAATTAAAAAACACCGTAATGGAAAATTACGGCTGGGAAGAAACTGTGATCCACATTACTAACATTGCTATAGTTACAAGAAACAAAGAGTAAAGTATATGTGGAATGACATTTTCTACCTGAGCCATGTCCTCTGCTTAGCAGAGTCTGTCTGTGTCTTTAGCATCGTAGATCACTGTCATCCAAGGACCAGTTTTGATGTTTGATGACCAGCTCTTTGATGTTTACTGGCATTTTTAAGAAAAAAACTATACAACTCATCCTCACTGAAGAAAAAAGTTGTAATTCATTTATTTTAATGGAAAAACAGAATTAGGACTAAGAATATATGCAAGCAATTTAAGAGCAAAGATATTTCAAGGAAATTGTAGAAAGTATTTGAAATCAGAACTTTCAGCAATGAAAAATGCTTAAAAAAAGATAAAAAGCATGTTAAGAGATGGAAATATGCAATATAATATAATTGCCAAATACTTATATGCAAAAAACACAGACATTTGAAATGTAGACATGATGTTATATGTTTGCAACTCAATAAACAAATACTAACTTCACAGCGTGCTTCTTTTAACAATGCTTCAACAGATTAGCATTAAAGTATTTCTAGCAATGAATTACAATTAATGTAAAGCTTAGGCTGGTCATACACCACAAATATGTCTAAGAATTTAATTTAAAGTATTCTTTTAAGTATTGAATGAAAATAAATGTAGACTAGAAAGTCTCATGAATTTGGATTTTACAGCTTGGAAAACCATTTCTTTGCCACACCTTAAGAAGGGGAAAACCCCATCCCATTTCCTGTCCTAATCCCTGTTCCAACTTGCATAGCATATTTAGTTCCAATGATTGCACTACTTAGCAGATACATTCCTCTTCAAGAAATTCAGCCAAGTGTTGAGATTATATCTTTATTTATAAGATGAAAATAGTGCCACATGTGTATTTTTGGGTAGTACCTCTCCCTACCCCATGGTATTAAAAGCTAGATATCAATCTCTGTAATAATTATTCAGTGAAACAAGCATAACTCTAAAATCTTGTTAAGAAAACACACGTTCTAATGTAACAGAATCACAAAAGGGTTGAGGTTGGGAGGGATGTCTTGAGGTCATCTGGTCCAACCATTCTGCTCAGGCAGAGCCACCTAGAGTCAGTTGTCCAGGACCATGTCCAGAAAAATTTTAAAGATGGAGACTCCACAATCTCTGGGCATCCTGTGCCAGTGCTTGGTCACCCTTACAGTAAAAAAGTGTTCCCTGACACTCAGAGGGAATATCCTGTGTTTCATGTTGTGCCCACTGTATCTGGTCCTGCCACTGGGCACACTGAAAAGCACCTGGTTCTATCTTCTTCATAACCTCCCTTCAGATATTTATACACATTGACGAGGTTCCCCCAAAGTGCCAGTTCAACTTTGTGTATCACAAAGATTAGCTCAAACTTGTTTCAACATTGGGCCAATATTTAAATGGCTGCACTAGGCAGCAGACAACTAACTTAAAACATGGACATCCGTCCTTAGCAAGGTGAATCCTGATGCCATTAAACATGCAGAACTTTTTAATTTATTCTTTTAAAAAACATTACAAATCACCCTGAGAGCCCCTCTACTTGTTCACTGAGATAGTCAGAAGAAAAATTGAATACTGGTTTAGACATGGACATGTCCCTGTGTGTGTCCATAGGCTCCTGAGAAGAGAGAAAGTAGCCTGAATATGTCTGTACCCACCCGTTTGGTTAGGACTTGAAACATAATTAGGACACAGTGCATATACAAAGCTAAGTATCTCCCATGGGGCAATTCAGCATTTATGCACACTTAGAAGGAAACTGACTGAAGCTGCCAGATAGGACATGTTAGGCCCATCCCCTGTGGTGAATTCAAACCAGAGTCATCTCTTGGCCTTTGCCCCTAGACTAGCAGGAGTCATGCTTTGTAAACAGAAGGAAAACATCATTTAGCCATGCGTGTCACCATCCAGCCTCTAGAGAAATACCCTAGTCATCAACATATTCAGATGAGGTGTGAGATTCTTGTATTTTCTCAGTGATGTTTTCTTCTAGGAAAATGCCCGGCTACTCAAATATAGGATTGACTAAGAGGGAACACACTTCACTTCTTTGCAGAGTGCTGGACCATATATAGCCAAAAGGTAAAGCTAGTTACTTTTCTCCCCAAGTCTTTCCTCTAGATCACTCTGTTATTATTCAAAATTAAAATTAAGTTGTAAGTACACTTAGCACGTATAATTGACTAAATCTACTAGTTAATCTGTCTCTATACTCTCTTCTTTCTCACCAAATGCATTCTGAAACACCTCTATGCAGTCAGTGAAAAATTGCTTATAATATGTCAAATAAATGAGTCCTATAGAAGATATAGTTTACAAAAAATACCTCACATGTAAATACTGAAACTGTGCTTATTTTGCACTACCAATGTAATTAAGTCCTGTCATTTTTGTATACAACCTTGGGAATTACAGCATCAGTTATCATAAATCAGAGAAAATAATACAATAAGTACTGATTTCTTTAAAGAAAAAGAATCTGTTCTTTTCTGACCACTACCAATATAAGACACAGTGAGAACAAGTGACAGTTATATTTAGAAGACTTATATGTTTATATATGCAGAGAATCTAGCAGTTTAACTAGACTTTGATTAATAAACATAATGCCCCAGTGATAAGCTAAGACCGGTACTCTGAAAATTGACACATGGCATTGATATAAAATATTGTAGCAACACAACTGGGACACTAACTCTTAATAAACTGTTTCTACAAAGAACTCTGCTGCTTATGAAATACACAAAACACATTCCAAAAGTACTTTTTTTTTTCCCTAATATTTTATTACCTTCTGTCACACTAGTTGGTGGGGGATGGAAGGGTGGGTGGTTTTTAGATCTTGCTAATTCTTGGAGCCAACTGTGAAAACCTCAGTGGAAGCATTTACTGTTCAACCTGTGTTACTTCTTTTTTAGCCATGCAGTAAAGTTTATGCATTGTGAATGAAAGAGTTCATACCACCTTTTTGCCTGAATTCTTATGCCCTTAGATATAAAAAAGGCTTCCTGAACTTCAGTGCAAACAATTTTATCATTTAGGGCAACCACAGCTGACTGCACAGATATTCACATGCACAAATAATAGAAGTTTTCTATCAAATACCCAGCACAGTTCTGCAGTATGGTAACACATCTGTTAACTTAAAATTTCTGTCAAGTTTTCTCTAATATCTCTGAAAAAAATTTGGAAGAAAATATGTCCACCACCTACCACCTGTGTTTTCCATCAAAACATTGATAATTCTGATTTTTGAATTAGCTTTTTGATATAAGTATGTTCTACAGAAGCTATGAATTAATTACAAATATTTTACAAACAATTTTCCTTGTTACTTCAGTGTCAATATGGTTCCAGTTAGTCTCAAAATGTACTGTTTTATTAAGACTTCCTTTACAAGGAGATATGGGCTCTGGCTGTACTAAATTTTACGTCGATGTTTTACAGTTTCACAATGAAATGTTGTATGGATGTGCTTCACACTTTAGTTTTGCAGAGTCATGAATAGAGAAGGGAAAATCAGCATGTAAAAATCCATGGATTATGGATATACTCCTATAAACTTTCTGCTGAACAGCAGAATCATAGAATCATAGTAGGAGACCTGGCCACTGGTAGTAGCAAAAAAGCGGGTGTGGTTCCCCCATGTTTCAGCAATTCAAAATGGTGTACTTGCATCTCTTCTGTATGAATGCAGTTTCAAATTAGTTAACTTGGCCAAAGTAAAAAGGAACTTTGCTTTCATGAAGCAAGAGTGACACAGTGAAAAATAATCTACAAAAGTCTATACATGGCACTACAATGTGTAAATAACTCATTTCTTAATCTCTTCAAAGATCGCTGATGGAAAAATGCATTATCCAAATATAAGAGTTTCTGCTGTTTTACAGTTTATCAGGCTGTCCCATTAATTTTTCAAGCTCTTCTAGTAAGAAATGCTTAAATTATTTGGATATGAGGAAAGGGGCAAACAAAACAAAACAAAAAAACTTGTTTATATCTTCCTGAAAGTATTTCCTCATCTATGAAATCATTCTAGCTAGCTGCTTGTTCAAGTAGAATACATTTTAACTCCCCGCGAATTTTTAAATTCAGGGTATTAATAGTTATATGAACAGCTAAATACATAATTGCGTAATATACACAGGTACCCAAGTTTTGGGGCTTTTCTACCTAAGGAGAATGAAATATACCTTCATTATTACTATAACACTGTAGATTCATTTTCCACACAAAACAGCCTAGTGGGGAGGTGTAAGCTGCATTGTGTCTGCAGAAATACAAAGAATTTGCATATTTCAAATCTGTGAAGCTTCATGGATGAGCAAACAAAAATAATTACTGCTGCAGATATCTGCATCAGATAGCAGTATGGATATATATTTCTGTTGCTGAAATCTTCATTTTTTATGTGCCAAATTATTAGAGCATGTACAAGGCAAAATACTCAATTTAATATCCAGTAAGTCAAAATAAAGGTACTATAATTGTGACAGTTGTTTCTTCTTAAAGGTTTGTTTGTGGGCTTTTACAGTTGCTGAAATACAGCTCCAGTCATAAACAGGCCATATCAACTATCTTAAAGCATTTCTTAACAGAATGAATTTACATATTAACACAAGAACAGCTAAACAGATTTAGAAGGGAGAGTTTTGTACGAGTAGATTAGTTGAAAAGTATTTTGAAATATAAAAGCAACTATTTTGCTTTCATTAAAAACAAGAAAGCGCAGAGGGTTCCACTGGAGCAGCGCAGAGGCTGAAATGACCGTTTTGACTCCAAAGTAAACAAATAAACAATCAGACAACAAAAACCTTAGCATCTTTCTGTTCAGAAATGCCTCACAGCTGCTTATATTCCTACGGGAACTTCAAAGAATACATGGAAAGGAATAATTAATGAATGTTTAATTTAGGTGTTTATTTTAGACTTTATTGTTTATAAATAAAACAAATCATTTTGTTTCTTTATGCCCTTGTGTACTGTGCCTTACAGCAAAATCCAATAAAATGTATTAGAAATTAAATATATTTGTTTCTATTAATAGTAAGCATATTTTATAGTGATTACTAAGATATAGTAGATAATTGCTTCAGATAGAAAATTTTGTGGGATGGTTTAAGAATCCTATACAGAAGAATGCAATTCTGTATTAATATTTGTGAAAAATGAACATAAGGAACAGCAAGCCATCAGAGCGCAATGCAAAATTTTCCAAACACAAACAAAAATTCAAGAGCAAAATTTTTCAGAGTTTAAAGGAAAAAAATAGGATCAATGTGCATTTTTTATTAAACCATTTTTTATTAAAATCTTAGGCATGTTTATACCTACAGTTCATAGATTAGAAGTGATCTTTTGTGTAAAGCAGATAAAATCCTATTTGTGGAGGATTTTTAGCAAAATCTGTCATGTATATAAGACACAGATTATGAATCCATGCTAATTATAATAAACCATTGCCATTAAAATATTGTAACAGATGTAAGGAGCTGTGCTGTCTGTTGTGTGAATGAAATGAAGAGAATAGCATATTTCAAAACAAACAAGACTGGAAAATAAAGCAGGCTCTGACATATACTATGCATCACGTATACTTGGATTGGTCAAATGGTTTTTTTTGCTGTTACTACATACAGGTTTCACTGGATGAACATTTCTGACAGTGAAAAGAAGAAATAGTAGTCAAGTAGATGTAGATTCACAAGAATATTCAATAAGATGTTCAGAAAATCTCAGAATTGTCAGAGTTGGAAGGGCCCTCTAGAGATCTAAACTCCCCTGCCAAAGCAGGATTGCCCAGAGCACATAGCTCAGTTGTCCAGAGCAGGGGACTCCACAACCTCCCTGGGCCTTTTCCAGCGCTCTGTCACCCTCACCCTAAAGAAGTTTTTCCTCATATTTGAATGGAACTTCCTGTGTACCAGCTTGTGCCTGTTGCCCCTCATAATGTCACTGCAAACCGCTGAAAAGGGTCTAGC
>VZRU01010130.1:148944-170775 GCA_013398155.1 Pedionomus torquatus | reverse complement strand
CCTCTGGACCCGCTCCATCAGGTCCTTCCTATACTGGGGGCTCCAGACCTGCACACGCCTCCAGGTCAGGTCTCACCAGAGCAGAGTAAAGCGGCAGAACCACCTCTCTGGATCTTCTGGCAACACATCTTTTAATGCAGCCCAGGATGGGATTGGCCTTCTGGACTTCAAGTGCGCACTGCTGGCTCATGTTCAGCCTCTAAACCATCAGCACCACAAGTCCCATTCCTCAGGGCTGCTTTCTAATACCTCATCCCCTCGTCTGTATTGACAGCAATAGTTATCCTGACTTACCGAACTGCCAATTGAGGAACAGTAATTAATCACGTGCGTGGTTTTAGCCCCTGGCAAACGGACGTAAAAGGCTTAATTTCAATTTAAGCAAATTTATTTCACATTTGTGACAGGTTGTGTGTGTGCTTGATTGGTTACCATCTGTCAACCGATGGATGGTAATTTGTTAAGAGGTGGTAATAAATATGTTCACATGATTAAAAGCGATCACTGTTGCTTAATATATTGCTTTTTATCACTTTGGCATCTGACTGTGAATGCTCTAGTTTGCTATGGCTGTGTAGGTTAACGAAATGTTTATAGTAAAGTGATTGTCTAAAGAGGTTAAAAACTCTCCATTCTTGGTGGCCTTTTAAAAACAGGATAGATAAACAGCTGTCAGGGGTGACGTGAGATAAGCTGATCCTGCTTGCGGACAGGGAATGGACTGGGTCACCCCTTGAGAGCTCTTCTAGTCCAAGGAGTCTGTGATTTGTAGCTGAACTAACTCAATGAAGTGCCACCTAGGGATTTGTGAAAATTAAATTTAAGTTGGCTTTTAAACAAGTTAACAGATGTTTGCACTTAGAGATGCAACCACTTAAGGCCTAGAGTGTGCAATCTATTCCAGTACTTCACTGCCCTTTTTAACATAAAACTTTTCCCTCGATCTAACTGCCACATGTATAAATCCATGTTATTTCTAGGTACCATTTGTGCTACTATTATCGTGTCTACCACAAACACCTGGGGTTTTTTTTGTAGGACTATTGGGGTTTTTTAACTTTCTTAGAGTCATGTGTTGCCTTTTGCCCTTTTTTATGCTTTTTGTTATTTTCTCTGCAGGTTTAATAGCCTGAATTTTGGATTTTTTTATTTTTTTTTTTTTTTTAACTGTGGCTTCCCAAACTGCATCAATTGTTAGGCTGAGTCTTTATCAGGACTGATAGAGCAGGATGATATTTCCATGGGCAGCCCTGTGTTATAGATACCAGTAATTTGAAACTTGGCTTCAGATGCATCTGAAGGATCTGGATGGAGATTGCATGCAGATAACTAAAAGCTTGAAATCACATTCTTCAATTCATCCTCCTGCAAGTTTGTCACCAAAAAAACACAAAAAAAAGGTGGTTTTGTGTCCTGATTTTTATTTTCTGGTGTGATCAAGGCCGTTGTGAGGGCTTGAATATGCTAACGTTCTCCTCAAGGTTTTGTTTCCTTAGTTAGAAGGAATCTTCTGCAAATTGGAAGGGGAATTTCTTTAACGTTTGTTTTATGGTCTAAATTACAGATTATAGCAGTGTTTTTCACCACTTGAGAATTGTTTGGATTCAGAGATGGGATCACTCAGTCTGGAGAGGGAAAAGATTGTTTGAATATCTCTCCAGCCATATGTCCATTTGCATGGCCTTTAAAATATCAATAGTAATCACATAGAGCAAGTTGCACCAGGTGATTGCTCATTGCGTGGAGGGAAGTGTATGAACAGATAATGTGAATTTCTGTAGTCATTCTTATAGTTTTCAGTAGCCATCTACAGGGCTCAGCCTTCCCACCCTGTTTTGCTTGTCTTATCCTCTGGATTTTTCCTCTGTTTCCTTCACGTTCAATCTGAGATGATTCACTGCTGTGTCTTCCTCATGCACCCAACGGCTAGAAAAGATTTTTCCTCTCAAATTGACAAAAATGATTGCTTGGGAGTTCTTGTCTGTTGAGAGAACTTTCCAGTGCTTAGAGTTACTTGGCCCTGGGGTCCAGCTGGTGGCAAGCATCTAGCCAGCCCGTTGTCTTTTTTCTTGTAGGAATAGCTTCACGAAACTTCAGTCTGAGTGCTGCAGCTGCAACGAATGGATTCTCTTCATCTCTAGACATAATCAGCAGAGTAATTGCCTTCTGTTGCAGGAATCTTTCCCCTTTCCAGTGACATAATTGCTTTTCTTGAGGTTTCGTGTTTTGTGTATGAAAGGCTTTAAGCTTATTATAGGGTGGATGGTGTGTGTTTTTGGCAAAGGGAAGCTGAGGGATGGTCTAAAATTCTGCTATATGGTTACATTCTGTGCTGGAGGACTAGATTTGATAACCCAGATCAGATTAGTAGGAGTCATGATCTCATTATTGTTATTTGAAGGTGTTACAGCACCTTCCCTACCGGCACTGCAATAGCAGCAAATGGTCCCAGTCACGAAATAAAGAATTACAAAACATAGGATTGAAAAGGTTATATAACCCAAATTAAGCAGAGTCAACTGTTCCTGAATTCCTCTGTGTTGTAGGGCTCTAGGCAAGAAAGTGTAATCCAAACACTCAAAATTTGAATAAGCTGTAGTGTTAACCTAATTTTAGCACTGTCTTCTTTTTGAATCTGTTCCTGAAATACTTTGGTGGGTTTTTGTGTTTTTCTGTCTTCCTCTTTTGCGAACAGCTGAAGTGGAGACTTCAGTGGCAGGGTTTTTACTCATGAGACATCCTCTTTTGTCAGCCTTTAAACCCTGTCCTCACAGGTTAGCCTCTAAGAGATAGCCAAGCCTGATGATACAAAACTAGGAGTGGCTGACATACCAGAAGCCTGTGTTGCCAAACAGTGAGACCTGGATAGTCTGGACAGTTGGGTGCTGAGGAACCTGATGAAGTTCAGCAAAGGCAAATGCAGGGTCTTGAACCTAGGGAGGAATAACCCCATGCTACCAGCACAGGATGGGGGTTGGCTGGCTGGAAAGCAGCTCTGTATAGGGGACCTGGGTGTCCTGGTGGACAATAGGATGACCATAAGCCAACAATGTGCCTTTGTGGCCAAGATGGTCTCCTGGGGAGCATTGAGAAGAGCATGGCCAGTAGGTCAAGGAAGGTCATCCCCCACCTCTGCTTTGCCCTGCTGAGGCCACATCTGGAGTACTGTGTTCGGTTCTGGGCTCCCCAGATCAAGAAGGACAAGGAACTACTGGAGAGAGTCCAGGAAAGGGCTATGAAGATGATCAAGTAATTGGAGCACCTCTTTTATGAGGAAAGGCTGAGAAACCCAGGTTTGTTTAGCCCAGAGAAGACTAAGAGGAAACCTCATCAATGCTCATGAATTTCTAAAGGGTGGGTGTCAAGAGGATGGGGTCAGACTCTTCTCAGTGGTGCCTCGGGATAGGATAAGGGGCAATAGGCACCAGCTGGAATACAAGAAATTCCATTTGAATGTGAGGAAAAACTTACTGACTTCGAGGGTGCTTGAGCCCTGGCAGAGGCTGCCCAGAGAGGTGGTGGAGTCTCCACCTCTGGAGACATTCCAAATCCACCTGGACATGTTCCTGTGCAACCTGCTCTGGGTGACCCTGCTCTGGCAGGGGAATTGGACTAGATGATCTCCGAAGGTCTCTTCCAATGCTTATAATTCTGTAAGCCGAAGTAGACCTCAATTCAATGTGAGGCTTGAAACAAGGACATGCAAGGACTATACTTCGATGAAAGTTTTCATCTGATGCTGTTTCTGCATTTCTATTTATTTATCATGTTCTTGCCCTGGCCATTCATTCCTGCCTTAGGCTTGCCTGCTCTGTTGTGCTGGAATTTTTATTTAATCTCTTTCATTCCAAAGAGAATTCAGCTTATTAAAGCAGCAAGAAAGATTTTCAGCAGAGGATTAGAGGCTCAGGAGCCGTCTGTGGGTGTGTGCATGCTCTGCATTTGTGTGTGTGTGTTTGTTGGTGAGAAAGAGGGAAGAGGAAGTAACCAAAATAAGGAACCTCCCTTATGTCTTCTCACATAGAAAGTAGTATGTTTTTGTGTTTTGGTTTCTTTCTCCTGTTGCCACCTCTAAGAGTCTCTGTCTGTCTTTCTCAGGGAATGGCAAACCCAGTCCTTAACAAACAAACAAAAAAAAACAACCCCAAAACCCAAAAAGCAAAAAAACAATATGCATTTTGGAGTTTTGCTCCATCTCAGCCATCAGGGAACCTCTTGGAACTTCCTTTTATGAAATCAATCACGATAAACAACTGGAACTGCTTTAAAAAACTTTTACAATCAAGATGACTAACCACTTCCGTGGCTTCTACTTCTTTCCACAGAATCATTGCAAGAGTCTGGAAATGAATAGTTTAAGTCATCGTTGTTTGTATCAGTAGTTTCCTTTTTTTTTTTTTTCTGCCTTTTTAATGTAAGTTTAAAAGACTTCTTTTTATTGAATTTGTCCCCTCCCACCACATACTTTTTTATTTTAGCCTAAGTTCAGTTAGTGGAAGTGAGATAGGACATGAGGATAGATGAAGTTTTCCATTAGGTTTAATTGTTTAGGCTCGCTGCAGGAGATCTGTACTGGAACCAAGGCCTGAATAATTTCTACTTCCACTTTAGCCATTGCTTCCATGAAAAAAAAATATTATAACTATAAATGTTAAGGATCCCAAGTATCCATCTTGCCCCTGCGTTTGTTTGCTACTCCTACTTGAAAACTCAAGTAGGCAGGGACCGGCTTTGTAGGCGACTTGAGTATCCCTGTGCAGAGAAGCATGAAGAATTCTGTTTGCTGAAGGAATAGGCAAAAAATATTGACAAATTACAAAACAACCCAAACCACTATACAAACAAACATCAAAATTCAACAGCTGGCATTGTTCTCTTCATCCTTCAGTTAGACTTCAAGTGTATTAGGAATAGAAAAAGCTGGAAACTTTACCGTGACATCTTGGCTTTTGTTTCATCCCCCCAAAACTGGGACTACAAATCCCATCACACAAGGCTATCACAGAAGATTCTTCAGAATTACTGAAAGGGCAGGTCATCTCCCCAGACTCACAGCACAGTACTTAGTGATTTAGGCAAATTTCTGAAATTGGAGAAAATTAATTCCAGGCATTGAGATGTCAAAAGATGTCTCGGAGGGAATCTTTCAACCACTATTTTCTAACAGAAAAAAAAAGAACTGATTAAAAATATTAACAAAAATAATAATAAACAAGTGATATACGAAGCTTTTAATCTATGGAAATCTAATCAAGCCTGCAGTTTGACCTTTAGTTACCTCTAATTATATAACTATATTTAGTTATATTAGTTTATATTGCAGCCTTCCAGTATCTGATGGGAGCCTACAGGAGAGCTGGAGAGGGACTCCTTGTCAGGGAGTGGAGTGGTAGGACACGGGATAATGGTTTTAAACTGGAAGAAGGGAGATCTAGATGAGATACTAGGAAGAAATTGTTTGCTGGCTCTTTTCCTGTTCTCTTTTTTTTCCGACCCTCCCTGGCCCATACGTTTTAAGGGGGAAGATCTCAGATCCCCCTTCTTATTCTCTGTTTGACAACAAAATGACCCTGTGAACACAAGGAGGTCGGCTGTATCTTGGACCAACAGTGATAGTTGATGAGCATTATTGATAGAGAAACCTCAAGGTGCGCAGACCGTGCTGTAAATGACAGCAAATACTTATTTTTTTTCTTTTTTATTTTCCCTATTTGATCCTGGTTTGAGAAGTCTTAACTTTGTGGTATGTTTGTGCCTAGCTGTCTGTATGAGAGAGCCCAAGGAGCTCCTGCTTCTTTGTTTGCTCTGCCCTGGCTGGTTCTCCTCTGTGCATGGATGCAGATAGCAGCTAGTTCTGCTTTTTGTTTGTTTCCCTTTCTCTCGTGTCTGTGTTTACACTAAAGAGCCTGTATTGCAATCATGATGAAGATGCTGAGTCTAAATGATGTGAAGGAAGGGCTCGCTTCCTTTGGTGCCATGTATTTATTTCATTATTTTTATTTATTTATTTATTTTTCTTGGAGAAGTGTTTCAGATGAAGTTTCAGATGGAGCTTTTATTTCTGTTGTGGTTGAGAAAGATAGAAGCATAGATAGAAGCAAGATAGAAACAGCTTTCACAATGCCTGTGGAGGCCTCCCGCAGAAATCAGAATGCCCTTTGGGGTCATGGGGGGGACGACTTTGCCACCTCCCCACTGATGCACTACAAAACTGGTTGCAGGCTGGGTGGGAGCAGGAGGATGTGGGAAAGGATTCTTCATCTGTAAGTGACCAGTGAATTTAATGGTCTAATGCAAGGTTCCCCACCGTTTCACAGCTCAGCCTGTGTCCTCCAAGAGGGCTCACCTTACAGTTGTGCTTCTCTTTCATCTGTGAGGACACCAACTTGCCCTTCCTCCAAACTCTTATCCTAATACATCTTTCTGTGGTGGCCTCTGTACGTTGAGACGTATATTAGGAAACCTGATCTGTCTTTTAATGTAATTTAGCTGTTGGGAATGAGGAGATCCAGCATCATGTAGCCAAGCAATTCTTTGTGGACCACAGGCAAGTAAGTGTTCCACAGACCACAGGGCTGGAACTTCTTGACTAATGTATCTCCCAAACGCTGCCCAGCCAACACTAACCACTCCGGCTGCTGCAGGATCTGAGTGTCTTCTCCTTGTTACTCTAACTCATTGCAGTCAGTTATTGCAGGCAGCCTGAGCAGAAATGGCTGTAGTTAAGGCTGCCTGGCCATATCCCTTATAAAACACTGTTTTCAGTAGCTTATAAACTCTCCAAAGTTTAATTTGTTTGTAGATTCCTACATTAAAAACTTTGCCTGTTCGTTTTTTTTAAGGGTGACAGGCAGATGAAAAAGATGAAGGAATGATACAGGGTAATAGGAAAAAAGGAATTGAAAACAAGAATCTGAAACTTCTGGAAGTATTTATCCATTTTTTTCTTATAAAAAATACATGTATTTTTTCCTGCCTCATATGGGAGCAAGGATAGTCAAAGGTGTTTGTAGCATGGAAAGTGGTTCCTGGCATTGTTCCTTTATAAATGTGCCCATGGTTGTGCCTTTCAAAATCTGTTTGCAGATGGTCAGGCTTGTGACAGCTGACAGTTAATTCCTCTGCCGGTGATTTTTTTTTGCCTGTGTTCCTACCCCTTGCCAGCACCCATGTCCCATTGGCAGAGCCAGGCTGGACACATCACTCCTGGAGGTGGTGTGGGACCCATTGGTCCTCATCGTGGCCAGGAGCTGCTACAAAGTTGGGCGTGGAATGCAAAACTCTTGACTGAAGGGCAGGTGGATGGAAAAGACAAGAAGGAGGCTGGGCTGTTGAAGGGTGAAGGAGCCTCTGCAAATGGCAAGATGGGTATCGGTGTTGTGAGGGAGCAAGGAGGCAGCAGGGCAGGTGGAGATGTGGTTTAGTGGTGGTTTCTATCAGAGTTAGGTTGATGGTTGCATTAGATGATCTTAAAGGTCCCTTCCAACCTACGTGATTCTATGACAAGGGAACTTGGGGAAAAAACCAACCTGAAAGCCTAGCGCTGGATGCTGCCGTCGTACAACTTCTGGAGGAGTTAGGTGTGTGCATGTGCTCACAAAGTTATGCAGTTCTGGACTGCGGGAGCACTGACCATTTTTTCCAAGGGTGCCCAGTGCTCAGAGGGTGAATCGGGGCTGTGTCATAAAGGCAGCTGCTCCCTGCAGCATCCCTTCCTCCTTTCTGGCCCAGGGGAATGCTGGAGGAAAGAGGACGGCTTGTGTGACTTGGTTGTGAGCTGTAATCCACACTTCTATTTGGCTAATTATTCATTAGTTACGTGGGATTTTTCTGTTGTTTGACTAATCACTGTTTATTGTGAACTACATATTATACACATGACCTCCATGGAAATAAACCTTTAAAAAAACCTGTGATGTCTTCAGAACAGATTTTTAATAATACTGTGTAAATAAGCCATGGGACTACATATTTAAACATTTAAGTATTATGATCTACTTTCATTATTTTTATTTTGTTTTTCAATGAGAACAGTCCATCCTGTGCATTAAATAGACAGAGATACTCTGGGGGGAAATAAGTGTACGGTACTTGAATGAAACATTTTCTTGGCATGTAGGGGAGAGGAGAAAAATGTAAGGCTTCCTGTGGAAAATGATTTGGACAGTTTTTAAATTTTGAAAGCTTAACTGTGCTACCCTAGTACTGCATTCAATTAAAATTGTTTGCATTTGTTACTTAAGCTAATCTGGAAATCATTTCTCTGAGTCTTTTCAATTATGCGTGTGCTCAAACATGTATGTGCTTAGGTAAAGTGTATTTATTAGGTATGCATAGAAATATGTGAGGCGATATATCTTGGGCCAGAACTCTCTCGCTCCTTATCTGCCTCATGAGACTTTCAAAATGATGGTTTCCTGTTTACTTGTTAATTCATCATTATAAAATCCAAATGTTATTAGTGTTCTCAGCGTTCCCGGTGTGTATCTGGAGTTTTAAGCATATCCTTTATATTCATAAAATGAGACGACGCTATGTATGTCGCTTTGATGTAGTTTTGACAAAGAGAATGCAGAATGGCTTTACAAAAACGATTCTCCCAACATCCAAATGGTAATTACAGGGGATGTTCACTGGAGATTTTGAAAACGGTCTTTAAGCAGTTCTTGTATCCCCGGTGTTTTCGAATCCTACATTTTAAAGTAAATTCCTGTGTCACCCGGTGTTTTTGAATCCTATATTTTAAAGTAAATTCCTGTGTCACTTTGGTGTTATTACTGATTCTGCAATTACTGGCAGGACAGGCAGTGAGCTACACTGAGCAATGGAGGGGGAAAAAAAACACCCTACGTATTGCTTTGGTGTGATAAATCTTAGAAATGATGTTATCTGTCCACCCCCCAGTGCCCTTTCCCAGCTGATTCCGAGACCAGTTGTCAGATCTGCTGAAGCAGTTCTCTCTGACATTCGCTGCAGACTTGGGACAATCATACTGCTGAAATTAGATGTGGGCATTTCAGCTCTGCTCTCTCTGGACCTTCAGAAAAGTGCAGGTTTGGACAGCTTGACCTTGTTGTAACACACACAGAGCTCGTGCTGGAAATCCCAGTTTTCTGCCGTTGGAACAAGCACAGTTCCTCTCCTGCAGGAGCCTCTGGCCATTCCCAGACATTGTTTATGGCAAGAGTTCAGAAGGATGTGAGCCAAGTCTTTTAGTTATTTGTACTATTTATCTCCCTGTCCCCCACCCGATCTTGACTTTTTCCACTCTTATGAGAAAAAAAATCTACAACCATCTCCCCAGCGCAATCTCTCCACTGATGTCCCCAGCAAACACAGCCTTCTCAATACAAGGTGATGTAAGTCCTAAAAGGGCTTTCACGTGTGGCGGGTGATCAGTTTTGCACGTGTTTCCTTCCCCTCCACGTGTGTGCTGCCCGCAGACTCCAACGGATGCCCGGCTGAAGCTGTCGGGCGCGGAGTTCGGCTGGCTCTCCCTCCTCTGGAGCTTTCTTCCCAGTAAAACGATTGGGTTAGACTGGGGCTTTGACACTTCACCGGTTGTTTTTCCTTACAAAGTGGCTTCTGTCTTCTTCAAAAGCTTCCCGTGTAGATCACGGTTGGTCTTTGGAAAGCCTTAGTACTTTTGTCCGGCTGAAGATGGACTCATGTCACTGGGATATGTTAGATCCCATAATAAAACTTCGTTATTGGGGTGGGGGGAGGAAAGAAAAAAGGTCAGATCCCACAATAAAACTTCATTTTTGGGATGGGGGGAGGAAAGAAAAAAGGTTAGATCCCACAATAAAACTTCATTTTTGGGGTGAGGGGAGGAAAGAAAAAAGGTTTAAACGGTTGATTAGAGGGTTTCTCTGACTTGGAAGTATAATTTTGCTTTGGTTTTGTTTCTTTGTGGGTTTCTTTTTCTCCCCTACAAAACGTATTGGTTGTTTTGACGCCTCGCCTCCATGTTTCACGCCACAAATTCGTCAAGCAGAGACGTTACTGGGCGGGTGGGTATTGCTGGAGACTGGTTGCTCTTCCCGTATTTGTTACAAGGGGAACTCGGGTCTCTGCTAGTCCATTTGAAGACTTCTTTTGACATTAACCATGCTGTGCTCCTTGCTGAAAGGAAGCACTTCATGGATCCAGCTGGAAACCCTCTTTTCTTCCTTGGTGCACGCCAAGTCCTCAGCTGCACATCTCATTCTTGTGTGTGAGCTGTGAGATAAGAAAGAACTTGGAGAAATTGAAATCTATCGAGCTTGTTGTGGTACCTGGACACAAATTATTGCTTCAGGTGATGATGAAACTTATCGTTTATAGAGTGTGGATTCTCGTCTTTGGCTGAGGCTGCTGCCTCTGTGGTGGTTGTCCAAATTGGATACAAGCATGAGGCATCTTGATTCCTTCATGGGAACTGGGCCACAGTCTGTACTAATGTTTTTCCTGTGGGCCAGTTGCCCGCAGATGGATAATGGATGAATTCTTTGTATGGTTTTGTAACTGTTGCGATAAAATTCTTTAACTGCGGAAAATCGTTCTGTAAGAACAACTTTCTGAAAGATTATCAGAAACCCTCTCCTATGGAGTGTTTTAAATTTATGAATAGATCGAGAGAAACCAGTACGTTAAAAACATTGAAAAAAAAAAACCTTATTCTTGTTCCTGTACTAAAACAATTGAAATAGAGTGGTGAGGAATGCCAGGCTAACAAAGACGTAGTAAATAAAACTAATTAAAAATAAAGCCCTGAAACGGTATAAAAGCAAAACCCTGCCTCAATCAAAAAGATAATCCCTTTTTGTGCATTCCTATGAAATTGAAATCTGGAAGTTGGGGTGGTCAGACACCGAGAACCCCTTTATTCTGTGTGCAAGGGTTTGCATTGAGACATGCAAATGAAAATAGGATTTTGGTCACAGCCCCTGCCATAACCAGACAAGTTTTCAGCCTGATCCTCTTGTTTTCGACCCAGACACTAGTAGTATTTTTGTTCAAATAGCTACGAATCCTGTTCCACTGGACTGTTTTTAAACCATGTGCTGTAGATGGCTTTCAGTAGGATGACTGAACAAAATTAATCGATGGCTTATTTTTCTTAAGCCCAATGCATTTTCTTAAAGTACATTTTGTCCATTTTATCAGCCAACTGTTAACTTTACATTTCTGCAGAGACCTTTGCTTTTTTTTTCATTCAGCTCTTTAGAAACGCCATACATCCTCTCCTATCTTTAACTACATTGTGTAGGTCAATGAGGTCAGGCTCTTCTGGAAGAACAGGGAGGTTCTGACCCTTCACGTAAAGTCTTGCAGCAAAGCCAACCCATGTGAAGTCGCTGGGTATTTTATACAAGATAATTCACCGATGGCAGGAATGTTTACAATGCATTTTGTCAGCAGGCAGCTCCTTAGCTGTTTAAAACTTTGCATAACAAATCCCCAGCCCAGAATTTTAACTGAGTCTAAAGATGTTTAATTAGAAATGAAATAGGCATCAGTGCTTTCTCTTGCTTGAGAATCTGGAGAAATCAAAGAATGCTGGTGGCAAGTCAGAGCAGTATGGGGAAAACCAAGCTGGAAATGTAAACCCCTAGTGAACCCTTTTGTGTAGAAAGCTTTCTCAAAAATCAGATATATTCTTAGGTCAAGAAAGATCAAAAATCCTACCAAAATTAGTAAATATGTTTTTCCTTTTGTGCACAGAAAATTAAGGCTGTTTTGTATAAATAGAGAAAATATTCTGCATATTCTAGACAACTTTTTTTTTCATTATTTTTGCTTGCCATCGCTTCACAAATATGTAAATATGGAATAGTTTGCCTGAAAGAGCAAGTGTTGGGTTCTAACCCAGTCTACATGTTCAAGCTGCATATTGAATTTATGGGGATATTTTCACGTTGTTTTGGTGTTTATGTCAAAGGGACCCTGCTTAGAGCAGAAAACACTGAAGTTTCCTTCAAAATTGTTGGATTCTTAATTAGTCTGTAGCCAATAGAGTTCAGAAAATAGTCCCTTTACCTTCATCCCTTTTTATCTATGGAGAGCTACTTCACCTTTTCACCTTGTTTGATTTGAATCCACGCTTCAAGCAAAAGAGAAGAGATGACAGAAAAGATAAATTATAGAAAGAATTCACAGGTAACTGTAGAAGGAAAGAGCTGACGAAAGGAAGGGCAAAATCAGGTTGGTAAGTAGGATTTGGCATTCTGTAGAAGATGCTGTCATATATCAAGGTAAAAAAATCTCTCTTTACAATTCAGAAAATTCAAAAGCAAGGTAGAAGTTCACCAAGTCTGCATGTATTTTGAAGGAATTAGCTATTTTTCTCTGTATGTTTTCACAGACATAGTGTTTGTCAATTATCTGTGAAACCAGATTATTAGGAAGTTTCTAATCAGACATTAGAAAGTTTTAAATATTACCCAGAGCACTCACTCTGTCTTATTACGAACTTCAGTAAACTTTGACCTATATATAGGCTCTATGAAAATAATCAAAGTGTGAACTCAAAGCAGCGTGGGTGGGATATGCCGCGGTGTTATCAAAGATCTGAGTCACTCAAGCCTTTAAGAGGGAAACGACCGAGTCTCTGTGTGCAAAGGGGAATAAATTAGCAAGATAAAAATATTTGAGAGGCAAAAAGAAATAAAACACAGGGGTTTTGGTGTTGCTAAAGTGGTACTTTTGAAATGGTTGATGAATGACAAAGGTGTTAACAGCTATTTGTGAAGAAATAGATGATGGCAGTGCCCTAGAAGTATGTATGAGAACAAATTTCTTACTGAGCTCTGATCTCAGACCCCAAGGATACAAACACTTCGGCCATGGTGTTACCTGCAATGCTACATGAAATTTGAATTCAGGAATGTCTTCACTGTGGAGAGGTTGTGGGTTTTTTATTTTTTTTAGAAACACTTGGAATCATCTTACAATTTCTTGAATAACCAGAGGAGATGCCACAAGCCAATTTCATGAGTGAAGGATCAGAGGCAGGTTGGGGAAAGGGACAGGAGGGCATAAATGGAGATTTCTTACATAGGATCTGGCTGTTGCCCAGTCCTTCAGTGCAACGACTGAGTTTTCAGCTAAAATATACCAGTTTAAACAAGCTCTGGGGATCCTTCTTCCATGGGAGCGGGGACTTCAGGAGGGGAGAGAGAAGAGCTCATAGGCAATCACAGGCTTCTTCTAGGTGCAGCTTCTCCTAAATATAAGTGAAGGTGTGAGCTGTAAAACAGTGACATGAAGGAATGTAGTGATGGTTTCCTGTAGTGAAGGGGAATTCCAGCCCATTACTGTTCTGCAAAGGAAAGTCTAAATTCTGAGGTATTCTGAGGCATAGCAAAAGATGTTATATAAAAGATGATATGTAAAAACATAGGTACATCTTAAGATAAGTAAGTGTTGCTCAGCTAGAATATAGACACTCTTGGACAATGGAGAGGGACATTTCATAGAAGGCCAGGATAGGAAATTTAGATCTTTATCTTACCCTTAATGGAAAAAAAAATTGTTTATTTCTGCAGCTACCTGAGCATTAATGAAGGAAGA
Source organism: Pedionomus torquatus (assembly GCA_013398155.1). NCBI lineage: Eukaryota > Metazoa > Chordata > Aves > Charadriiformes > Pedionomidae > Pedionomus > Pedionomus torquatus. The sequence continues at coordinate 157,221 of VZRU01010130.1, read as the reverse complement.
AGATTCTTTTGTCTTCTGCAAGATGTTCACTTTCCTGTTCCATTGTATGGGGGAATAACGCTATTTGGGTCCCCAAATTGTTACAACTGGTGTCCTTTCAGCTCCCTGCATGCTAGGTACCTCCTTGTGCCCTGGGTGACAAAGGTACCTGAGATACCTGCATAGGGATGGCAGGTAAGGGAGAGAGAGACCTACAGGAGACCTGGGCAGGTCTGTATTGGCACCTGGAGGTCAGATGGGATCATTTAGGGACTGGGCACCTGTGCTTTGTTGCTTGGAGTCCAATGGCACATTTCACTTACTCAAACTTTGCTCTAGTACAGAACTGCCCATGTTAAATCTTCTAGAAGTGGTCATCTGTGCCTCTCTTATATGGTATCATAGAATGGCTAGAGTCGGAAGGGACGTTCATCCAGTTCCAACCCCCCTGCCATGGGCAGGGACATCTCCCACCACACCAGGTTGCTCCAAGTCCCATCCAGCCTGGCCTTGAACCCCTCCAGCCACAGCTTCTCTGGGCAACCTGGACCAGGGTCTCACCACCCTCACAGCAAAGAATTTCTTGCTGATGTCTAATCTAAGTCTCCCCTCTTCCAATTTAAAACCATAACCCATTGTCCTCTCCCTCCCCTCCCTGTCCAAGAGTCACTCTCCAGCTCTCCTGGAGCTCCCTTCAGATCCTGGAAGGCTGCTAGAAGGTCTCCCCGGAGCCTCCTCTTCTCCAGGCTGAACAGCCCCAGCTCTCTCAGCCTGTCCTCATGGCAGAGGTGCTCCATCCCTCTGATCATCTTCATGGCCCTCCACTGGACCCATTCCAACAGTTCTATGTCCTTTCTCTGTTGAGGACTCCAGAGCTGGACACAGGACTCCAGGTGGGGTCTCACGAGCACAGAGTAGAGGAGGAGAATCACCTCCTGCGACCTGCTGGTTGAATTCTGATGCATTTTGTGTTTAAGTCACAAGAAGTAAAGAAGCATTTGCAGTGGATCACTGCCGGTTTTCACCACCTGGATCTGTGTATTTCATATGAGCTGGAGCAAAGTAAAGAACAGTCTGGGAAAAGGAATGCAGAGAATGCACTTACTTTTCACAAGAATTTCATTCTACAATAATCTATCACTCCTGGTGCCATTAGGAAATCGATTCTGCTTTTGGTGCCATCTTTCTAGCAAGTCTTCTAGCAAAACTGTGATAGTGTTTTCTTGTTCCTGGACTGAGCTCTCCGAGGCAAAAGCCTAAGTTTAATTTGAGGGTAATCAGATGGTAATTTTTAAGACGCTTCTTGTTTATCTATGGTAATTCACTGCAAGGGAAATTTCAGTGGTACAAGGAAGGGAGGCAAACAAAGCAGTTTGGCTCAAATTTCCCTCACGCTCTTTGAATGGGGACTGTGCTGCTTATGCAAATCAGACTGTTGGTCGAAAAGAAGCGTGGAGGGCTTTAAAAGGTTCTAAACAGGTGGGCGTCTTACTGTCCCCTGCATCATTCCCACAGCCCCGTGTGGGACCGGAGGGGTCCGACCCTGGCCCCATCGGCTGTTCTCTGATCTAGCTATAGTCCCCTGTTTCTTTGTGAATGCGAGGGGACAGAGACACGCCTGTCCTCTTCTCCAAATCTTCCTCCCTCTATCCCTGCCTGGCAGCTCTGCCAAGCAAGAACGGGGCCATTTGAGACTGGCGGTTCAAAAGCAAACCTGGCATTGGGGTGACAGGGGGCACCACTACTCTTCGGGGAGAACAAGGGGCTCTTTGAAAAGCAGAGTTAGTGAAACCCTGTTTCTTACACCTTTATGCATTGTCATTTAACCTCAGTGTCTTCAGCTCCTGCTCCTCTTGCCCTCTTTTAATACCCCCTCCACTCCTCTCCCCAGGAGTCATGTTCCATTAAGACTCTTCGCTTTTCTGTGTCCTTTAGTTTTTGTCCCCTACTTGGCATGCTATCCAAAAAACTACATAAGGACTGGTTGTGCAGCTGAGTATAAGGAGCAAATGTTTTGGTTCATCTACCCCACTGCCAGTATTTCTCTAACAGACAGTTTCTGGGGAGCTCATACCCCTCTCCTTTGAGATCTCGTTAGTAGCTTGAAAATCCAAGATCACCTGAAAAGAGCAGGAAAAGCCCCGAAACACTAAAATTCTCTGTCATTCTGATTCGGACAGAGATTTGTTGGGACTGATTCAGCAATCGCTAATACCTGTTTCCTTGGGAAATGTCTCAAGACTTACCAAAGAATGAAGGCTGGAGAATGTTATTGCTCTCCAGAAACCTGCTTCCTTACCTCATTTCTAACAAAATAACTTCTTTTTCTGTTTATCCTCTGAAAACTCTGTGTGTGATCTGTTGTTCAATAGGGTTTAATTAAAATTTTAACAGTTTTTGGTGCTTTAATGTGGCTGAGGATATACTTGACCTCTGGGATATATTGATAGTCAATCCTAACCCTTATTACATAAACAGCTTAGTGGTTTTCTTTTTGTTTTATTGCTTCTCTGATGCAACAAAGCATTGTTTCTGGTTTTGTCTATAGCTGCACATCGAAGGCACAAGTCTTTTGTGGGTGTGCGAATTACATTAAATTCTTCAGTACTTTGGTTAAAGTCTTAGTGTCTCCCCACATGAAAAATGACTTTTAATTTATTGTAGGGGAAAGATCCTCTATTTTACACTTCATTTGGCTTTCTGTTCTGTAGGTTGGATATTCTACAAGAAGTATCATAAGGTTTACACTTGATATTCTGATATAGATTTACTGGGTCTATTATATTTAACATTCTTGAGATAAGTTTGGTACCACCGTAACATTTAAGATTCGCAGATCGAAAGGGCAAAAGGAACTATTCTATCATCTTCCTTGATCTGTGGGTTCCTTATATTTAATCCTGTTACTAATATATTGAGCTAAGCATCATGAACTTTATTAACTAATATTATCCAGAAAAGCTTTCATCCAGTGGATCTTGTTACACCTTTGAAGGAAAATTAGACAAGTTAGTTCCCCAAGCCTTCCCTTTCCGAAGATGCATGTGTACTGTAGTTACAGAATTCTTTACATCATCTTTGAAATAATAAACTAAACATTACAACTCTGACTCCAAGGCATTTTCTCCCCTTCCCTGTCAGCTTTGTGGATCTTTATTGCGTTATCCAATATTTAAAAGAAAAACCAAAACAAAATCAACCACTACAGTGTTTGTAGCAGTTATAAAAGTGATGGATCCAAGCTCTTTCCAATGATGGTAGATGGTATAAAGAGGCCCAAACCTTCATTTTGGGAGTTTTAGTGGCCATGACATCAGGAAGCAGTCTTTTATTTGAAGGGCTGTGCAGCACTGGAACAGATTCTGTCCTTAGAGGGGATGGACCGGACAGAAAAAAGCAGCAGATGACCTGACCTCATGTGTGAAATTGCTGTGCTTTGGGCTGGAATCCAGAGTGGATGATCTCCAGATATGTCCTCTAGTCAGATTTTAATGACTCTGTGAGGTAGAGTTTGTTTCTCTGTATCAATGTCCCAAATGTTTTACAGGACCATTTTCAGAGCTTCCCATTACTTAATATTTCATCAGTCTTTTTATCATAGAATGGTTAGAGTTAGAAGGGACCTCCAAGATCATCCAGTTCCAACCCCCTGCCCTGAGCAGGGACACCTCCCACCACACCAGGTTGCTCCAAGCCCCATCCAGCCTGGCCTTGAACCCCTCCAGGGATGGGGCAGCCACAAACTCTCTGGGCAACCTGTTCCAAATGGCTTATCCCACCAGTTGATTTTATCAACAATACGTAGTCTGTACTACCCAGTTGTTGCTGATAACACTGAATGACAAGCTTCCTGGAGAAATGCCACTATGTTTCCTTCCTTAATCAATGAAGAAGGTTTGGTTTTTTTTTTTGTTTGTTTGTTTGTTTGGTTTTTTTTTCTGATACGTAATTTAGTTATTTGTTAATCTATATCACTGATGAGGAGTTTCTGTTTACTAACACTGTGAAGTCAAATAGCTCCTGTTTTACAAAAAAGCTAACGTAAAAAAGCACAACTGCCTTTACCATCAAGCAAGTAATTCTTCCCTGAAAAACTGAAATCAGATTTTTATTGTGTTGTCATTTTTCCATAAAATTATAGTGACTGGCACTGTTTCTCTTTCAAACCTGCTAGTTGTTTTGCTTTATTCTGTTGTTAAAATGATCCTATGTCTTCTGTTCTGTCACTGTTCCCGGGACTGATGCCAGGTGACCTTGAGCTTTGATGCCCCTTTTACAGAAGATTTATAGTTTTCTGTTTTTCTGCAATTTTCCCTTGTGTTCCAGAACTTGCTACATGTGAATATCAGTAGCTCTGAAATTGTTTCTTGATACTTATTGAATCTTTTTGATAACTTTTTTTTTTTTACTCATATGTATCTCATAATGACATTAGTTTTCTCCTTGGAGCTTGAAGAATATTTTACCCTCTTGCCTATTTTGATCAATACTCTTCCAGCAATGGCTTACTTTTATCAATAGCTTTTTCTTAATGTATTGATCTGTATTAATTATGGTTTTGTTATAAGTTTCGGTACACATGTAGATTTATGTGTGTGTATATATAAGTATTTGTCTGTCAGTTCTATCTTTCTGAAGTAAATTAGCCAGAGATTATTTAAAGATGAGATTTTTGGCAAGGTCCCTAAAGTTTAGAAAAGATCAAGTGGTGTTTCTCTGGTGAGATGAAATGCACAACCTTAGCTAAATAATTTATGTTATTGCCATTAGCACAGGATCTCACTGCCATCTATACTTAGTGCTTCCTACTTGAACCTCTCAGTGACCCTCTTTGCGTTGTTGGAAAAACTGTAAACTTCTCTTAGGTTTTTTTTTTTTAAGTGGTAAATTTGACATCTTCTCTTTTTCACCATCCAAGTAAACAGAGTTGTTCTGGAGGAAGGAGGCTCTTGTCTATACGTTCATCCTTCTGCTCTTTGCCTAGGAACCAGACTGAATGAGAGAAAAAGCTTTGCCCCGGCTGATCTTCTTGCTCTGCAGCATTTGTCAGCCTCTTCCCTTTGACCTAGGAGCAGAACTGGTATTTATATAAAAACAAACCACTTTTTTTTTTTCTTATTTTTTTTTCACCTTGATGTTACCATAGAGGTTTTTTTTTTAAGGTGAGGTTTACTTTCCACTTGGTAAATATTTTTAATTATTTAAATGTAATTATTGATACAGATGAGTCCTATGCAAACATTTACCAGTGAAGGAAAAAAAGTTTTCTTTGCTTCTCCCTAAATATGGCAGTACAAAGCTGAGAAATGAAAATAATCAGTGTTCTCTTTTATGGCCCCTGTTGCAAGTTTTTGGCCTTAAGTGCTTAGAAGGGTGAGGAACCTCAATGCAATAAAATACAGAGAATTAGGTAAGCATAGCTGTAGGCCTGTTTTGATCCCACTTCTTTTGCCAACCTATATTTTGAACTTAAAGGGAGAATCACTCATCGAATACAGCAGTAAAGATCACTGGTGATAATGTTGCAGAATTCTCTCCTGAAGTTGTCAGGACCAAGCTAGGTATAGAAAGTTCTTACAGAAGGCCAATGGCTACTGTCTTCGAACAACCCACTCGGTGCTTCTCTCTGGGAACATTTACACACACCCCTCCCCTTTTTTTTTTTTTAGGATTTCTTTCTCATGCCTCATTTTGTGTCTTTGCTAAGTTGTAGGTATTGAGTGACTCTGAATTTGGCGAGGATAAGTGAATGACATCTTTTCAGTGACACTTTTTCAACTAATCTCCCTGACTCCCAGCATTTTGAGGTCCTTGTCTAGTTACTTGGCTGAAAATATTTTTGAAGCATCCTTAGAATCACAGAATCATTCAGGTTGGAAAAGACCCTTGGGATCATTGAGTCCAACCATCAACCCCACTCTACAAAGTTCTCCCCTACACCACATCCCCCAACACCACATCTAAACCACTCTTAAACACGTTCAGGGATGGGGATTCCACCACCTCCCTGGGCAGCCTGTTCCAGGGTCTGACCACTCTTTCTGTGAAAAATTCTTTCCTAATATTCTGCTTAAACTTACCCTGTTTCAGCTTGAAGCCATTCCCTCTTGTTCTATCGCTAATTACCTGTGAGAAGAGACCAGCACCAACCTCTCTACAACGTCCTTGTCCTGCTCATTTGCAGTGCTGTCAAATACACCCAACTTGGGGCACCTGTTGCAGACAAACCTCTGAAAAGTACTGAAAAATGTAGGTGCTGCTGAAGCTGATGGATAATAAACTCAGCTGGACGTAGCCTGTAGGGCTCCCAGCCGCTGAGTTCGTTCCTCCGGAGCCAGCTCCGGGACCACCTTTGCGTGTCACCTTGCAGACAGAGCCTAGAATTCAGCTTTGCTTAGAAACTGCCATTTGGCTTGACTTTGCGGACTGCTCCATCTGGCAGGAGCCTGGAGTGGTTTGAGAACATGCTTTTACTTGTCACTTGTGTTCCAGTAAATGTCAGCATAATTGAAATCTCCATGATCAATGTCCGGGCTTTCTTACAAGTCTCCCTTTTTCATGCATAAACGCTTCCTGTTCTGCCTTCTAATCCTGCCCTGGAGATGCATAACAGTTCCTTATGGATGTTGGTTTTTTCACTGTTTTCGCTCTCATCTCGGTCCAAACTCTTTCAGCTGTGGTGAACAGACTATATTCGTAAACTTTTCCCTCTGAGATAATGTCCTTCCTCACATGTGTTTGCATATGCATGTCGTGTATCCTGCTACTTGAGCGCTAACGGTGCCAGTTCCTCGGTTGATTGATACTGAGATGGGGGTAGTCACGGTCCACCACTTTATTTATGGCAAATATGTAAGGATAAAGAGAGGAAAACATCCCGTGTCTCCCTGTGGATTATTTTTTTTTTTTTTTTAATGATCCTGTTTTGTAAGCAGGGGGGTAAATAAGACAGCCCTTTTATTAATTCCCTTAGTTTACATGTGAACATTTATTGGAAGATCTGTGACAGAAGAGACTATCTTGGAAATATAATGAACTTCTAGTCCAGTCTCGTGTTGAGTTTGACGGGACATTTCCCTGACCTTAGGAAGTTTTTTGCAAGACTGGTGATTCTGTATTTTTTGATACAAAATCCTATGATGCTCTCTCAAATATCTCTTTTTTTTTTTNCTCTCAAAAATATTTTTTTTTTTTTTTTTTTTTTTTTTTTTATTCTACTTTCAGGCATCCGTTCCCGTTTCTCTCCGTGTTTCAACGGAGCTTCCTCTCATGGTGCTTCTATAGCTTCATGTATCATCTTTTGCTGAGTGCAGCCACCTCTCCTGTCAGATTCAACAGGCTGCCGGTGTGAATTAACTGTCCACATTAAAAGGGGGTATCATGTAACCTATTCTTCTACTTTTCCTCCATCAGGAGCAGACACCAGGTTACTTAGAAACATAGAGACTGACTGTGAACAAGACCATTCTCTTTTTTTTTTGTTGCTCTATACCCTCTCCTAAAACTTCCCCCCCCCGGCTTTCTTTCACTTTGAGGAAAGAAAACTCACACCCAAACCAAATGAACAACTTCTCCCTTTCTTTAAAATGCTTGGTGCTGTGGTCAAGTCTCACGGGCATCCTGGAGCCTCCACCTCTGACATCACTCTTCTTCCAGTCATCCCAAGCAAGGACACTAAAACTGTAAGCTGTACAAAGTCAGGGTCTGGGTTTGGTCAACCCCCAGCATGGCCTTTATTTATTCTGCTAAGATTTAGCTGCTTCTTACTCTTTTCATGGATTTGTGCAGATTTTGCCGTCCCTGTCTAATGTCATTTCTTACAGTAGCTGTTTCATGTTTTTCAGAGTACTTGCCACCCTTTGGATCAGAAACCGCTGATTGGTGCTTGTTTCTCTCTTGTGGTAATGAAACCACCAGCATCTTTGTGACACAGCAGGTCTCTGCCCTCCTCTCCACAGAAACTTGTCTTGAAGTCTTGGTATTTTGTGGAAGCCTTAATCGGTAAGTTCTATCACCGTGATTTCATCATGGAANTTCCAACCCCTGCCCAGGAATGAGAGGGCAGCGGACATAAAAATGAAAGGAATGTGATAGGTGGAATGCATTTTTAGAAAAGTGGGTATGATGCAGACCCTGATTTTAGACATATTTGACCCTGAGACAATTTTAACTTCTCCATATCCGTTTATTCTACTCCCTCCACCCCCGCCCCATCCCTGCTGAGGGTCAGATATGGGCAACACAAATGAGGTTTATTAATGTGATTAAGATCTTTTTTTCTTTTTTTTTTTTTTTCCC
>VZRU01010130.1:131030-148795 GCA_013398155.1 Pedionomus torquatus | reverse complement strand
GTGGGAAAAAAAAAAGGTTGGATGAACTGAGCTCTAGGATGTGAGCTTGGAAATGTCTCTCTTGGATAGCAATTTAGTGATGGTGGGGAATGCCTTTATTGTTCTCTTCTGTATAGGGGTATGTAATTTTTAAAATTTGTTTAAATTTTTTATTTTTTTTAATTTTTTAAACTTTTTTAANCCTGATTTTAGACATATTTGACCCTGAGACAATTTTAACTTCTCCATATCCGTTTATTCTACTCCCTCCACCCCCGCCCCATCCCTGCTGAGGGTCAGATATGGGCAACACAAATGAGGTTTATTAATGTGATTAAGATCTTTTTTTCTTTTTTTTTTTTTTTCCCCTCTTTGAAATGAAATATAGAACTTCAGCTACTTCCTTGGGTGTAATACTTTATTTTATGTAAGTAATGAGAAAACCATACATTCAATTTGATTTCATCCTGAAAGTGAAAGTACTAATGGTGAATAATATAAGACTTTCAGTTTTGTTTAAAACACTTCTAGCACTCCTGGGGGGAAAATAAACGGAGATACAGATTTAGAGGGAAGGGAAAATGTAGAAAACAGCATTCCCAAAATAGATGAAGCAGCAGAAGGTGTGACTTTGCAGTGTAGTCCAGCTCCTAAGGAGCCAAGATGATATTGGCTGGCCAATGCTGCATTACTCAAGCAGGAAATGATGGGCCCGATGTGCTGAACTCAGCTTTTTCTGTCCTGGAGATAAGGAACTGCATCATTGAGTCGCAAGAACTGTAAGTGGGGTGGAGGGGGTGTGGTAAGGAGTGCTTTTAAAAAAACTTGAGGAGTGCAAAATATGCAAAGATTGGCAAGTTTGACCATAGGGAACGTTGTAATGAGACACTGGAATCCCGAAAAGGCCAACAGGGTTGGTGTGTCCTTGCCCTTAACATACCTAGGAGCATCAGGCAGGGATTAAGAGAGGGTGATTTAGCCGAATCATTAGGAGAAAAACTTGTATTGCTTTGTTCTGCCACGTAAAATGCTCCAACGATTTGCCAAGTCAGGTGTAGAGCCCCTCATTCATTCAGACACATGGTGGAAAATGCACCTTAAGAAAAAAGTCTGTGGCATATTCCCAGCCTTTATTTCTGGTTGTCGTGCTTTCCCTGTGCTTATCTTTTATACAACAAGCCATAAGAGTTATCACTATTATTAATAATTCTGTCTCTGTCTAGGTCCCTGTTTCTCTCAGTCTCTCAATGCTGCTCCTAAATCAGAAGATAGATTCAGCCACAGGACAGTTCAGACTCCTGAAGGGTGAAGGAGGGGAGCCCAGGCATGGAAATTCTTCTCTTCATGATGCAGACTTTCTAGGATGTCCCCTGAAATGGGTCTTCTCCCTCTCCCCTAAACTCTTGGTGTAAAAACGTGGTTTCCAGTTCCCAGAGAATTGATGTGAGGTGCTGGAGAAAACTTGGATGTAGTTTTGAAATGGAGAACATCAGAGATTTTGCAAGGGTCGTTCTGACACTGAAATCTTTCTCTTCACTTCCTTCGGGATTGAGTTCTTCTGCAACATCTCCCCTTATAAAAACCAAAGTGTAGGAATCGGCACCTAAGAATGATCTTGCTGCATAGAAGGGTGTAAAACAGGCATATAAAAGCCAATTAAATTAGCCTTTCATAAGCTGCAGCAAGCAAAGCTGGGGAGGGGTTTGTTGCAGGACTCTTAAATCGTCAATGATGTGAAAAAAATACGAGCAGGGAGGGATCGGTCCTTTTTCACTGCGGAAGAACTGGTGGGGCCTCAGGGAAACCATCCTGCTGCAGGTTTAAAGCAAACAAAAGGAAATCTTTATGATGCGTATTAAATTGCAGGAATCCTTGTGGGACATTTTGGAGGCCAATAGTATGGACTGAGCTGGAAAGGATTTGGACAGATTAATGAAGATTAAGTCCATTTGTGGCTACTCCACGTAGCCCTTTAGATGCAAGTTTCAAGTCAGATGGTCCCACTGATGGCTAGAAAGAGGGGATTGCAACATAGGAAAGAACCCTTTTATGTATGTCCCTTTCTTATTCTGCTCTGTAAACATCTCCTGCCAGCAGCTCCCTGGAGAAAGGATGCTGAATATACGGGCCTTCAGTCTAGGCCACAGCAGAACTGTTTGTAGGAAACAGCTGATAGCTTTCTGGAACCCAGAGGGATGAAAAGCATCTTTGCTTGGCTCTCTTTCAAGCAAATGGCTAATGTGAGACTTGGAGTGGACTTTACAACTGACAAATGTAAGGCCATTTGGTAATAACACCCTAAGAGCTCTATCTCCTGAGTTAACCACAGTGTACCAGGTGATCTTTCACCTCTATAATGATAACATTAATTTAATTGCAAAATGATGGTATTATTTGTACATTAATATCAGCTGCATAGCATGTCTGTCATACACAGCATCAACACAAAGCAGAAATTCCCATGGGTTTAGAAATCCCTCACTGAAGTTCTGAAAGAATGATGAATTAAGATTATTCAGGTCTGTTATACAGAAAAATAGCATTAGGTTTCATATTAGAGTTGGTAAAAGGCCCTGTTTCTGAGTTGTTTACTCCTTTCCCACAAAACAGAAATGTAAAAAAAAAAAGTGTATTTCTATGGTTTGGGGAATTTAATTTCTTTTCTACGCATTGGAAAAAAAAAAAGAAAAGAGGGAAAGTTGAAAAGGGCAGGTGATGTCTGGACCTGGCTAAGGGGAACTTGATGGGTGGGCACTGCATCTGTGCACATCACCTCCTCGTGCACAGAAGACCCTCCAGGATGTCCAGGAAGTCCACCCTTATGACTTAAGTTGGAGAAGGGTAAATTTAAGTTGACTATTAGAAAAAATTTCTTTACACTGAGGGTGGTTGAGCACTGGAACAGGTTGCCCAGGGAGGTGGTTGAGGCCCCTTCCCTGGAGATATTCAAGGCGAGGCTTGATGAAGCCCTGGACAACCTGGTCTAGTTTAGGGTGTCCCTGCGACTGCAGGGAGGTTGGACTAGGTGACCTTTGGAGGTCCCTTCCAGCCTGGAGGATTCTACGATTCTATGTATTGGGTGGGCCCAGACAATGATGAGTTCTGTGCTGTGCTCTGAAAGAGGACGAGTCTATAGTCGAAAGCTCTTTTAGAGTGAGAAAGGCAGCCAAGGTTGAAGGCTTCTCACTGCAAATGCTTTTCTGAGGCCCTTGTCAGCTCTGCCCTGGGAACTAGCTGCTGAAATGCTCCTGCCATCTGCAGCTGCAGCTCCCAGGTGGAGAGAGAGAGGTGACCTCTCCACAGGAGAGCACACACCGACGGGACCTGTAGGATGCGCCTGGGAACAAAAAGTCCTCTTTCTGAAGCATGACATTGTCCTGGCAGTGGTCACTGTATGCAATGACATGGTACCAAATGAGANGCTAGAAGGTCTCCCCGGAGCCTTCTCTTCTCCAGGCTGAACAGCCCCAGCTCCCTCAGCCTGTCCTCACAGCAGAGGGGCTCCAGCCCTCTGAGCATCTTGGTGGCCCTCCACTGGACCCGTTCCACCAGGTCCATGTCCTTTCTCTGTTGAGGACTCCAGAGCTGGACACAGGACTCCGGGTGGAGTCTCAGGAGCGCAGAGTAGAGGGGCAGAATCACCTCCCATGACCTGCTGGTCACGCTGCTTCATAAGGCACGAGTGATCTACAGCCAGATGTGCAAGGCAGGGGAAAGGATTCTGCACCCGGTGATTAGAGATGTGCTCTCAGGACACAGTCTACAGATAACCTCCTTGCGTTTTGAAACATCTTCTCTTTGACAGCATTTGTGCCACTCTGTGTGCCTTAGAGCCTTTACCAAAAGCAAATCTACCGGCGGAAATTTTTACAGATTTTTAGTAAAGGTCAGGCAACCAGTGCAAGCTTGGGAAGCAAAAGGTGCATTTATGACAGTTGAGAGCTCACGTTGAAAAGGGCACCAGCCTGTTCCTTCAGGTATGTGATTCATACACTACCATGTAACTTCCTCTTCCAATGGAAAAAAGATCACGTTTCAGACGGCAAATATTTTCAGAAGTGAGAGAAAAATTATTTCAAAAGTAATCTTTGAATATGAACATGAAACTTTTTAGTAATTCTTAGGGAGAAGAACTATTTGTGGGGAATGACTGTTTTCAGGGAAAAATAAGTTTGGGGTTTTTTTTTGTTTTGTGACAAGTGGTTCACAGAATTCAATTTTGAGCAAGAAATGGGTATTTCAGTCATGCAACTGTGAACTGAGTTCCCCGAGACAATGAGTAAGGTAAAAAAGTGAAGCATTTTCTGTTATTGCTGTATCAGAGCACGTGAAGGTGAGCTCTTTAAATCATTCCTCTGGAGATCTTAGGAAAAAAAGGTTGTAAAGTAGAAAAAAATTGCCTGCATACTGTAGTCAGCACCCAGACATCTGACTTCTTTCCACGTGGAATTTAAAGACTCCAGGAGTATTAACTTTTGGAAGAGGGGAATATTGAATAGTCCCACGTTTGGGGGGAAAGGGGCAGAGTGACAGGCAAAGTCAGGGAGGAAATGTCTGCTTGCTGTAAGCGTGACGCTTCAAATACACAAGGAAAACAAACTTTGTCTCCTCTAAAAACATCTCCGCAACCCAGTTCTGCCTCCTCTACTCAGAGTAGCTGGCACCTGATTATATAGTAAAGCCCCTGAACTAATCAGCTTTTATTACTTGTTCTCTATGGCCCTGTATTACAAGAAAAAAATCCCAAATAACCCCCCCCAAGGAACCACCATCCGCTTATTTGCCTTTTTTTAAAGTTTTTTTTTTTTTTTATTTGAAAGACCATTAAGGAAGGTTACTCCTTAAAGGTGGCCTGGAATGATTGAGCTTAAAATTGATAAACTTTGCCCTATGGCATGAGACAGGGGAAAAAAAATCTCACGTATCAGCCCAAAGTATTGAAAATAATATTCAGGTGAGCAGAAAATTCCATTAAATCCTGTACTTTACATCAGTCCCAGAGTCTATACAGGAAACCCAGGGAGAGCAGCCTTTGAACTGCTGATTTTCACCTGAGTGGTGGCATTTGTGTGAGGGACGGAAGAAGCCCATTCCCAAATGAAAAGCAGACCTTAAAAAAAAAAGACAAACACCAAAAAAAAACAAACATAAAGAAGCCGTACTCAGCTACACACTGGTTTGGCACCCGGTGTTCTGTATCTTGGCCTTTTTGTCTGCTTTGTGGTCTCGGGGCTAGAAAATATATTTCGTTCCAGCAATTAAGCTTTCGTTTTATGTTTCTCAGGTCCAAAATTTCTGGCTCAGAGACTGCCAACAACAGAAAGCTAAAACGTTAATCCAAGGGTGGGGCACAGCATCGAATAAATTGTACGTGTTCTCTCGGAGGTTCTTCTTGCTCCGTACTGTATCCAGAACAGGAATGATAACATCTTTAACTAGGTTAAATTTACACTTTGATTTATTCCTTGGGAGTGTGCAGCTGCAAGGTGCCAAGCTTCACATTTGGTCCTCAAATGGCTCTCATTTCTTCATCTCTCAGGCAGGCTCAGCGGTTCCCTGGGCTCAGTCGTTATGGATCTTGAAGAGAAGATAACTCCCAGCCCCATGAAATACAAGGTTCATCCAAGCTCAGAAAAGAAATCTTGTGGCCAACGGACCTGCTTGACAACTTTATGAAGGTTAGATCGAGCGTGTGTTTTCCTACTGTTCCGTTGTTTTCCATCCCACGGTTATAAAATACGTTGTTAAGCCACTTTATCTGCTCAGGCCCTTGTAAACCCTGCCATCCAACGAATCATCATTACCCAACCAACCACAAAAAAACCCCCATGTTTTCACTTTTCGTTGTCGTGTGTTTAATGTTGAACATCCGCAGCTTGTTTTCCTTATGTTTTTTTTTTTTCCTTACGTTTCGTTTTCCTTTGTCGCGGTCACATCGGTGTTACCCTTGTCTCATCGTCTGTAAAAGGGGGACAACCATGCTGTGGAAGTCACTGGGTTTCTCCAGTCCTTAGGTCTCAACCCCGGGGGTCTGGTGGTCCAGCTCACGGGCAACTGTTATGGTTTGAGAAAGCCTATAACAATTTATTGTGGTGGTGACAATTACCCTGTCACCCCATGACCCCTCCCCATCCAGGAAAGGGGAATTGAGGAACGTAAAGAAACACGAGGGTTGAAATGTAAATAGATTTAATAGAATAAGATTAAATAACTAACAATAATACTAAAGAACCAGTATTAATCCCAACACTGATATGAGATTTACAAGAATTATCCTCAGCCCATTCTCTCAGCAGAAGCTGTGCGCTCCCAGCAGGGACAGCAAATGTCGGGCACTGCCAGTGCAAGGGCTTCAGGGGGAAGGGGAGGCCTCAGGGGTCTGGCACCGGGGCAAGGAGTTGTCTGGACCCGCCACCATCAAGGGAGAGCCCACCACACAGCAAATTTTGCAAATTTACATTGAATGAGACGTTCATGGTATGAAATAATCCTGTTGGCCAGCTTGGGTCAAATGCCCTTCTCTTCCTCGTTCCTGCACCTGGCAAGGCTCAAAACCACTGAGACCTTGAATCTCACAGAGCCTGGCTGGCCAGAAAGTCAATATTTTCATGAGCTCAGACACTAGAGTTCTCCAAAAGTGCAATTTTCCCAGCATCAGGAGGAAAGTTAGTCCTGGGCCTCTCAACCCAGGACAGCAACCTAGCGAGCAGAGGACTTGGTGGCTCCAAGCATGGAACTGAGCACTTCTCTTGAACTTTGGAGAAAGACTGAAGCCATCACATTAGGTTGTATAGAAAACATGATGATGATGATCTGTTTGAACAAGTTTCCTTGAAACGCCAAGGGGAACTTTGAGCAAGACATATCACACTCTCGGCACACGCATTTTGGGGCAATGCCCAGGTTCCAGTCGCTTTGAAATAGCTGACTGATGATCCAGCAACACGGGGTCTGCTATGAAGTCCATACATCAGCAATCCAGAGGTTGTGTCAGACGTGAAGAAAGGGCCCTTGCACGTACCCTTCTTACAAAATACGGGCAGAAAAAGGAGGAGCTGCCTTACCTTGTAACGCAATGGGGTTGTTTTCAAGCCGCGTGCTTCCTGAAGACGCAATCAAGGAGTGTGTGATGGTAGTCTTGTGTTTCTTCTACACTGTTTGAAGAGCCTTTAAAAGTAGCCTGCAGGCACCTAGGGGCCCAGAACGTAACAGGTGAACACCTTGGTTCAGTGGCAAAAACAGTCTTCTGACACACAGCCTCTAACAGAGCTGAGCAGTCTTCGATGTAAGTTCCCACATTGACTGTTTCACCTGAAAAATGCTCTGGAATCATATGGGTTTTAGGGCTTTTTATTGTAGTTCTAGTTTGCGTCATTATTATTATTTTTTTCATGATTTTTTATTTTCTGAGCCAGAAAACCAACAGAGAGTATAATACATTTGTTAAGGAACTCATTTGGAAGAAAAGTAGGGCATGATCTACCTGTTTTCAGACCCTTTTGTGGTTGGACTCACTTTTATTTATATATATATATATATAAATATATGTATATAGGGTTGGGAAAACAACAGCATATACAAACTATTATTTTTATTGGTTTTTGGATTTTGAGTGTTTCTGTGCAAAATTCTTTATTTTTATTCTTTACGTTATGTCATAGTTGCTACAGAAATAATGTTTTGTGGCTTGCAAGAAGTAAAGAACTGGTGCACTTATTAAGTTAACCTCCCTGTTGCTGGACTTGGCTGAAAAGCTGCTCCTGAGTCTAAACAGATGTTTAGAACAATGAAAAGTTTATGGAGTGTATGTTTGTCTTTAGAAAGGACATTTAAGAGTCTGTTCAGGCTCAGGATCTGGTCTTTCCTGGAGGACTTTGACTGCCCAGCTAGATTATAGCAAAACTTAATGATCAGAGAGAACATTTTCATTTATCATAGAAAGGATTCCTTTCAGTTGGAAAGCAAAGAATAGGGCATGTGGAAACTGCATTTCTTGCCATGTCTTTTTTGAAGAGCCAGAGTGACAACAAAAATTCTTTTAACCTAAGTTTTTGGATATTTTTTTTCCTAATAGGCATTTAAATATAATATCTGTTAACTGATTATGGTTCTTGGCAGATTTTAAAGAAGATAAATCTTATAAATGCTTTTTAATTAAAATAAATTAACATTTTGCTTCTGCATCTAGAAAAATTTTAAACAGCATTAACGCTTGGGGAAGTGACCAAATATTTGCATCTGGAAGGTCAGTTTCTGTGAAGTTCTACATTTCAGGTGAAAATAAAACCACCTTTCTATCCAAACTTATTCAAATTTNTTTTTATTTTCCCCCCATATATTTCCATTTCTATATGACCTTTTTGTGCTAGTGAATCTTGTATTTACCCAGTGAATATTTCATTCCCCTTTCAAAATGTTTAACATTTTAACAAAAATATTCTGGCTGTAGATAAACTTCCTTTTAAATCACAGTGACATGAGATAAAGAGTCCTTCTGGCACGACAGCCAGAGCGAGCTTTAATAAAATTGTAGAATCAGCAGATCCATCAAACCCCTTCCCCAGAACAATCATGTGTCAGAGGCAGCGGCAACATCTATCGCCTGCGACAGTCTGATATGAGAAAATACAGTTTCCAGGATAAAGAGATTCCATAATCAAAATGCTATTATCTTGGCAAATAAATACCTAGGCTTCATCGCAGTGTGCCAGCAGTTGGGCTCTGTGCTTTGTCTTCTGCGAAGAGGAAGCATTAGCATGTGACAGCATTATAACTTCTTGAAGTGATCTCTTCATTATGTTACAGGAAGGAAAAAAAAAAAAAAAAGTAGATGCGGCAATACAAAGAATGTTTTATCCGCAGAGAATGCCGCTCAGTCCGTGCTGACTATCATGTGCTATCTGGACCCATGCTCCCAGCTGGGAAGATGCAAGCTGGCTTTTAATCCTCAACTGCCCAACCTCTTCAGTGCCTCTGCTCGCTGGTTCTTCTGGGAGACAGGATTTGTTAGCGAGCAGCAAAATTATTAGCCCGAAGGGATTGCCCAGATGTGCGAGCTCCTGTTTAATTGCCTAAAATTACAGGTAGAGTGAGAGGGACTTTTTGACATGTTTGATTGTCGGGATTCTTAAATCCTTGGGAAAGGATTGGAGTGGGTGGAATGAGTAGACAGGTGACTCATTGCAACAGGCAAAGACCTGGAGATGATTGCTGGCTTTAGAGCATCTCAGAGAGCAGAATAATTTCAGTGTTATCTTCTTGAGGCCAATGAGTTGCATCGGTAGCTGCCTCTTAGTCCAGCATGGCAAGAAAGATGGATACATTGGATGCATGTGGCAGGACAGGACTTGGTGTAGACCAACCTCACAGTGCTTCTAGATGAGGTTATTAGATTGGAAAAAGGGAGGTTTAGATGAGATATTAGGAAGAAATTCTTTGCTGTGAGGGTGGTGAGGCACTGGAAGAGGTTGCCCAGAGAAGCTGTGGCTGCCCCATCCCTGGAGGGGTTCAAGGCCAGGCTGGATGGGGCTTGGAGCAACCTGGTGTGGTGGGAGGTGTCCCTGCCCATGGCAGGGGGGTTGGAACTGGATGACCTTGAAGGTCTCTTCCAACTCTAGCCATTCCATGATTTTATGAATATGAATTGTGTTTAAACGCATGATGTGTAGGTGACTGTTCTTATTACTTTGCCCACAGGAATCCTCACCCATAAGATGGATATTCATTAAGGGCTCTGTCTTCAGTGCTTTCAAGACAGAGAGAAAAAGAAATCACTCAGCAGAGGCTAAATTCTTATCATCCCAAGGCTGGTAGTAATCCAAAGCATTCTTGGGCAAGGTGCTTAATGGGAGTAGCAAAAAAGCAGCTGAATCTAAGCCAGTCATCTGGGCTCTGGCATCTGAGAAAGGAAAATAATAATAGTATATTTCCTTCTCCGAAGTCTTGGTGACTGGCAGCCAGAGCACACTATGTAGGACAGTAATTTAATACCATGTCATTTTTTCCCCAGATATGTTTTTGGGCAGAATTAACTCATGAAACAGCTATGAAAGTTAATGGTGTCATGCTGTCCATTTGAAGCAAATTTGGCCATGAAGCCTCTAGCTTTTACACAGATGATGAGAAAGCCTAGGATTTTATTGGACTTGCAGATGTATACGAAATATACAGATTCTTGCTTATTTTTTTTTGTGTGAGATTTTCAGTTGGTTGCTTGAACTTTGAGGCCTTTTTTTTTTTCCCCCTTCTTGTAATGGAAGAATGAGGAACCAGAATATATGTGGTGGAAGACAGCTCATTTATCTGTGCTACTGATTTATCTCCTCTGAGGTGGCTCTTGACCAGCCCACCAACATATTCTCAGCACCTCAGTCCCATTGCTCAACTGCAGATTGCAAACAAACTCAAACTATGGGGAAGATACAACTTAAATAAACATTCCTCTTTAGAGCTTCACCCCTGTGATATATATTATATGTGCCTGGCACAGTGGGAATGAAAGAGAGCTCAATTTATGATGGGAACGCTGCTTTTAATTCGATAGCTTGGCACATTAATAAAGAAGAATTAAATGTCAGTCTTTGGAGAAACTCATGTTATTCTAGAGAGGCAACATTCTGCTTGACAGAGTCTTGAACTCCAGTGAAGAGCAGCCCTTTAAATCTTGAAATCTGACTGCCATTTGCCTGGTGGGCTGCTTTATCTGATGGAACCAAGGCCAACCAAGGGTCTCCTTATTTGACCTTAATCTTCCTGTTAACCACCTATGGCTTTAACTCAAGATGTTGAGAATTTTCTTGGCATCCTTTCATGAAGAGCTGGGCTGCATTCTGTTTCTAGTTACAGCAGCTTAAACTTGGGATTTGATCTGTCTTCAGCTCCTTCACTGTCTGTAGCTCAGACCTGCTTCTGCCTTCCCGTAGATCTGACATTTCTACATTCCTTGGGCAGAGTGACTTACAAGTAACCCACATTTTTTTTATATAATTTTTTTTTATATCCCCCAAGAAATAGCCATTTTCATGCCATATCTTGTGTGTTTCTTTGGAAATTTTGTAGTGCTCAGTGTTTTCGTGCTGATTTTATATAGTGGCCATCCAGTCCAGCAGATCTAAGTTTGGCGTGTTTGTATAATGAATATTTCTTACATCCTCTAATATATTTTAAAAGCAGCACTTCTTTTACCTCTCTGCCATTGTAATTAATATAAGAGGAATGGAGAAAAAAACATTCAAATAAATATTTTATAGGCAATTCTGTCAAATGTCGCTTTAGCCTCCCATGAGCATTTGACACATTAAGTAAATGGACTTTAATCATCTGATTTGTTTTTCCACTTGCGTATGTGAATATTTATTTTGGAAGAGGCCACGGTCTCACCTAGCCAGGTGAAGGAGAACATGCTACATGATTTATTAGTATCTCAGTTGATCTGAAGAACTACATTGCCAAATATTGAACACCCAAAAAACTCCTTGTTACCAATTAAAAATCAAGAATTTACACATAAACCGAATTAAAATAATAATATAAATATAAAATTACATAGAACAATTTACAGACTAATCTTCTTACAGATATTCCATAGGCAGAAAAAAAGAGGCAAATCCATAGTTTGTTACAATGTACTTGTTCACCTCTCCCCCAAAATGATAAAAGTCGCTGCTGCTTTGTCTAGACTCAAGAATTTCTGTAATTCAGTGCTCTGAACTTTCTTTTGCAGGTTGTGCCAGCTAATCCCCAAAGACTCGCACCATGAGACTGCTGAGTTAGTGAGTGATGGAAGTTAGAAGTTAAGGTGCTGAAACCATTGGGTACCCAGGTACGGCGTCTGAGTAAATTCAGCTTGTGGAGGATGGAGAAGAGGTGGGAAGGAGCTGATGTTTTCAAGGCAAAAATCACTATATTTTCACTTAGCAAGTTCACTCCTGACTCCGAGGGATCAATCTGGGGCATCATTGCCGAAGCTACAAATTAATAATAGAATCATGCATTTAGCCAGAGACAAATATATTGTTTTAATTGCCACACTTGCTTCTGCAGACTTGGAAGACAGTCTTATATCAAAAAGGATATCCTCTCTGCTGTTCCATAGGATGCTGGCTTACGAGATTTAAACTTGTGTGTAAATTCAACCCACACGTCAAATAAATTATGTTCTATTGTCAGTCATGATCAGGTCTTGAGGGCAAATCCCAACACCTCTGTGCCACAGTTCCTGCTCTTCTCTTTCATTTGGAAAATACTTTTTCATTATGTTTATTCATTGTTCAAAAAGTTTTTGAGACGGAATTTTTTGAGGAAAGATTGAAGTGTAAAGTTCCTGTTTCACAGCAGGTTTCTATGGACACGAATGCCTCTTACTGTCCTGCTTCACTGTAGAAGGAGATTACCTGATAATCGTAATCCTTGCTGCTGTCTTTCCAACATAAATGGTTTTGAAGGAATCTCCAGGTTCACATTTTGTCAGGAAGTGGAGTGACAGGACAAGGGATAATGGTTTTAAACTAGAAGAGGGGAGATTTGGATGAGATCTCAGGAAGAAATTCTTTGCTGTGAGGGTGGTGAGGCACTGGAAGAGGTTTCCCAGAGAAGCTGTGGCTGCCCCATCCCTGGAGGGGTTCAAGGCCAGGCTGGATGGGGCTTGGAGCAACCTGGTGTGGTGGGAGGTGTCCCTGCCCATGGCAGGGTTTTGGAACTGGATGATCTTTAAGGTCCCTTCCAACTCTAACTATTCTATAATTAAATGAAACTGCTTTCATTTTTATCACTCGAAAAACTCAGGAAGATTACAATAGTCAACAGCTGGTCTGCTTTTTCTTAGCAATGTGTTTGTTGGCTTCATATTTTTTTTCTCTCTTGCAAAAGCATTTTTGTTATATATAATTTATGAACAATTTGATGTTGAGCACTGCTTCTCTAAAACCTCAGACAGAATTGTATTCTTACAGCTGTTGAGAACACCGTGAAAGCTTGATTTTTCTCAATCTATAAGTAAGAATAAGTTTTTAAAAACTGTGGGATTTTTCTTCTGCTGCTGCCTAGGAATCTCTTCCCACCCTCTTGCAAACAGGAAATGCAGAAAGTAGGATTAGAGTTCATTTTAAGAAGCTGGAGAGATAAATGTGTTTTTATTGATCCCTTGGTGCTCTGAGTCACAGTGTTTAAGCAGGCTGCTGCCAAAAAGTTAAATAAAAAAAAAAAAAAACTCTTTTCCTTTCAATGTTTTCTAGCTTTATTACAAACCAGTCCAAGCAGGGCATGTGTAACTAGAATGCATGAGACGGTAATAATGACCATGCTGGGCCATGTTATTACATGTCAGGCTACTGATGAGGAGAAAAAAAACCCAGATTTATATAAAAGGTAAGTTGTTCCCAGAGCTGAAGAATTTCATTTCAAAACTGCAGTTTGAAATTAAATCATTTTAGGAAGTACAACCTGTAGCATATTTATTCTCACTTTAATAGGAAAATAGCATCCTTTTTTTTATTTTTTTTTCTTCCCCCACCTAAAGTTGTACAAAACATTTATCTGCCACGCTATAATTTTGAAATATCACGTTAGTTTAGAAGGGCGATGGCCTCTTTAGGAGGGGTAACAGTAAAATCATCCGAGACAGTCAAAGCTCGACAGTTCACAGCGATGATGACCTGATAGTGATGAATAGTCCTTGACTTGTAGGCAGATGGTCTGTGTGACCTACTTAATCCATATAAATCTTACATTTCTTTTTTATGAGGTTTTTCAACAATCTTGGCTTGGTATCAGCGTGTTGGTTTGAGATTAGTTGCTCTATGGGCTGGTTTTACCATGTTTTATTTTTCAGCTGTAGCATCATTATGTGGCTAAATAAGCTTAGCATTTCCAAGTGAGGTGCTTAAAGCTGATTTCTAGATCTATTCTGAAGTATTGATATAAGAATCTCAGGCTTCTGAGTGGATGCAGGGTTCATGTAGCAGCCTGGAGTCACTGAAGACTGAAAGAGGTCAGCATCTTTAAAAACTGCATTCATTCTAAATAGGAGAGACACTTTCAAAGGACCCTCAATCAATGACCTTTAGATCTCTCAGTCACATGAATGTTTTTGAAAACGTTGTCCTGGTTGCCTTTTGGACATGTGACAAAATAATTACAAAGAGTGAATTTTCTAATTGATTATTTGGAAACTGTATGGGAAAGCTACTTGAGATTAGGAGTTTTCCCCCAGAATATTTAGAATTATTTTTGAATTTATTTAGAAAGCTATTCATGGTAAATTAAAAGAGGTGTAAGCACAAGAGTGTGGAAAAATTGGTCCAAGAAGACCCAAAAAAATTGAAAGCAAAAAGACAGTGTGGGGTAGAAAATATAACTAGTTTTTATCTTCTACATTATGAAAAGAAGTTAGCACTTCAGTTAAAGTTCACTTTAAAAAAGCACTTGATAGGCTGAAGTGCAGTTAGAAGGCTGCCTTTCTACCTGCTAAACTGCAGAAGAGGGGTTTTATTTTGCCAAACACATCACAGACCGAAGGCAGCATTTTCACTGCATGGTTGCCTCCCTAAAGCGGTCCGAGGCTCACGTTGGAGCTGCAGGCAGCGTCCTTTGTGCAATCTGGGTTATTGCAATTTCCCCAGATTAAATGTTTTCAGGCAATTATTGACATTTAGACTCTTCTATTTCTAATTAGGAAGTGATTCAGAAATTTCTTCACTTAGTTCTCTTTACTTAAAAGCAGGGCAGGCTAAAGTGAGATCACATCTCAGCAAGGCTCTTCTACATCTGTATACTTTTTGATGCCTGCAAAATATGCTCATCCCCCAAACTACCACCAAACTAAATGTTGGGTAGAAGAATCTTTCCACCCTTCATCATATTCTGCTTGCCCAGGACTTTGTGTAGGATTTCCCACAGCTAACAGCTTCTGTTGTGGCCACTCGCTGTGCCCACCAGTTTCAAACTACTAGAGAAGAAAAAGCAGAACCAGCAGTTTTTCAGAAATTCCTGGAGCCTGTTGTAATTCTACGTTGTTGTTAGAACTTGTACTGGAAAATACTCCCAAGAGCTATGCTGGCTGGGTTTGAAGGCTTTCTGCAGCTTCAGATTCTTGGTGTGCTGAAGCAGGCTTGGCTCTTGGACAACACGTGCAACTGGTGCTTCTCTGTCACTTCATTGAGGAGAAAGGGAAGGTCCAGAAGTGTGTGGTTCTCATTAAACTCCCTATCACATTCAATTAAATATTTTGTCAAATAGTTCAAAGTATCCGCTGAGTTTCCTTGGTAGATAACCCTACAAATTTTTGGTGTGTGTGTGTGTTTGACCAAAGGTTTCTGCTATCAAAAAGTTGAAATTTTAATTCTTTAAATATACAAGGAGTTGGTCCTGATCAGCTGAGTCTTCATTGGTTCAGATTAAGAAGACCACGGTGTTTCTTGGATATAAATATTTGTGCAAAGAAGCAACCAGCAATACTTCTGAGTGTAGAAAGACCTAGAATTTGAAGTAGAGGTTCTGGTGCACGTGTGTGCTTCCCATTTCAGGAATAGGAAGTTCAGCCTGCTAAAGTCAGCTGCAGAATTTGGATGGGGTTTCCTAAATTCCTCATATATTTTTCTTTCCCTTTCTTCCTACTCATCCCTCTTCTGCGTCCCCAACTGTGGGAGATAGCTTAAGATGTTGCGTTGCCTTGCTTTTTCACAGTGCCCTGCACTATGGTAAAAGGAGAATTTAAGACTCCTCTTTTAGACTATAATTTCAATATTCTCTCCAGTTGATTTAAACCTGGGTCACAGTAAAAAATGAAGACTAATAATATATAGTATAATTTATGTCACTTTTCTGTTGATAGCTCTTTGTCTCACAGGCAAGTGTTGAAACTGCTTATTTTAAGTCTTCAGGTAATTTAAACTGTTCCTAGATTCTTTCACTAATGTTCGTTGTCCTTATAATATTTTTTTCTGTGTTCTTGTGTGTTATAAGCCATCTGATTGCAAGAGGGAGAAAAAGGGAGCTCGGGAGGACCCTTAGAAACAAGAAAAGAAGAGGTCAAAATTTTGAAAAAGAAAGAAATGAAGAAGTTGAGTCATCATCATAGAAAGAACAAAGATCAGTTGGGATGGGTTCGGCAGAGGGCCACCAAGATAATCAGAGGGATGGAGCACCTCCAGGGAGACCTTAGAGCAGCCTTCCAGGATCTGAAGGGAGCTCCAGGAGAGCTGGAGAAGGGACTCTTTGTCAGGAAGTGGAGTGATAGGACAAGGGGGGATGGTCTTAAATGGAAGAGGGAGATTTAAATTAGATATTAGAATGAAATTCCTTGGTGTGAGGGTGGTGAGGCACTGGCCCAGGTTGCCCAGAGAAGCTGTGGCTGCCCCATCCCTGGAGGGGTTCAAGGCCAGGCTGGATGGGGCTTGGAGCAACCTGGTCTGGTGGGAGGTGTCCCTGCCCAGGGCAGGGGGGTCAGAATTCTATGATCTTTAAGGTCCCTTCCATCTCTAACCATTCTATGATTCTATAAGTTGAAGGAATGAAATACACAGTTATTATTTGCCTCTGAGGCTTCAACATTGCTGACTGATGGGACCTACTTATTGTTGTGACTCCTGCATTGACCCTTATGTTGACTCTTCCATCCATGATTTCATCGAAATGATGAAATTATACTGCTAGCTGTAGGATATGATCAGCAAACGTTGTTCTATTTTTCTGCAGAACTGAGAGAGTTTATAAATTTTCCAACGTGTCCTTGGTGTCATGCTAATTTTACGGAAAGGACACTGAGTAATGAAGAAATCTGATGTACCTGGGAAAAAAAAAAAACAAACAGTGAATTAACACGCGATCATCTTAGCAAATCAGCAGCACTAAGCCAGGGGAATTTATCATGTTTCTAACTGCAAAAGCTTAGAATCAACACTTCAGAGAGAGAGGCTGAGGTGGTTTCGCCCTCGTGGGCTTTTCTTACAATAAGGAAGGTGAAAGGCAGTGATGAGGATTTTTCCTGAGCAGGCTGTGGGCTGGCAGAAGGGAAAATAAAAGTTCGGGGTGGGGTATGGTGTGTGACCGAAGGCTGAGGCTCCCCCCTTGGCTGAGGGGGAGCAGAGTGCTGGCCCTGCTGATGTAGACCCCATCACAGAGATTTTCTTTAACTGTTTGGATTCAGGAAGCACCTGATCCGGTTTTATAAGTTATGAAGTAACGCCTTGTGGGAAAAAAAAAAAAGAATATATAGTTACCGCTAATTAAAGGAAATGATGAAAAGAAGTGTTTTCGCTGCTAGAAATAGTGCAGCCTTGCGTCAAATCAAAGGTCTGTCTTTTCAAAGTGTGTTCTGGCATAAATTTAGCACTTCAGCAGGTAGTATGCCCTCTGGAATGAGTGTGTATTCCAAATTACTGTTCTTTATGCTTGTTTGTACTCGCAAACAATTGGAAGCCTATCATGCATACAGATGCATTAATCACAACATGTCACGCAGCAGATTCAGCGATGTTTTTGCTATCAGTTGCTCATGGATTGTTGATTTTTGCGTCCTCCCTATTCTCAATTATTTATTCTTGATGTTTGATCACTCACCTGATTCATAGGGCATGGAATAATCAAGCCTCTGATTAGATGACTGAAGTATATTTAGAAGTATTTTAGACAGTAATGAAAAGCAAATATTTGGTGACAAACAATGATTCAGATTATCAGCTATAGAAACTGGTGTAACTCTGTTGGATAAGATGGGACATAATATTTCAATTTGTAGCTATTTCGTTATGATCAGGCAGTACCAACACTTTTCTCCCTCTAAATAAAAA
>VZRU01010130.1:118446-130991 GCA_013398155.1 Pedionomus torquatus | reverse complement strand
GAAAAAGGAAAGTCCCCTTACTAAAGAAGTTTCCTATAAAAAATAAGATGTAAAAAAATTATAAGATATGCAGGCCAAGCGTTTACGATTTTGTGATTATGGTTTGTGTTGGTGTGCAGGATTAGACATTCTCTGTTTTATGGCTTCCCCGTCTTGTGAAAAAAAAATGATGGTGATGTGAGGTACGTTCTGGGTGTTGGTGGGAGAGACCAAGCACACGGAGGTGTCGCTTAGCCTGATAGGGTAACTGTGGCATCTGCACTTTGCCATCACGTGCCTCATGCAGTGAGATGAATTTTGCTTGCCGTGGGAGTCTGAAGGGTCTAATTTCCATTTATCCGACTAACTTTTATGAGCACGTTACATTTTCATTATTCTGAGAGCAAGGTCGAAGGCAGATTAGGAGGAAAGCACTTGCCGGCATGAATTATTGTCAGGGCTCGCACCGTAAAATGATGCTGCAGATCCAGCAGAAGCCAGGCTGTTCTCTGCCTGAAGAACACCCTTCTCAAGTGGCAACACGCACCATGACTTTTAACATCCGTACTTTCAAGGGTGTTTGAACCTCAGATTTCAAAGGGTATTCACAAGTTTTTGTTTCTGCCTATTCACAATGAAATAATAAAAATCGTGACTCTGAATAACGGGATGTGCATTGAAAAAGGAAAAAAAAAAAAACCAAACCACCACTGTGTGTGGGGACAGAGCAGGTGAGTCAAAATACCTTCTCCAATTCAGAGAAAATTATTGTATGTGTATGAGATTGGAGGAAATGCTGTGAGAATTTCACTGTCTCATTTGACGTGGGCAGGGTGTATTAGCGTTTGAAGGTACATGCCTGAATTTAAAGCTGTGGATCTATAGCGACGGCAGGCAGCACTTTCAAAGCGCTGCTGATCCAGCAGACTTGGCATCTTGTGTAGCAATTGCACTGCAGCAGGATGAACCAGCAAATACGGTCCTGGACCTTCTTTCTAATTGAAGAGAGATCACAAGAGCGGGTTCCAAGATGAATTAAAGACATTCCAAGCAAAATATTTGCACTAGGACATTGTGAAATACGAAACAATAATGATATTGATTGGCAAATGTTTCCTGTCTAATAAAATTGGCTCGTGAGGCATTGAATTCCTTCTCTGAGAATTATCTTGGTTTGTGCTCAGTGCAGGGCACTGGGAATTCTGCAGTGAGATCTGAAACGGGGGCTTGAACTGGGAGGCAAGGCAGCTAAAATGAGAACCAGGAATAACCATTCTTTTCAGCTCCGAGGGAACAGAGAAGTCCCAAGCAGACGATCTGTTGAAAAGTCTTCACGGGCCAGATGCTTCAGCAATGAGTGCAGGTTCACAGAAAACTTTCCATCCAGCCATCTGAAAGCTGCAGCTTATTCTGGGAGCAAATCCATCACAAAAAAAAAAAAAAAAACAAAAAACAAAAAAACANAAAAAAAAAAAAAAAAAAAAACAAAAAAAAAAACCAAAAAAAACCCTGAAGTTGCAGTGGGTTAGGACGCCTGAGCTTTCCAGGAAAAATTCCGAAGAAAATTCAAGCAAGGTCACGTGAACCAAAGCTACTCAAGGAAATTCTAAGTTTGTTTTCCTTGGTGTAACTAACGGTTCAGTTTCTCACACCCAGGAATACACACAAACGTTAGTGGGAATTTTAACTTGCCGTAGCCCCAAAGAGAAAGCCCCAAGACATCTTGAAGGTCTGATGTTTGGCTTTTGACAGTGATGAGGGCACCCACTGCAGCCAACCCTTTGCTCACAGAAACATCGCTGCAGTGGGTTCAGAAATGTCTTGAGCACAGTCGAAAGGAGCACCAGCTGCTTTTCAGAATGGCAAGAATGATGAAAAATGGCTCAGATCAAACCCGTGCTGGGAATGAGTTCAGCTGCAGCGCTCCACATTGTATTAAAATATGGCTTTCGTCCACTGTTGGACAAACATGTTCAAGCAGTGTGTGATTTAACATGTACATAAAGACAAAACTGATGACTTCCATCTTAGAGATGTTGCAGAAGCTCAAGATGAAAATCATCATTTGGAGCTTTCTCTGATTTATAACTTATTCTTTTTGCTTTATTTTTTTTTTCTTGAAAAAAAGGATATGTGTTAATTCATGCTTTTGTACCATAAGTGAATTTGTCTACTATAAGTGAGGTAAGTGAGCTAATGTTCCAAACTCAGCATGCCTATTCCCCTATTTCTGCCATACCTAATTTAGTAATTCATGGTTTTGTAGAAGCTGGGGATTCCCATGTTTCCCCAAGTACATGACTGTCTGCGTCCTCCCTTTCTGAAATCAGAGTAAGGAAAGACAGAGTTCTGGACTCTGCTGCTGGGAGAGAGTTTCAGCATTGACTTTGAGAGGAGTCAGGTGACATTTGGAGGACAGACTGATGAAGCCATGTCAAGTCTTGGATGAAGACTTGAGGCTGTCAAGTCTTGATCATGTCAAGTCTTGGATCAAGACTTGAGGCTGAGGTGAAGTCAGACAGGACACTAAGCACCTTTTATTTTGTCATGTCTTAGCTGAAAGCAGTTCCTATACAAGGATGTTTTGCTGTATTTGTAAATGACATTTTTTTCTCTCTGATTTTTAGATTTAGAAGTTTGCAAACATTTCTGTAAGAGACCCAAGATGCAAGGAGTGGATGAAGAGGACTTGCCAGCTGCATCTCCACAGGCTGCTGCTCTGAGAAACTGTGACTGGGATTAATTCTCCTCTTCTCCAGAACAGCAGCCCCATGCTGACCTGGAGGGACCACGAAGCTGAGGAATCTGTGGAGTCCACCACAGACTGCCTGGGACCCTGAACAGTTGCAGGTGCCTTCTCATGTACGAAAGACAATGATGTAAAACACTGTTACGACTGAACTCCTGATAATCTGACCTCTTTTATTGGTGGTGAATTTTTCTTTTATTTGCTGTTCCACCAGGACATGACTTTTTAAGACACGCTGAAAGGGACCCTGATGTGGATATATTTGAATTACAAAGCGCATGTGTTTTCCATTTTAAGGAATGTCATTCTAAGCATTTAATTGAAAAGTAGGTACATCTGGTGCTTAAACTAAATATACTGTAGTTGTTGTCAGCCTTTCCAAGCAAAAATTTTAACTTCCATATAGCCACAAATTCCACAAATTACAAGCACAAGCCATGTCCACGGAGCCTCATAGTTGCTTTAATCCCAAATCCAAACCCATGCCATTATATTTTTTTTCCTTGGATCTATGTGTCAAAAAGAAAGGAAGAAAAAAGGAGCAGCACCAGAAGTGCACTAAGTGTTCTTATTTTTTGCTTTTTACAAGAATGGATTTTGAATGTTTGAGATCAAAAAAGTCCAGAGCACATCTGTAAATGATAGCTCAGATCTCCTGAGGAAAATTGGTTCATCGGTCTTATTACCTCAACCCTGTGTGCCTGCCTGGAAACTAAATACATAGATAGTTTGCCAAGATGAAACATCAACATCCAGAGAGCAGATATTGACTTTGGGATGCTGTAAACTTATCTCCCAAGCTAAGATGGGCCACTAACCAAGGCTGATAGGGCATCTTTCAGGATAAAAGAAAGTAGAAGCCAAGCTGCACAACCTTCATGGCTAAACAGGCAAGCCAGTAGTTTGTCTACTGTAAAAGGCTTGCTAAGAATAAAATAATAAAAATAA
This sequence comes from Pedionomus torquatus, assembly GCA_013398155.1. Taxonomy (NCBI): domain Eukaryota; kingdom Metazoa; phylum Chordata; class Aves; order Charadriiformes; family Pedionomidae; genus Pedionomus; species Pedionomus torquatus. The sequence goes on along the minus strand of VZRU01010130.1, from coordinate 127,315 downwards.
TTAAAAAATGCTAACCAGTAACTTTTAATGATGCATCCTTTTATGCCAATACTTTCCACCTTCACCATTAAAACTGGCATCTCTAGTAGAAAACACTTTAGGTAGAAGTCATTATCTATTTAATCCCATTCATGATCATCGTAACCAGGTTACATGAAATCCATCGTATATATCTATTACTTGAAGGGTATAGGTCAATGACTAGGTCACCACTTTGCTCAGGGCAGAAAGCTTGACAAAGGTGTGCTTCTCTCCACATCAGATAAATCAATTCCCAGTGTGGTGACTTCCCATCCTGTTTTTATTAAAACGTCTGTAGTATTTGACCAAAAGTCCTAGTTCATAAGAAAATCACAAAATTTCATGCAGTTGGTAAGGGAAGTAACGGAGCGTTCCTTTTCTTTTTTAGAACAAATAGCTTTATTTGAAAGAAATAGTACAGCATGTATGGTCTAATATTGGATAATCACTTGTAGCATTAAGATAAAATCAAATGGAGAACAAGTATAGGATCATAGAATGGTTTGGGCTGGAAGGGACCTTCAAGATCATCCAGTTCCAACTCCTCTGCCCTGGGCAGGGACACCTCCCACCACACCAGGTTGCTCCAAGCCCCATCCAGCCTGGCCTTGAACCCCTCCAGGGATGGGGCAGCCACAGCTTCTCTGGGCAACCTGAGCCAGGATCTCACCACCCTCAAAGTAAAAAATTTCTTCCTAATATCTAATCTAAATCTTTCCTCTATTAGTTTAAAACTGTTACCTCTCATCCTATCACTCCACTCTTATAGATATCCCAGTGTCCCTGGGACAGAGATTTAGTTCCACACTTCTATGAAAAGGCTGGCCAAACATGGGAAATCATTCTTACTAAAACTGAGGTGACACTTTGGTTTAAACTATATGCTATATGTATAAACTCTTAACATGAAACTAGTTCTTGTTGTGTCCTGATCTCTGATGTGTTCTAAGTCAGACATCTTAAATTATTCATTGATAACTTTAAGAAGCAAGAAATGCAAAAGAATAGATGTAGCTGTAATCAAACGATTGAGAATGATAATCCAGTCTGTACGTCAAAATAATCTTTAACATCTTGCTTCCAGAGCGACCAGCATGCTGGTTTACTGAACTCAGTAAACTCAGATGGTGACGTTATTGTGGAGTTACTTCTATTAAAATTGCCTTGAGTACCTCTCTGTCAGCCCAGCCTGGCTTGATGACACCTGCCTGACAAGGTGGTCATTAAATCCTAACAGACATCTACTGAGCATGAAACTCCTTGGGGCATCAGGCTGGCTGAGGCCTTGGCCATCAAGGGGGTTTGGGTATGGAGCAGTGGGTGGTTTGCCAAAGGCTGACACGGGAGCTGAGTATTAGTTTAAAATTTAATTAAATTTTGGATCAATTGATATTAATTTAAAATTAGTTTACCCCCTTAATAAGGGGGAAAAGCACAAGAGCTGGGTTCAGATCCAGGAGCAAAGTGGTTGGAGGCTGGTGTTTCAGCTTCTCAGAGCAGCCACCTGCTGAACGTGTGGGCATCCCACAAGGGAGCTGGCAGGATGGTGGGAGTCCCATGCTCAGGAAACACATTTTGTTGATCTTCTAAGTGAGGTTTTTTTTTTTCCAGCTGGAGATAAGGAATGTCACAACCTGTTTCTGAGATCTTGAATCGTGAGACATCTCCAAGTGGTGGACACGTTATCACGAGGGAGGGTTCCAGTGAGTCTTCTCCACCTCTGGGTCAAAGACTGAGGAATTTCAAGTGAGAAGTGTGGGATAAAATAGAAAATTGACTGTAAGTGTAGTCATTAAGCCATTGAGGCTACTTAGCCCATTGTCAAAGATCTGCTCAGTCCTTCCAGAACTCCGGAGTGCAGAGGAGGCAGGTGAAAAGGAAGGAATGATTGCTCTACTGAAAAGTTCAGGCTTTTCTGCCTGTGCTGCTCACTCTTTTGGATGAGCTTTGCTTTGCTTTGCTTCATCACAGCAAGCTACAAAGCACTTACAGCTCTGTCAGCAGTTGATGGCCAGTCTTGCGTGCCAGGAGTAGAGACCCTCCCATCCATTTGTGACCTCTGGGCTTGATTATTATCTGCAGGAATGAGATGACTAAGCTGAAAAAACTCTCAACTGGTTTGTAATTCAGCAGATGAACAAGACAGGCTGCTGAGAAGACAGCACCCATACACCCTGCTCTCTGGAGATGGGTCCCTGCCAAAGACAGAGCTAGACTGAACTTTTCAGTGCATCAAAGCCCAAGTTACTTATGCCATTAACTTTTCTTCCACGTTGGCTAATATTTCAGCTGGAGAGGAGGATGTTACCCTCAGCAGTGATATCTGTTGGTATGAAAGGTATGAAAGTTGGTCTGTGTTTCTGGGTGTTAATCTCTAAACAGCCAGAATTACTGTAGGCCTCGTTATTTTGACAGCAAAGTGCAGTTTATGCTCCTCCGACCTACTCTGGTTGCAGTATCAAGCAGACAAAATCACAAAACCATTTCAAAGCCAGAGAATGTGAAGAAAAAAGAGTCTTTATTCTCTCAGTGGCGCTTAAATGTGGTATAAAGTCTGGTCTGACTGAAGTTGGGTGCATGTATACCCACATTGGCCATTAGCTGTTTTCTGGTTTCCTCCCAGGCTGTGCTCCGGAGCGAGAGAACTATTTCCTTCCAAGAGGAGACCTAGAAACTGTTGACACAATAATTCGTTCCAGGGTCTGTTCCTGGATGCAGCCCACGCCAAGATCGACTCCTTCCATGTAGGACATTCCTCCCACATTATCCCCTGTGGTAATGCAGCACATATCCTTGGTGTCATGCTACAAAAAACACAGCTGGGCATACAACACAGCCCTCGCATTATTTTAGGTATTGTCAACTGGGAAAATGATGACAAATAGTCTACCCTTGGCATAAAGGGAGCTCCATAAGAGGGGGATGCCTTTAATTTACAGCCACGGTCATTACATCCTGGGGAGCAGGGTGAGGTCAATGCTGTCTGTCCTGTGGGGACTGTAAATGCTGAGATTTCTCAGCTGTTAACGTGGGAGAGACCACCTGCAAGACCACTCCTGAGACCACCTCATGAGGTGGAAAAGATCTTAACCTGCTAGTGAGACCTTAGACCCATTTGTTGTACGGAAAGAAGAGGCTCCCTTTCTTTTCCAAGGCGCAAGGGGTAGAAAGCAACAAGAAAATACGAAAGCACCCAGCAGAAAATGACACTGATTTGTAGAATTAACCACAGAAAAAGTAGTATTCCATAAAGGCCTCCTAATGGAGTCTTTCACGTATTTGGTGGGACAGAGGCATATAATATTCTATCATCAGTAATCCAGCTTCTTTCATAAATGAGCCAGCACATACTGCTTCCTCATCACTATCCAGCTGAAGTTCATGTGTAACCAGGTTCAGGAAATGTAAAATAAGCTAAATAAGCATTTTTTTTTCCCCCTTGAAAACAATGTGCCACAGTTCCAAGATGAGGAGTTTGGGGAAAACAGGTAGGTGATTATCGCGGTAAAAAAACATCTTGCAATTAAATATGGAGATCTAAATCCCAAAGAGATACAAACTCCATATTTATGTACATATGTATGTATGTATTTAGGGATTGCTTCACTTGTCAGAGAAACAGAGCCAGTTGTTGGGAGGCTGGAACATGACAGCTGCTCAGTAGCTGGTACTTCCACATTTTACATCACAGGTGAGGAACAATAACACCCTCAAGAGCAATTAAAATTCTATTTTTATCAAGCATAGCAGCTCTCCCACATGCTGTTGGTGACCACTGGTAGCTCACCTTGCATACAGGATTTTAACACCTGGGTAAGTACAATGTTTTCCATGACTTTTTGTTGGGTTATCTCTCTTCTGACTACAGATGTGTTGGTTTCGCTTACAGGTTGTGGAATTCAGTTTCTCACCCATTATTCTCTGGAACTTCTGGAGACATTCTTATTCTGGTTTTGAACACACGATAAATAACTTTCTGTATTATTGTCCTAAAGACAGATGAGGTGAGAGGTTACCATAAATTGTATGACTGATGCAGGATGGGGAAGCATACAGTATTTGAGTGAAAACACCTATATCTTTCTCAATTAAATACATAATAATAGTATAAAAAGTATTTTTTTGACTGTATAGTTTATTTTCTTGGCAATATTTTCTTCCACGTCCAACATAGGACATGGACTTGTTGGAATGGGTCCTTCAGAAGGCTATGAAGATGATTAGAGCTATGGAGCACCTCTTCTCTGAGGACAGGCTGAGGGGGCTGGGGCAGTTCGGCTTGGAGAAGAGAAGGCTCCAGGGAGACCTTCTAGTAGAATTCCAGGATCTGAAGGGAGCTCCAGGAGAGCTGGAGAGGGACTCTTTGTCAGGGAGGGGAGTGACAGGACAAGGGGGAATGGTTTTAAATTGGAAGAGGGGAGATTTAGATTAGATATTAGGAAGAACTTCTTTCCTGTGAGGGTGGTGAGGCACTGGAACAGGTTGCCCAGAGAAGCTGTGGCTGCCCCATCCCTTTGCGGGGTTCAAGGCCAGGCTGGATGGGGCTTGGAGCAACCTGGTGTGGTGGGAGGTGTCCCTGCCCAGGGCAGGGGGGTTGGAACTGGATGATCTTTAAGGTCCCTTCCAACTCTAACCATTCCATGATTCTATTCTTTGGCCATGTAGTTCATTTTCTTGGCAATATTACTCCTGGCAATAAAGTTACCTCCCGCAGAGTTTGCAATGATTCTTCCAATGCTTTTCCAGCTGACATCAGCCAGGCCTGTGCCTCTGTAGTGGAACAAGGACTGACATTTATGTAACTATGCTCAGGGCATGCTTCTATGTGCAAGTCCACCCCTACTTCACTTAAAAGTTTGAGTACCTTCCCCCCACCCCCTTACTTAGTATCACAGTTATATGCTTTAGATTATAAATTCAAACTCTCATAGTTACTAGACTCACGTGGCACAAGGCAGAGGCCAGGCGCAGTTTGCAAACATCAGCAACATGCTTTGTATTTAGTTTTTTGGATGTTCTATGGTGGTTTTTTTTTTTAATCGTTTTAAAAATATTGGCAAAAGTACAGGCAACAGCATCAAAGCCCTAAAGGTTAGAAAGTGAAGCCAAAGGCATGAAGGGCTGTTACCCAACCAAGAAGATGCTTAGGCAATATGTCAGCTCACAGAGGAGACAAGTGAAACTTTGCGTTGTTTCCCAAAGGCTGAATTGATTTTCTCTGCACCCCTCGTGCTAATTGCTTACCCTCGGACCTAAAAACTGAGCTACACCCTTGCATGTATAAATAAAGGCCCATTTTGAATTTAAAAGATAAGGATAAAGGAAAAAAAAATGGATAAGGGTCAAAGCAAAAAAAAAAAAAAAAAAANGAAAAAAAAAAAAAAAAAAAAAGTTGATAGAAGAAGGAGGAGGAGAGACAAGAGTTATAATAGTATCTAGTAGCTACACAGCAAAGGGTATAAACATCTTAAAGCTAATGAATACCAAGCTTAAAAATTGCCTACTGCCATTTTTGTCTATATCTCCAGTGAGAGCTCACCAAGAAGTGAGGAAACCAGCACAGGCAGCTGCAGTTACAGCACTGAGGAAGGAAGTGGGGTAGATTTTTTGGGAATGTTGGAACAGAGTGCTTAACTAATATGTTTCCTAAAGATAGGCTTTCTTTTGATTTTTGGAAGCTAAACCAAATTCCTCTGAAGGGGCTATTTTTTTTTTTGTTAAAACAATATGTTTTAATGGGAAGAACTTGAGGATACTATGAAAAATCTTAATACAGCAGGTGTATGTTTAAGTATATGAGTGATTAAATCTTCCTACGTTTGATTTTCACATGGTCTGAGCACTGAGGTGCGTAGCCATCACTTCCATGTTCCCTTTGCTTCTACTTCTTCATTGTAGTTTTCTGCAAGGGAGATTTATGACAAGTCACACTACGGGGATGACTGGCTGAGGCATCAAAAGCAATCTTGCCTTAAGCCTGTTTCTATATTGCATAAGATCTGAATCATACCAAATGTTTGTCCTTATAATGCAGTCCTTGTTCTTACTAAACTGCCATTGACGGGTGCTGTGAATGACCAATGTGGGACCATTCTTGCCTTCATTAATGCCAAGAACAAGCTTGTCGTCAAAGAAAGTTGATTCAGATCCTCAGATAAAAGGTATCAGTGTTCCTATGCAGGCGTTGCCTTTGGTTCTAGGATGGACTTCATAGAAATTCTGTTTGGATGTGAAGGCTTTGGAAACAAACACAAAATGATGTTTCTGAGAAAAATAAAATCCTGAATATTATGATACTGCTGATACAAATGAGGCAGTAATACAGTCCAGGGGCTATTTGAGGAGAAAGAAAAATAGTTTCATTTTTTACTTAAAACTACAAAAATGAACAATTAAAGGACTGGTTTTTTTTTCCGTCTTCTTGCAGGAATTTTGCATCAAAGGACTGTATATTAGTTATTCAGGTTATAACGTCTCAGTCTCGATTGCAAAATCAGGTTATGTTGCTTTAAAAAAAAGTTACCTTATGTTTAAGCACACTAGATTTAGCCCTGTAGATATTTTGCCCTGAGCTGGGGAGACGAGAGCTTATTTACAAGTTGGTCATCTGGTCTGGATGCCCACAGCACATTCGTCGCTCTCCTCATTATGAACTCTTGAGCTTTGTCAAGAAAGAGCATGGACTACATGAATTACTACACTTTACAGGTGAGAGCTGCAGGTGCGTGGTAAGAATCCATGTGTTTTGATGCCTTTACTAAAGAGTTGTGAAATATTTTCATGAAGAATATTTATTTCAATGGTGCATTATGAGCTTCTGAGGTTGGTGCTACTAACAGTAATGTCATGCCTTTGTAATATGCTATTAACTTTTATTCTTTATATGCTTTTACAAGCTTATTTTCTTTTACTGCTCTCCATGTATGCAATTTTAGGAATAAATACGCATTTCAAATGAGTTTTGGAAATCGTGAGTTTCTAGACGTATGCAGAACTCCCTTATATAAATGGACAGAGTCAAGAAACAGATCATACAAAACAGTTGGCAGAGGTTTGGGGAGGTTGTGTAGCCTACATTCAGCCTTAAGAATTCTAACTCTGCCATTGCCACCCCTGGCAAACATTTGTTTAACCCCTCCTTAGAAGCTCCCAGTGATAGATTTCACAATCACCCAAGGCAATCTATTCCCACGCCTAGTGATTCTTACAGATAAAAAGGTTTTCCTGATATCCAGCCTGAATGTTTCTAGCTGTAATTTGAGCGTATTTCTTTTTGTCCTCTCTCCAAGGGCATGAAGAACGGGTTATTCCCTTGCTCTTTGCGGCAACCCTTTCTGCATTTAAAGCCCGTTATCAGGTCTTCCTTCAGGCTTCTGTTCTGTAGACTAAACAAACCCAATTCGTTTTTGATTACAGCTTGATGTTATTTAGCTGTCCAGGAGGTGTAATATGGAGGGACCATTTGCAAAGAAAGCAGTGTTAGGACAGTGAAAGAGAAGTTTTAGAAGACACACATGAAGGGTGCTTAGCTCTGCATTTTATGTGCTTCCGTCCCATCTATTTCTTAAATTTAAACTTAGAGCCTCATCTCACTCTTGTTTATAAGGTTTTTATCAATTTCCACTCCAGGTCTGAGAACGGATTCCAATGGTCTGCACAGCCAAGGGAGTACTTGCTTTTAAGAATGTTAATTGAGATCAGCATTTACAGAAAGTCAGTTAAAACTGACAGCAAGAAGTGCCTGAAAGAAAAGACCAATGGTTTAACATTGTCCTATGCTCCCAAGAAGGATACTCAAGTTGGACTCCACAGAAGTTGTTCTCTGACAAAATGAGGTATTCTTTCCATTAATATATGATTTCCCTCACCATTTTTTTTTTTTCCTTTTCCTGAAAGGAATTAAGGAATCTGAAGGGAGCTCCAGGAGAGCTGGAGAGGAACTCTTTGTCAGGGAATGGAGTGATAGGACAAGGGGTAATGGTTTTAAACTGGAAGAGGGGAGATTTAGATTGGATATTAGGAAAAAATTCTTTGCTGGGAGGGTGGTGAGGCACTGGAACAGGTTGCCCAGAGAAGCTGTGGCTGCCTCATCCCTGGAGGGGTTCAAGGCCAGGCTGGATGGGGCTTGGAGCAACCTGGTGTGGTGGGAGGTGTCCCTGCCCATGGCAGAGGGGTTGGAACTGGATGATCTTGAAGGTCCCTTCCAACTCTAACCATTCTATGATTCTAATTCATAACAAAACCAACAGACATTTAATTTGAAAAGAATTAGTGAGTAAGCTCATATCTGTTTCTCAACTCTCTCTCATACTTAAGGAATTTCTCAAAAATTGCTCTAACCTTACCTCGTATAAAGACTTATATCTGCGTTAATGGCAAAACTTAATGTTGGCAAAACTTAATGTTACCAAACCTGCTTATGTTCTTTATGAGTCATAGCGGTTAAAGTTATCTATTTTTTGTATTAAAGAAAATATTAGCTACTCACTTTCTCACTACCGTCCAAGTAGTGCTTTCAGCTGAGTTTTTCTGTTTTTCGTTCAAAGTGTACGACTTAGGGTTTTGTGCAATTGTCTTTAAGTGACAAAACATTTTTGTTATGATCTGCTATTTCTGCGGTGGCAGAGTGAAAAATTGGTTAAGTCTTCAGGTCGAATAATCTGGAGTTTGTATTAAGCTGGGCTCACACACACACACAAAAATGACTTGAAGATGGTTTATTTAAGACCACATTAGGTAACCGCTACAGACAAACAGGGAAGTGTTTTAGCAGTCACTAGTAGGCTCAGGGATGAGAATGGACAAATCATGAAATGATGTGTCTTGTCTGCTTTGATGGTAAAGGAAA
>VZRU01010130.1:71010-112401 GCA_013398155.1 Pedionomus torquatus | reverse complement strand
TTTTTTTTCTTTCTTCTTTCTTTCTTTTTTCCTTCTTTTTTTCTTTCTTTTTTCTTTCTTTTTTCTTTCTTTTTTTCTTTCTTTTTTATTCTTTCTTTTTCTTTTCTTTTTTTTTTTTGTTTTTTCTTCCTGACTACTTATTTTATAGCCAAGAAAACTGTCTTCAGGTTTTGCTTACCTAATTCTAACAGCAGTCATTCAGGGAATGGCATGTATCTTGCAGATACAAGAGGATAAATCAGGTAAGACAAAAAAGTTCCTCGGTTACTCTAACTCTGTCTGTACCATGGTTTTGTCCTGGATGGTCTGTGATATGGTGAAGGTGTTAATTGTACAGTGGTTTTTTGAAGGAGAGAAAAAAAAAACCCAACAGAAAAGGCTGCATAGTCCAAAATGTACTATGAACTTACCAGGTAAATACTTCAATAAGCATGGGCAGGGAAGTGAGCCACTAGTGTTTAAAAAGGGTTACTTGAAAGTTCTCAATAGTTTCACTCAGTTATTTCAGATTATATTGCTGGGAGCTTTTTACCTCGGCCTGACTCACCTAATAAATAAGGAAATATGTGTCCAAGAAAATATTCGCTCTCTTCTTCTTAGAAAAAAAAATCCAGCAGGCTCAAATCAGGTTTTCATTATTGAAAGAGCAAATATTACATTTTTTCCCCTAATTTTTAAGAAATGCCTTGGTTTGAAAAGGCCCTCCTATGTGACATTTATGGCAACTTCCAGTAGTCAATATGTGAAGCTAGAAGATGTCCATCCTGTCTAGCACAGTCTACAACAGCGATGGCAATATATCTCAGAGAAGCTGCATGACAAAGCAGATAGAGGACAAGACGGTTATTCAGGGGACAGAGCTTCTGTTCCTGACCTTCACATTGCTCTGCCGTGTGACTGGAGAGGAAAGAATTCTCCTCTGCTCTAGTTTCCTTGTCTGTAAAAAAGGAGAGGGGTATTCATATGCGCCTTCTGCTACGGTGTAGAACACAAATCAAAACGTTAAGTTCTTTGAGCTACACTTACAAAAAACCTGGTGCTTATTATCACATCTACATTTCTACCTGGAGAAATCAGTAAGGCCAAAAATCATTCATTACACTCTTTTTAGGAAACACACTTTCAAGTCATAATCTTTACCCAACACTACTTTTCACTGAAGCAGGTAATTGATTTCTTTTTCAGGCTTGAACTTCTGGCTGTTTGTATTGCCAGTTAACTTGGAATTCCTATTACAGATCAGGTCTTCTATGATTGTGTGCATCACTAAAAGTCCATATTTGTGCCAAGAACGGAATCAGCCAGACACTCATGACAGGTGGCCTTCAAAGCGCCCTTAGCAATGTTTCTGGAGACCTCACATCAAAGGAGGCTTGGGGGATAGAGCTTTGAAAGAAGTTGGCATATTTATTCAGATGTTTATTGAGGCATCCTACGAAGGTGAACAGAGCCTTTCCTGCCGAAAAACTCAATAAAAGGGTAATGAGGACTAGGTTCATAAGCCAGTTGACCTCAGGGATTACTGAAAAGATAAAACACTGTGAAGAGCTTGTAAAGTAAAGTAGCTCACATTGATGCAGAAAAAAAAGAAAAAGGGGAAGGGAAGTGAAGAGAAGAAAATGGTATTTTGAATACCATCCTGGACAGATATACATGAGCATTATTGAATTCTCAAAGCCAGAGAAGAGGAGGTGTTGTGAGTGACAGAATTGTGATTATCACTCTTGATGCCAAAGGATGTGGCAGGAATAAATGGGAGGATTCAGATGTCCCAAGGCCTCTGTGGGTGCTCTGTTCTTCAGTAGCCTGGATCTATGCTGGTGTAACATCTCATTAGACAAATAAACGTCCAACTTTTTTTTTTTTTTTTTATTCCAATACTTTGCTTATAACAATAGAAAAATCTCAAATTGAATTGAAGCATTGAATTGCACCAAATGATGAATAAGTAGATTGTATCATTACATACAGCTACAGGTCATTGATCTATTTTATTTGCAAGTTTCTCTTTTTCTTTAAGTGTTTGAATTCTAAATATTTTGTCTGCCTGCTTTGGTAAAATGCTTTGTTTAATGCTTTCCCTGTGTCCAGATGAGGCTTTGAAACATGCTGTTCATAAATATGTTTAGGGTTTACACTTCAAGCCTTTTCCTGTAGGAAGATCTTGAGGACAATCTTTAAAAATGTTTTTTCCTCTCTGGAATGCTATAGGATGGATCTTTGGTCCCTGGGGTGCTATTGCTGGACGTCAGGAGCAAGAAAGGCTGTAAGTGCTTTGACTCCCAAACCTGTTTATCCAGAACTCCAAAACAGCATCACAAGCTTGAAAGGAGCTGTTTTCTTGTATCCGTCAAGGAAAAGGGAAAGTGGATTAGAATTGGATAGACGCTTGACTGGCACAGAACTTAATCCCAGACTCTGCTGGTGGGAGAGGAAGATTAATTTGAAGTATACAGACTGCAGAACTGGGCAACAATAATGAACCCAGAGGCTGCTTAACAGCCATATTTTGATTCACCCCCACCAAGTACCAATGGCTTTTTTTTTTTTTCTCTTGAGTGGGAAAAGGCTTGTGAACCTGACAACATGAGGTCGTTCCCATTTCTAGAAGGTCTTTTAAAAAACAGAGAATCGAAGGGAACCAGAAGACCCGACTGGTCTTTTTCAAGCCTCTTCAACTTCTGCTGCGTAAGGCTGAGATGACATTAGTGGGCACAGATAAAGTCACAGGAGAGACCAAGGCAGGGCTTCCCAGAGGGCTGGAGGCAGGAACGTGAGGGCCACTGGCACCATCCTGCGGGTTGGTGGATGGAGAAGTGTCACTCTTGTGATAGGGAGAGTTTTGCTTTTGGGGCAGAGTAACTTGGTAGAGATGACGGTTACAAGGCTATCAACGAAACCTCTCTTTGTGTGTGAAGGTTAATCATTTGGACAACCAGTCCAGAAACAGATACTAAAGGGAATGTGCTGTACAAAAACATCCCTAATCCGATGACCGGGAGTGTTGTGAGAGCAGGAAGGGAATGGATCACAGATAACCATGAAGCTTGAGTGCCTTTGCTCTGAGGCATCTCCTACGTCTGATTTTGGAGGTAATGCTGATCCAATGCACCACTGGTTTGACCCACGGGGCATTTCTTATGTTCCTTTTGGGGGCTGCATGTCTTCTCACACCAGCATCAGCATGTGATTTTGGGGTTTTTTGCCCCCTTTAGCAGAATTGCCCTTATGAGTTTTTCAGGATCTAAACAACCTTATTAATCCTGCCAATTCCTCTCCATGTGCACGCCGTGTTTCTTTAAATTTGCCCTCTCTCATACAGAAATGCCTAGCAACAGGTCTGCCTGTTACCAAACCAGCCCAGATCCCAAACAAAACTGACACCCGATTCTGCGTGATCCTTATTCCGGGTGAAGGACAAGAGAGCAAACACTTTAAAGCACTCATAAAAGTCATTTGGATGTTATACTAACATGCTTGGTGTGAGAACATTTTTTTTTTTCTTTTCTGTCTTTGTTCATTCTTATTCCCATCTTAAGATTCTTGTTTTCCACCAAAAGCGGTACAGACTGATGCCCTTCCTTACGTCTTTGGGTAAACAGATAAAAGATGTTTTTTAAATATCTGCTCCATTGCGGCAGATTGTCCTGGTTTGAGGTAAAACGAACCAATTTTCTGTTTTACAATTTTACTTTCTTAGCTGGGCCTCTTCTAACTCACTAAACTCTGAAATTAACAGCACATTGTTCAGAACTGTTTCGTCTCACAGTGATAAGACCTGATTACACCAAGGGATGGTGCAGAGAGGCCCTTGTTTATACTTATTGCTGGAACAACCAAGGTCAGGGAATTTTCGTCATTTGCCCCGTTGGAGGGACAGACAGGACAGGTGACCCAAAACTGACCAGCAGGGGTATTCCATCCCATCCGCATCATGCCCCGTATAAAAGCTGAGGGATCAAAGGGTCAACTCCCCTTCTTCGATGGCCGACGTCCAAGGAGGACCCTGCCTGTTCGTCTGCCTTTGATCTTGATTTGAGTGTTCCTGACTCCAGAGCTGGAATCCAGCTCCTGTCCATCACCAAGTCCAGTTTGGGACTTTTCCTGAAGCCTGCTGGTGACATGGTCATCATCCTGGGAGCCTGATACAGTTTTGTATATACTGTATACTCTCTTTTTCCTTTTCCTAGATTTCCTTTTTTATTATATTATTATTATTTATATTTTCTTTAAAGTAGTTAAGTTTTTTCTAAACTTTTGAATCTCTTTAATTTCTTCCTCTCCTCTCTTGTACCCAAAGGGGGGAGGGGGGGACATCTGTCAACCAGGTTTTGGTAAATTTGGCTGAAACCACGACAAGGTAATGAGTGAACAGCCTCACCTCCGTTATTGGAAAAGCCTCTCTTAAAGCTGTGTATTGTACCACAAGGATAACAGCTTTGCTCCAGAAGGCACCAGAAACATACGGACACTGCCCAAGATCTTTACAAATCCCACTTTGGGAGGCAACATTCGGTCATACAGAAGGGCTGTCACTGTTTTCAGTATTCACCAGCTGGGCAACGTCGAAGCTGTAAGAAGACATTTCCTTAAAGACAGAAGAAAGGAGGCAGACGACAGTTTCTGTGAAGAGTTTGCTGGGAGTCGTGCCTCCTTTTCTGCGAAGAGGTGGGTGGCAGTATATAAATACATATAGAACTGGGTCTGTGGGTACCAGTGTTGGGAAAATGGCTTTGGAGAATAATAAGGGAGAATTAATTGCCTCTTTAAATAACTTCTTAGTTGCCTTATGGAAGTGATTTCAGCCTTCCAGTACCTGAAGGGAGCTACAGGAAAGCTGGAGAGGGACTCTTCGTCAGGAAGTGAAGTGATAGGACAAGGGGTAATGGTTTTAAATTGGAAGAGGGGAGATTTAGATTAGATATCAGCAAGAAATTCTTTGCTGTGAGGGTGGTGAGTCATGGGAACAGGTTTCCCAGAGAAGCTGTGGCTGCCCCATCTCTAGAAGTGTTCAAGGCCAGGCTGGATGGGGCTTGGAGCAACCTGGTGTGGTGGGAGGTGTCCCTGCCCATGGCGGAGGGGTTGGAGCTGGATGATCTTGAATGTCCTTTCCAACTCTAACCATTCTATGATTTGAAATGTGGTGATAGGGCCAAGACTATTTTCTAGCAAGCACCACGGTAAGAAGAACCACTTTTTCTGCCTTGTCTGTTTAAATGAGGACCAAGGAGGCCAAAAGCACCATGGGGTTATTACTGCCCAAGGCAAGAGGCTGCAAACTGAGTAGGTCACAGCAGGAACTGGAAGGAGTAAAACAGAAGGTGAGAAAAAGACAAAAGGAGAAACTCTTTTTCAGGAAGAGGAAGCTGGTGTCCCAAGAAAAAAAATGTTAGTCTTAATTCGAAAAGAGAGGTTTTGGTTAGAGTCTTCAGTCATGCAGCAGGTAGAGATGTGGGTTTGTTACCGTGCTTAATGCAGCCAGGACTGTGCGTGGCTCTTGCTTACCCGTGAAGCTGAAAGAAAATCAGAATGATCTGCTTTACCAGTTTTGTTTATCTTTCCAAAGTGGGTAGGACAGTGAGCTGTACAGGACATAAAAATCACCCTGGATGAAACCATTTTAGACTACAGAGGCTATCGAACAATTTGTAGAGGTTCTTCTTTGGGTGGCTAAAAACTTTACAGCTGTTTTTTTACCGCTGATGTCATGTAAAGCATGGCTTTTTTCGTGGCTTCTTCCAGTATGCAATAATGATTATGAAATAAGAGTGGCTTACAGCGCAGGGAAAGCAATCCACCTTAAAAAGATTTTGTTCCCATGATTCAATTAACCAACACAAGAACGGCCAGAAGTAATTTTAAGCTCTGGATGTGAAAAACCGCCTTCCACCAGATCGTACAATTCCATCTTTTCTGTCCAGTGACAATGACAGGGAGTCTGAATTAATCTGGCTACTTTCAAAGCAAAAAATGATACAGATTCAATGAATGGTACCAGTCACAGAGCTATGGAGGGGAGAAGCAGCCTGACTTGTGTGATTATGTTTATATAAGTTTTGGATTTCTTACTAAGTTTCCAGTTACCATGGAACTGTCAGTACCTGCCAAAAAAGTGCTCAGGGTGTCACAATCATTTTATCTCACAAATGTCAAATGTTTCAGAGCACAGAGAACTGGACAACCCTAATGCTTTTTCCTCCAGTTTGCAGAAATTTAGCCTTTATAGATTTGACCTGGCATTAAATATTGCAGACATCCACAGGCATAGGAAAACTTCTGTTAAGTTTTTCTTTTCTTTTTTCTCTTTCCTTCCTGTCAAAATAAGCGTATCTTCTCACAGCATGTTGTGTGCTTGCAGTGTCTGCATTTTCAGGTGAGATCATTAAACCAGATTACCTGCATCAGGGCCTGACTCAAACTCCAATCAAAGCATCCTGTGGTTGTTAGGGGCTAGGGGCTTAGCAGATGGTAGGAGGTAGGTCTGTCAAGCACTTCGTGTGAAAAAGAGCTATCACAGCAATGTGTACTCAGGTTACACTTCTATCTGTGATTATTTTGTACTCAGAGCCATCCAAGAAAATGACAGCATTTCCTCCAGAATCAAAAAAATAGAGGGGGGGAGTTCAACAAGAACTGGGTGGGAAGGACAAGACAAGAGGTAACGGACACAAACTTCAATGTAGGAAGTTCCACCTAAATATGAGTAGGAACTTTGTGTCTTTGAGGGTGGCAGAGCCCTGGAAGAGGCTGCCCAGAGAGGTGGTGGAGTCTCCATCTCTGGAGACATTCCAAACCCACCTGGACACGTTCCTGTGGGACCTGCTCTGGGTGACCCTGCTCTGGCAGGGGGTAGGAGGAGATCCAGATCTCCAGAGGTCCCTTCCAACCCTATATCATTCTGTGAATTCCAACATGTTGTTTGGACACATTTCTTCTATGATCAAAAAGGAGCAACTGGGGTTGCTGATTTAAGACATGCCATTGTGGTGGGTTCTGCAACAGAGATCAAGGGCAAAAGCTCAGGCTTGGGAACTGGACAGCAGAAGTGCAAGCAGGATTTGGATTTCAGCCTTTTCTCCCTGTCCAATAGATACCATACAAGCCAAATGTAGACACAGAGGTAGAGAGATTTGTGAAATGCTGAGCCACTGTCATGTCATTTGGATGCCATGGTGAACTCATAAAGGAAACAGAAAAAGTCAAGTCTGTGCAATTAAAAATGCATGAACTTGAAGTTTCTGTGTTGGATAAAGCAACACGCCTCTTATTTTCACTCACACGTATGTCTAAGAATGATAGCAAGTCCAACCCTTGAAGGAACATTTCCACAACTTCAAGATCTTGACGTGAGATGTAGGAATTTCATCCCAAATTTGACTGCATTCCTATGCCATTTGTAAGGCTGGGATAGTGTTTAGTGAAAGAGTCTCAGTGATGTTCTTGAATGTATAATTTCCTGTATAAATTGTGTATTGATAAGTCTGGGATAAAAATTGCACGTGCACTGTGTGTCTCTCCTGACATATGCACTTGGGTCTGGAAGAGATGGAGCTGTGGTGGTCAGTGATACACAGAGGTTATAGAGAGGATGGGGTGAAAAAACACCTGATAAGGGTAAAGATTTCAGATTCCGCTGAGGAAATGCAGGATACAATTCATCTAACATCATACCAGACTTCTAGGTTAAGTGGGTGCTGCCATGTGGTCCAAGGATCTTTTTTTTTTTTCGTAACAGTGGGTGGAGAAACGTTTCTGGTGCAATTCATGCTCTGGGGATGTGTTATGGTATCATTTCCCTCTGTTTTTCACAACAGAAACATTTCATAGTAGGAAAAAACCAAACATATCCATGACAAAGTATTGCACTTTTGAGGCTGTGTATATCTAATATTTATAAAACTGCTACATCTTCCTAAATAGCTTCTTTCCTCCTAGGTAGGTTTAGCAAAGGTTATGTGTGTGTGTGTGTGTATCTATACACACACACGATTGTTTCTACATGTTTCTTCACATAGAAGCAGATCATGGACATGATTGATGGTAGCCAAACCATAAATACCTTAGAACTCCTTGGTTTTGAAAGATGCTCTGATTTCATTCATGGATTCCTTCCAAATATCATGTACAAACAGCGTATCTCCCAACATACCTGAAGTGTTTTCTGGTTTGTAGCACTCGTATTTCAGGAAGAGTTGTTATAAAGGGGAAAAATGCTACGTTCTAGTGAATTGTGGAAATGCAGATTACTGGGAAATGCTAGGAGATTTAAAACTAGGTAAGATATGATGATGGAGGGGTAGATTTGTAAAGAGACAAAACCAGAAAATGGAAACATTGAAAAAGCTAGTGGTATGAAATTCCTTTTGTGGAAAATAGTCTAATTAGCAGAATTGATTTACATTACTAAAATGACTATAGTCATTGAATTTTTAGGAAATTTTTGAAGTCATTTCCATCCTGGTGGAAATCAAGAATATCTTTTATTTCAGCAGATTTGAAGAGGGTGGGAACTGTTAGCATGGCCACGTCTGATCTCTGGGGTAGATGAGCTCTGGAGGTATCCTCAGTGTCCTACCAGAGCGCACTGGAGCTCCTGATTTTGTACCAGTGCTTCCTTCCAAAGGACAACCTTTTGGACAAAGAGCTGGAGCGTGGGCAGGTAACTCATGGCCAACTGTGGAGGCAGAATCCAACCAAGGTTTAACCAGGACCACAGAGTCTGCTGCGTCTGCCAAGACTACATCTGCCGTGCAATCTAAACTGAGCTACATCTAGATTGAGTTTACAGAGTGTATTTGCCCACCTATTATAAAAAAAAAAAAAAGAGGAATAAAAAAAAAAAAATTGAGAGAACCTTAAAGAAGAGGTGCATATCGTGAGCTGGGTAAAAGTAATAGGTCCTTTAAGGTGAACTTCTTAACTGCTCCAACCTTGTGCCAGGTTGCTGAATCTGCATTCGGCAAAGCACCCTGATGCCTTTAGCGCTGCCCGTTGAGCTGAGTGGCGTGGGCCAACCCTCTCTTCCTCTCGGAAAATCAATACCTGTATTTTTATGAATGCGGGGCATTTTTTGCGATGTATATTTGGTGTGGAAAAAAAAAAAAAAAACCAACCCTTTTCATCTGACTTGTTTGCATGGAGATATTTTTGTACGTGAGCCAATCTCCATGGGGAAAATGCTATAAATCTTTTGGCAGTCTGGGAAACAGTCTCAGAAGAAATATTTGTAATAAGCAATATTTGTTTTATTTCTATTCTTGGCAAGAGAGTGGCCCAAGAAAATTTCCCTCCTAGGACACAACCTGCACTCCTATTTGCTGCTGTAACATACTGAGGACATTTAGGGTGACACACATGAAAAATAATCTGTCAATATAGACATCTTTCGGAATTTACTGCTAAGGAATATAAAATGCCCGATGTTTGAATCTGAGGAGGTTTGTTTCATCAGGAGGACTTAGAGCTTTAAAAAATGGCAATAGTTTTGCTCGGGATTTAGGTAGGTGTGTGCTGCCCCCCTGATGGGTTTGCTTTGCAGTGGAGGTTACACACTGGGCTCCGTAGCTGTGCTTCACAAACACTGGCAGGAAACTGATGCGAGCAGATTCTCTTAGAGATGTTCCCCCTTTATTGCTGCAAAAAACTAAGCATTTTTGCTATGCTTTTGGAGAGTCTCTGCCTAAGACAGTAGCGCTGCTGTTAGCTTCACTGATAAAGTAGTCCGTGTCAAATTTTCCCATTTATTCTTATTTTCTTAGAAGCCAAGTTGACTAAGCTAAAGAAGACTATGGTAATTTTGGGGCAGGTGAGGAAAAAAAGCAGGTATTTGTCTTAGCTTACCCTTTTCTTTACAAATTCTTCTTCTGAAAATGTAGGTCGCCACCAATGAAACGCGTTTTCCTCCTACCCAACGGAGTTGCAGGCTGAGTGGCTCGTTGAAAATGGAAGTATTTTAGACTTGCGCCTGCAGAGGACTATATTTAAAGGCAGCTGCGCAGAGATAATGTGAAATAAATTCAAGCATTACTTGGCAAGTTTTTAAAGCACAGTCACTAAATTCTGGCTCGGCACCACTGTGCTTTACCTTAAGGTGTCCCTTGCTCATTGCTCTCTTCCCCATAGGAAGCTCCTTAGCAGCTCAGGTTTTATTTTTTTAAGGTTTTCCAATTCAGGTCTTGTGAGCGCTTCCTCTGAAAGGCAAAACTTTCCCTGTGTTATATCACAAGCAGCTAAGTGCCTGGTTCTCCCACCCTGGGATTTTTAGAGAGCCCCGTGTGTGTTGAATAACGCCCACGAAACCATAGTGTCCAGTGCCCTGAGACTCCAGGACAACCTGCTTTTTCCTCTGAAAATGATGCGAATGGGAGGAAATGGCAATGGATGGCTGTGACATTGGCTCCTCACTACTAAAAAAGGCCATGGGATTAGTTGGCTTGTATTTGAAGGCAATTGGAGTCAGAAGGGAAAGCTGAGAGAAAGCCATTACCCAGCAAGCAAGTCTCTTCTGGCTGACATGCAAACAGCAACAGCAACCTCCCCCCTATCCTGACATTCCAGTATAAGTTAAATGGCAAAAAAAAGAAAGAAAATCTACTGAGCCAAAAAAAAAAATTAATATGGAAGCAGAGGTTAGTCGTGAAATTCTTCTGATTTTAAATTCTCTTCACGATGCCAGCTAGCTTTGGGTTTCCAGCTGAAGTGCCAGATTTTCAAACTGTCTGCTACCCCCATGGTTGATATGAATACATATACCAAAGTGTGCTGGTGAGGCAAGGAACTTGCTCATTTCTGCTAGAAAGATGTGCTGAGAGGTGTTTGTTAGGAAGGAATTTCACGTGCTGGAAAAATATTTGGGTCCAACCTGGACTGCATGGCCTTTGGGGCACAGATTAGGGATGCTTTACTGCTGCACAGAGGTCTGAGCACCCTTCTAACACTGAAAAAATCGAGTATGTTACATGATTTATGAGCTCTAAAAGTGAAAACCTGTGACATGCCAAATGCATCTCTCGGATTTTGGCCTTTCACAGGGCGTGCACAGCCGATTAGAAATTAGAAAATTGTGCAGAAGCAGAATGGTCTGACTAAA
Organism: Pedionomus torquatus; assembly: GCA_013398155.1. Taxonomy (NCBI): domain Eukaryota; kingdom Metazoa; phylum Chordata; class Aves; order Charadriiformes; family Pedionomidae; genus Pedionomus; species Pedionomus torquatus. Next base: position 101,312 of record VZRU01010130.1, on the reverse strand, counting down.
ATATCTGCTTGATTCTAATTTATTTTCATTTAAAACCACCTTGAAGCCTATTAGAAAAGCAGCACCTACCTGCCACAAGAGGTATTGTAAGAAGATCTCTGCATTTAGCAAGTATACTTGGTATTAGTACCTATGGTTAAGCCTGCTTGATGTTTCCCATCATCAACCTCTTTTTAACCTTGCTTTTCAAGTTGCTTTTAACCTTGCCAAGCCAGGACTAAAATTTTTCGTGCCATAACTTTGCCTTAGGTTGTGTTTTATATTTTATCTTTGGAAAAAATTGATCTTGCATGAGGGTAAGGTAGTAATTTTGGTGTTTCTCTCCTTTTGGGAAACTTTAAAGTTCCGTACTTTGATAATGAGGTTTGAAACTTGTCCTTGCCCTACACTCTGTGATTATCTGCCCCAGTTCACCTCTACAATATTGCAATTTACACGCAGTTGGGAGTCTTTCTAGAGCTCAGCAGTCTGTCCTTGCTCATCACACTCAGGTCTTCCTGAGCTCCTAGGAAGGGCCAGATTCTGCACGTGCGTTTTCCATAGGATGGTTGGGCATCCAATGGGCATCCCTTCATCTGGTCTACTAAATTCATGCTTCTCTTGAAAATGATACCTCACATGTGGTCTGGGCAAGAGCACTCGGTTCTAGTTTGGTTACTGGTAGAGAAAATAAAATGAATGCCTGCTCACAACCACCTTGCTGTAGAGGCAGAATTCTGTCTGGTGTGACCAGGAAGAGTTCAGAAAAGCTAGAGAAGTAAGAAGAATGAAATTCCACCGAAGGAGTTAAAGGCAGATTGTACAGAGCACACAGTAATGAGCACAATACAATAGCCAAGTGACTATAGGGGTCCAACAGCAGATGATTGTGTGCATTCATGTAGTGAAAGCCTGTATTGCCTGATTAACTTTGCCCAGCCAATTTTCATTCTGGCCTTCCTTGACCTCTGAGTACTTGGCTTCGAACCAAAGAGTTCTTCAAGTTCTTCTAACATATAATGTGTCATATATAAATGATGCCTTTGTTCTGAAGTTTGTCATCTCACTGCTTCCTCCTCTTCAATGAAGGAAAGCAAAAGTCATCAAAGATGATCACCAGCAAAGAAAAATATATTGGTAACAAGTACTTTGTGCGGAAGCTGGAACTGGGGATTGGAATCCTGAGGCTGTTTTGTGGCAGCTGAAAAGAAAAATTACTCTTTCGACAGGAGGAACAGGACATCTGGACTCTTCATCTAATCCTTCCTCTTTGATATGCAGAAGCATTTGCATGTTAGCTCCACAACAGATTTGACAGAGAAGCTGCTGGCTCACCCCGAGCTCTCTCAAAAACACTTGAAATGGTCATTCAGAGTTGTTTATTTATGAAGAGAAAAACCAAACCCAAACCCTGACAATTCTGTTTTACGAACTCACCATGAAGGATAAAAGAGAAAAATAATAGACCATAGGACTAAATGAAGGTTTAAACAGCTGCAAAAGGAACAGAATTTCTAGGTCAGTAATTTTGACCTTGCATCAATACCCTCATCATTGGCATTTGGGCTGCTCCTTATTTTGGACAGTGAAAATTTGATCCAACTCACCTGCCCCTTCTGCGGAGGAGTAAGCTGCAAAGCTCTTTTGGTCCTATTACTCATTTGTTCAAAACCAAGCTTCAAGTTAATTAGTAATCAAAAGATAAAGTGATCTAATGTAGGCTGGTCCAGGATGGCTTTCTGAGATTAAACTTCTCTCTTGCATGCTGATGTTTTTGTTTCTTTTCCTTTTCAGCCTGTTTTCAGCCTGCACTGGAGGGATTCCTGATCAAATGGAGAGTGAGTTTGTTTGTCACACCTGTGTATTGACGAGGGACCCGCAGCCAAAAAAAAGAAGCAGCAGTCCCCTGCTGTGGGAGGTTGCACTTTAAAGATGGACACACAAACAACAGGCAGAAGACAGCACAGAATATATAGAGCAACACATACTTTCCTCTTTAGTGTCGTTGTTTCTTTTGTTCTTAATTTCAGTTTGTGGGAGCAGGACGTTTGTGTAGAAGAAAGGAGAGTGGTTTTCACGTCAGAAGATGGCTGTATCAGCCTCACTATGCCACTCTTTCCATTTCTTCTTCCTCTCTTTCCTCTTTGACTTTTACAAACTAAGATTCTCCTTGAGTTTATGTCTACTGATGTTGGTTCCCACATGTGCACACATTTTGGCTTCCAGTCCCTGTCCCAGCTGTAAAGACAGCTGCTGGAAGGAGAGTGGGAAGGAACCCGTTGCAGAGATCAAAGTGCCTAAGGATATGCTCTCTGTCCTCTGTTCCTCGACCCATCCTAATGCCTTGGAAGCCCCAGAGTCCAGATTATTGAGCTGCATCAGAAATAGGCTCCACAGATGAGGCACTGGGAAAGTGTGTCCAGAAATCTCTGCACTAGCAAAATGTGTACCTGAATGGGACATCTTAGGTGCTCCAGAAACCATATCAGCAGAAACCTCTTTCTTCTGCCAAAGCAAAGTTAGATCTGCTGTATTTTAGGCTTATGTTGTAAAATCTTAGAAGAAAATAAAGAACAAAATAATGAGGTGTTCAGATACAAATTTTAAGTGTTTTTTTTCTAGGTGACAAACTTAAAGTGCTGTTGAAAAGATGGATTTTAAGTTCCTTTTAAAATCATAGAATCATAGTATAGTTTGGGTTACAAGTGACCTTAAAGATCATCCAGTTCCAGTCAGGGACACCTCCCACCAGACCAGGTTGCTCCAAGCCCCATCCAGCCTGGCCTTGAACCCCCCCAGGGATGGGGCAGCACCAGCTTCTCTGGGCAACCTGGACTGATGTCTCACTGCCCTCACAGCAAATAATTTCTTCCTGTTATCTAACCTAAATCTACTATCTTTCAGTGTAAAACTGTTATCCCTCGTCCTATAGTTCTGCTTCCTGATCAGGAGACCATCTCCATCACTCCTGGAGCCCCTTTAGGGACTGGAAGGGGCTCTAAGTTTCCCCCAGAGCCTTCTCCAGAATGACTCCAACTCTCTCAGCCTGTCGGGTGAGATGTTTGCTTAACTTGGAGGGTTTCACACTTTTCGTGGGCAGTTTACTACAGTGCTTTTATTATGTTCCCTTTGAAAAGACTGGGGAAAGTTTTAATTTTGTAATGTATCTATATCAAAAAGACTGAGATAAGATGTTCTTACTGAGGTATCTCATGCTTGATTTGTCCTTAATCAAACCCCGCATTCCACACAAAAAAGTTTTGGTTACACCAAAGAGTTAAATTCTGTCATGTGAGAGGTGTTTCTTACAAGTTAAGTATAAGCTTGTTACTCTTGGCTCACTTTATAGAAATGGGCACCTTTGAAGGGTAATTAATCTTTCCTTCTCAGCCACTCAACCTTTGGGAGGTGGAAACTCAAGTTTTCCTGCAGTTACTTCCTTGAATATAAAACCCTACCACCACTTTAGGCTTTTCCAGGTTTGTTTTGCAGGAGATAGAGAGATAACAGGGTTTGGGGGGTACATCTGTGGAAACAGTGAATTTAGAACACAAAAAAAGTAATTAATGAAAATGTAGGGGAAGCACGATTCAAGAGGATATGCTATTTGGAAGAGGTGTCTTAAGATGCCAGTGGGCTAAAACTTTATGTTCCCTTATAATTCATGTGTTCAGTTTAAATGTCAGCTATAGAGGATGGTTTATGAATTCTGTCTGAATAATAGAAAAACTAACGCTTTCCAGCAAATTATCTCAGGTAAGGGATTTGTTTGAGAGCACTGCAAGTTCCTCACTTTTGGAGATGAAGTTTTCATTCAGGATTGAAATTCCTTTGTCTGCAGCAACTTTTCCAAGAGCCTCAAGTGGATATTTATGCCTAAGTGTAAGAAAATAAAGCAATCTGAACGATTTCTCTGTGAATTCCCCATGTATAGACCAATCCATGCTACCTTTTAGATCCTGGTTATCATTGTCAGTTTTTTTTTCCTGCAGCTGAGTATATATATCCTTCTTCTCCTTCTATCACGACTGGAGTCTATAATGCTACAAGGCTGTGCAGACTCACACCTTTCAAGCTTTGCTCCACACCCTGGAGCTTTCTCTTTTCATCCTTATATTCCTCCTATCACAGTGTAAAATACCCAGGAGGAGCGAGCGGTCAGGGAGATGCCTGTCCTCCAGGTGGCTGCTAATGTTGTCTGTGCTTGCCTCAACTATTGCAAGAATATTTTTTGGGGGAATTGATTTTACCAAGTGAAGCCAAAAGTTCTAAGAGGTCTACAGCGGTTCGATCAGGGCCTTAACACCTTATCCACAGGGAGGACCTGTTTTAAAACAACTGGGTGTTGTTACTTGGAGTTTCTTCGGCGAGAATTTGGGTTCCTTAGAATATTTTTATTGCACACGAGTAACCTTGTTCTTAAATACTAACAGCTGTACAAATCTAGAGCTCAAACCTGTAAACTCTTTCGCTCTCCAGATACTTGTTTAGCTTCTCTTGCTGAGGCTGGTATTACAAGTTTTAATGATAACTCGAGTTGTTTTATTTCTAATACATCTCATTTTTTTTTCTTCAATGAATAATGTAAAACCATAACGTTTTTCATCTTCTTACTTATTTTTTTTATCACCTGCTTGTCTCCTTACTTTCTATGTTTTCTTCATTCTCAAATTTAGTGCTACCTTTTTTTTTTAATTGCAGCATTAAATCATGATAACTAAGATAACTTTTCTACTTAATTCATTTAAGATTTTTAGAATGTTTTCTTATATATCTCAAGCTTGCCTTGCATATACCAGTTTTTCTTTAACCAGGAAAATGCTTCCCATGGGGTAGGTAGGGGTGGTATACGTTTCCTAACAGGGAGAAAAATAGAAGTAAATAGTGCCAAGCAAAAAATTGCGTAAGTAAAGAAGGAAAGTTAAACAATTCATTAGTCTTTTCTCTAACTTTTCAGTTAATTGCGCTTAATTTTATTACTTCTGCTTCACGATAGCACGTCAAGGCTGTTCTCCGTTAAAATATTGCAGCGTGACATGCTTTGAGAAAGTGAAGGTTGTTAGGATTATTAATGGAAAAACAATTTTCAGGATGCAACAGATGACGCAGTTTGTGTCAGAATGGGCAGGACACCTCCCCTGGAGAGGGGAGAGAGAATGTCACAGAGTGCTCCTGACCTAGGGAATGAAAATGATATATTCTTTTCGTGGCTCCATGGGTCTAGAAATATTTAAAGACAAAAAAAAAAAGCATACCTGAAAATGTTTGCCAGATAATTTTCAGGAAATGAAGCTTGCTAGTAGTTTTTCCAACCAGGAGAAGAAAACAGCAAAATTCTTGGGTAAGTTATCAGTTGTGAATAATCTGAGTTTTGNCAATTTGGAAAAAACTGAGTTTTTAAGGAAAAAAAAAAAAAAAAAAGTGCAAGATTAAAATGGAATGCCTTTTACTGGGATTGAATTTGGCCTGACCACATTCACTTTATCTTATCATGTTTTGACTATATTCAATGTTAACTCATTAGTCTTTCTACCTACAAGCCATGTTTCTGTCTCTGGAATTTTGGTACCGATATATTCCTTGAGAATTCCTAAGCATATCTTCTCTGAGGAAAGCAGTGGTATGAAAAATATTTAGCCCTGGTTGCCACCACACACCAAAAAAAGTACCTGGAATAGACTGGAATTAAGCTGTTTTGCCATGCCTGTGTGTTAACACCATTTACTTGCTAAGTTGCACCCATACCAGTTTGGAACATCCTTTTCTTAGAGAACCAGTTCCAACACTCCCTCTGGCTGCAGCCTTCCTCATCCTAATGAGCAGGGGGTTGTGGGAGAGGATTTACATGTGACACCTCCCAAGAAAAAACAGAGAGGAAAGGATGTTTGTGGGTTTCCATAGCTCTTTCACACACATTAAGGAATAATGATACTATAGAGTGTAAGGTATGGGAATTGTATGCTATGATGCATTGGTATTATTTAGAAATCATAGAATAGTTTGCACTGGGGAGGACCTTTAAAGGTCATCTAGTTCAACCCCCTGCAATGAGCAGGGACATCTTCAACTAGATCACATTGCTTAGAGCCCCATCCAACCTGACCTTGAATGCTTCCAGGAACAGAACATCTATCTCCTCCCTGGGCAACCAGTTCCAGTGTTTCACCACCACCCTAACTGTAAAAATATTATTTCTTATATCTAGTCTGAATCTCCATTCCTTTAGTTTAAAGCCACTACTCCTAGTCCTACTGCAACAAACCCTGCTATAAAGTTTGTCCCCATCTTTTTTATAAGACCCCTTTAAGTAGTGGAAGGCTGTGATAAAGTCTCTCTGGAGCCTTCTCTTCTCCAGGCTGAACAGCCCTGCCCACACAGCAGAGGGGTTCCAGCCATTGCGGCATCTTTGTGGCCTCCTCTGGACCCGCTCCAGCAGGTCCATGTCCTTCTTATGTTGAGGTCTCCAGAGCTGGACGCAGTGCTCCAGGTGCTGTCTCACCAAGGCTTAGTAGAAGGGGTAGAATCACCTCCCTGGACCTGCTGGCCACGCAGCTTTTGATGCAACCGAGTAGGGTTGGACTACACATAGTAATTTTTTCCTTTATGAAACTTCCTCTTTTGTAACTCTTTTTATGTTTTCAGAAGGTGTGACTGGTGGTGTTAACTATTCTGGGAGACAGAGCAGATAATGAGCAGCCCTGAGGAGAAACACTTGGGAGTGCTCCTGGATGAGAAGCTCACCATGAGCCGGCAGTGCACATTGGCAGCCCAGAAAAACAACCCCATCCTGGGCTGCATCTAAAGAAGAGTGACCAGCAGGTCCAGGGAGGTGATTCTCCCCCTCTACTCTGTTCTTGTGAGACCCCACCTGGAGTCCTGTGTCCAGCTCTGGAGTCCTCAACATAGAGAGGAATGGGTCCAGCAGAGGGCCATGAAGATGATCAGAGGGATGCAGCACCTCTGCTATGAAGACAGGCTGAAGAGAGCTGGGGCTGTTCAGCCTGGAGAAGAGAAGGCTCTGGGAAGACGTTCTAGCAGCCTTCCACGATCCATAAGGAGTTCCAGGAGAGCTGGAGAGGGACTCTTGGTCAGGGAGGGGAGTGATATGACAAGGGGTAAGTTGAGTGACAGGACAAGAGGGAATGGTTTTAAATCAGAAGAGGGGAGATTTAGATTGGATATTAGAAAGAACTTCTTTGCTGTGAGGGTGGTGATGCACTGGCACAGGTTGCCCAGAGAAGCTGTGGCTGCCCCATCCCTGGAGGGGTTCAAGGCCAGGCTGGATGGGGCTTGGAGCAACCTGGTGTGGTGGGAGGTGGGTTGGAACTGGGTCATCTTGAATGTTCAGTAGATCTGAGTACCTGTGGCAGAGTAACTGGATAACTGTGAATCCAGGGAATTGATCACAGATATTTGGATAAAGTGCTGCTGTGTGGAGCCTGAGCTGCTTCCTATTCTCATCACTTACAACAGTTCTGCTTTACAGGAGGCTGCCAGCACTCCCTATAGAGCTTTGCCATAATTTGAATCTAATCGTGTTAACGTCTTGTCAAATAAGGATTGTAACTGGCAATCTGACTGGCATCTTATTCTTTCCTATTATTGTAAAATCTCTATTAATATAAAGAATTAGTGAGTGCAAATATAGCAGTAGAAAGTTCCAGCCAAAACTGTAGAGTTGCAGTCCCAGTAGTTTCGATGTGGTCAGGGAGGACAGTTGATGCCTCGCTGCCTGCAGTGCAGATAGCTGTTTTATCTCGTCTTGGCACCAAAAATTATTCAGAGGGCAGCGCTTAGTTAATCTGCCATCCCAGGAGACTTAGTTTTGTGACATGAAGGCTATTGATTTATTCTTTACTGACAGAAATCTATCCTTTCTTTCTTTCTTTCTTTCTTTCTTTCTTTCTTTCTTTCTTTCTTTCTTTCTTTCTTTCTTTCTTTCTTTCTTTCTTTCTTTCTTTCTTTCTTTCTTTCTTTCTTTCTTTCTTTCTTTCTTTCTTTCTTTCTTTCTTTCTTTCTTTCTTTCTTTCTTTCTTTCTTTCTTTCTTTCTTTCTTTCTTTCTTTCTTTCTTTCTTTCTTTCTTTCTTTCTTTCTTTCTTTCTTTCTTTCTTTCTTTCTTTCTTTCTTTCTTTCTTTCTTTCTTTCTTTCTTTCTTTCTTTCTTTCTTTCTTTCTTTCTTTCTTTCTTTCTTTCTTTCTTTCTTTCTTTCTTTCTTTCTTTCTTTCTTTCTTTCTTTCTTTCTTTCTTTCTTTCTTTCTTTCTTTCTTTCTTTCTTTCTTTCTTTCTTTCTTTCTTTCTTTCTTTCTTTCTNTTCCGTCCTTCCTTCCGTCCTTCCTTCCGTCCTTCCTTCCGTCCTTCCTTCCGTCCTTCCTTCCGTCCTTCCTTCCGTCCTTCCTTCCGTCCTTCCTTCTTTCCGTCCTTCCTTCCTTCCGTCCTTCCTTCCGTCCTTCCTTCCGTCCTTCCGTCCCTTGTACAAGAACTGTAAGAGCCAATCAGTCCAAGTCAATGTTTTTGGTTTGTTTGTTTTTTTGAAGTGACAGCTTTCTCTGGCCTGTCTTTCTAACCCTCATGGAGACACCCTGGGATGCCTTTTTTTTTTTTTTCCAAAGGAACCTGCTGCTTGTTGCTCCCCTCTCCAGAGGGCAGGCAGGGCTGCAGCAGGCTCAGCCCAGCTTTTTCACTAGGGCAGGTCTGCCTTGGTGCAGAGGGAATACTCAGATCCCAGGAGTACATCCCGACCTAAGATACTGGTGGTTTGGACATGAAGTACTAACTAGATGTGCTATTTTAAACCCGTGGCATATTTTGTGCTCCCTCTCACACGGTTCTGACTTACAGTGCCAGCCATGGCGTTGGACCATGGGTCAACAAGATCCGTGTGATTATTTTTATTTTGGTAAACAATTATTGTTTTTACTTTCTTAACATATAGAAGCTCGCAGTGAATAATGGGCAGGGTTGGGCCAGTGAGAATCTAATGGATAATGCATAAAGATTAGCAGTCAAATGTGCCTGCTGGTTTGAAAAAGATATGTTTAGTGCAGCCTACAGAGCCCTGACCCCAACTTCATGGCATCTTGCCCAGAGAGTGAAACATAGTCCAACAATAAATCACCAGAATTTGTTCTATTTCAGTGTGTTAAAGCAACAGTCTGTAAAAGCTAGGACCACCAACCACGTTGCTTCTGCTGCATATCTGCTGTAACCAAACCGCTGCTGCTTTTTATAAGTCCAATTCTACTGAGATGACCGAGAATATTATTTAGCAAGTACAGGGCTGGGGCTGTTCATCACCCGACAATCTGTGCTTAATTTTCAGCATGCCCCTATCTAGTTTCCCTGGTGAAAGTCTTGCCGTATTGAAACCATATTTTGTTGCTTTTCACATCTTGCAGCTTTTCACATCTTACAGCCTTTCACCTCTCGCTGTGCACATTCTAGCCACTATTTCCAGTTACTTAAAAAAGCAAAACAAAACACCCAAATATTGAGGTAAAGCATCGTTTCAGCTCACCCTACACTAAAGGGTCAGAATTTAAAGAACAGTTAATTATATTGCAAAATTTTTTCCATTGTTGGAGCCTAATGCTGCTGGACCAGACTTTTTCCTGCTTTTAGGGATCTAAAGATGTCTCTGGCTTTAACGGCTTGTAAGAGATCAAACTCTTTTTGGTTTGTTTTGTTAGTATGGAAAAGAGGACATGCTGTCAGCCTTTAAAGAATTCAAGTGAATTTCGTAGGAGAGGTAAGCAGATAGCCAAATTTTTCAGGTGGGTTGGGAACGGCAGTATTTTGCCTAGAAAACACTGTGCTGCTTAAAACATCTGTCAGGAGTAGTTTCAGTTTAGAAAGGCAGTGACCCATCATGGTATAACCCAAGTAAAAAAGTCACCAAACAGCCCTTATTTGACCATACCATCACCCTTTTGAATGAGAAGGATGGCTGAAAGGCCATCAAAGCCTTGCAGATCCAGGGAGACACTGGGATACGCTGTGGGAAGAGGTGTTTTGACTGACAAGCTGGGCCAGGGGTAAACAGCAATTATACAAATGATCTGGAAATAGTGTTACATGGTATCACTGATTAACATTGATGGAAAGCTAAATATTTTATTTATAGTGTAAAATTGGATTTTGCCTTTTTTTTTTTTGTTCTTTTTTCTCTTTTTAAATGGAAAAGGCATAAAGTAATCGACTCCTATGGTAAATTTCTAATTTGAAAGAGAGAGCACTCACACACAGAAATTTTAATGGCCTCATCCTGCTCTAGACCAGGATGGAGGTCCACTAGTGAGAATAAGGAGACAGGAGAGTCTGTGTTGACCAGGCACAGGGCATGGTCAGACTTACCAACCAGCAGCTGTCTAAATGTGGCTGGCCCTTTTTATGCCCTTACCACTTTATTTTCTGATACTTGTTCCTCCCCCAAGCATCTAGATCCCTCCCTTTCCCCAACTTCAGGTCCTCCTCTGGTGAGGTGGCCTGGTGGCTCCTGCCATGGGCCTGGCAGGGTGTTAGTTGGTGTCCTCACCCCACCGTCATCTCTCCATACTCCTTTCATAGAATCACAGAATGCTTAGAGTTGGAAGGGATTTTAAAGATCATCGAGTTCCAACCCCCTACCATCAGCAGGGACATCTCCAACTAGATCAGGTTGCTCAAAGCCCCATCTAGCCTGGCCTTGCCTCTTAGTCTTTCAGGTTCTGAGGACTCTTCTGTCTTTGTGCATGAATTTGAGCAATGTGGGTTGTCCTGCACTCTGCCTTCACTGCAGCCACAGCATCAGGCACTGTTATCGAGCCTGAAATGATCTCCGTAGGACATCCCCTTTACCAGTTGCCCTGGCTCCAACTCAGTCTGAAATTTTCCTGGACGGGCAAGGATTCTTCAGGAGTTGCTATGTTTTCCCTAAAAGTGGCACAGATTTTTGGCTTGGTCGGGAGGTACCAAGTTAGTGCTTAAGGCTTTCATTTTTTACAGCAGGTTTTGCACAGCTTTAGCTGATCCTAGCAGAGTATTTTGAAAGAGCCCGTTACAGAGGGTTAGATTCTGTGCAGACACACTACTTTCCCTGCAGTAGGCATCAAAGTTAATTGGGGAAGACTGTGAGATGAAGATGGCAAACAAAGAGATCAAGGACCAGCTGTTTGGGGAAGCCTTTTTAGCAAACTCACCTTGCAAACCTTCAGCATCATGAGAAAGTGAAGCACTGCTGCCCGTGTGTCCCTCTAAGCTCTTGCTGTATCACACCTCTGACATATGTCTCTCTTTTACAAAAGAAAACCAGGTTATCCTAATACTATACTATTTGTTTTTGAAATTATGGGCCATGTGTTTCGGCATCACCCCTGCTACTGGAGGGCACGAGCATTGTTTTTGCTCCTGGGTTGAATATACTTTCCTTTCCTTAGGAGGGAGCTCTGCGGGGATTTTCCCACAGGTTTTCCCCTCCTTTTTCCCCGTAAGCTGTGCAGATAAACCCTTCAAAGGGCTTTGGCTGTGGGCTGCTGTTGCCTCCTCTTGGGACGGCGTTACTAAAGCACGCCGTGCAGACCCGCAGGACTCGATGCTGGGGTAGAACAGATGCCTCCACGATTTCCATGTGCCCACTGTAGGCAAAGACCTTTATTTATGCTTTAAGAAGGCACTTCTGCAACTCCACAACCAAGATCTGAATGCATATGCCCCAACAGTTTTTATTTGCACGAAGCACGTGCTCATGCAGAGCAACTTTTGCATGAAGATAAGTCAATAGATAATATTTGCAGATGTCCCTCACGCAAGCGAGAGTTATCGCTGGAAGTCAGCACCCACTTTCCAGCGAGATCCATTTATTTTACCGGTAATAAGCAAGCAAAATGTCACAAAAACCTCTGTGAGATTGCTCAGCTGACTTGGCAACTCACTTGAGGCAGTCAGTGCAGAGATTTTTAGCTACACCNCCTTTTTATTTTTTCCCCCCCCCCCCCCCCCCCCGTCTCCCCAAGTATGATGCAACGTGAGCACTTTTAAGGTTCTAATCCTTGCACTTGTTTGCTTAGTGAAAAAGCTTCTCCCAGCTAGACTGACTGCTCTTTCAGTGCCTTAAAACAAACATACCCGGAGGCCTCAAGATGAGAAAAATAAATATTTTGGAAAAAAAAAAAACAAAAAAACAAAAAACAACTGTCTGTTTGCAGGGTTCTCCTTAGCCCAATTCCTCTCTGACACTTTCCTTTTCCAGCCTGTACACTCTTCAGAAACTTAAAAGGGATACACAGAGATCCTGTACAGCTAAAAGCAATATTCAAGAGGCTGATAGGCAGGGCTTGAGTTGTGGGAGGGGATTATAAGCAAGAACAGGACAGCCTTTCAAGGGTGTTTTAACCTTTATACATGCTTGATGGCTTTGAGCTCATCCTGTTCAATAGAAAGGACCAAAATTGAGGTAAATCAGAAGGGCAAGAATTGGCAGTTTGCTACATTTAATAAAAAGGTTCTCTGAACACTTGCTATTTATTCCTTGCTGGAGGAGAAAGCTGGTCTTTCATAAAACACCTTAAATTGCATCTTCACTGAAACTGAGAAACGCAAAACTCAACAATCTTTGTCTCATCATGTTTAATTATTTGTGAGGAGAGTTTACATACGGTAAAAAGGGTAGAGATCCTTGCAGCCTTGCATTTTTTTATTTTTTTTTTTCTGTCGTTGTTAATTTGACATAATTTTTATTGGAATGTAGATGTAGAAGGGATCTCTTTGGGTCACTAGGTCCAGACTCCTGCTATTGCAGCCAATGTCAATATATTCGAATAATCCCCTCCATAAAAAACGATCAAAGTCTACAAGGAGTTAGGAGCAATCACATTAAAAGCCTGTTAAAAGTTGATTTTTTGTTTGGTTGGTTTTTTGTTGTTGTTGATATTTTTTTGTTTGGTTGTGTTTTTTTTTTTAGAATCTAATTTTTTATCTAATTTTCAGGCAAAATTTGCCTTTATCTTTTCTTACTAAATAGTCATATGTTCATATATACCGTGAAAGGATTAAATTAACAGAGGGATACTGTAACAATTTGTGAATCCAGTTAAATTCTCCAGAGCAGGGGATACTGTGCCAATACAAATATTTGCATGGTACTAAAAATTAATGTATGGGGAAGAACATAAATCGAGTAATTCACTGTGAGCTTTTAAAACTTCCCCGTGATTTTTGCATCTCACTTGAAGAATGTAAAAGGCATCTTGGTAGAAATCTCTGAAAGTGTAACCAGGCACATTGCTCACATGATGTAGATTATAATTAAAAAAAAAAAAAAAAAAAGAAAAAGAAAGTAGCAACAGAAATCGCTTATTTGTTATTTCCATTGATGAAAAGCCAGTGTAAAACTACCACTTTTAAAGAAACTTTGAAATTAACCGTAAATAGTTTTGAAAGACTGGAAGTGTATAAACACGCATGTATAAGAGTTTGTTCACCTTGTGATGAGGGAATCATAGAATCATAGAATGGTTAGAGTTGGAAAGGACCTTGAAGATCATCCTGTTCCAACCCCCTGCCATGGGCAGGGACACCTCCCATGGCCAAGTCCTGTACAGACTGTGCCCCTTTCACAAGCCATGCAGGTACAGGTGGAGAGGGAGTTTCTCCCTGATGGGGGCAAGCACTTCTGCAGGCTTCATAGAATCATAGAATGGTTAGAGTTGGACCTTAAAGATCATCGAGCTCCAACCCCCCTGCCCCGGCAGGGACACCTCCCACTAGACCAGGTTACTCAAAGCCCCATCCAGCCTGGCCCTAAAACTGGCTTGTAGATGGATACCTAAACCAATCTTGAAAAGACAGATGGTAGTTCACAAAATATAGGCTAGGCTTTCTGTAAGGTGTACCTCAACCTTTTTTGCCCTATTTCAGGGAAAAAGGAGTCATGGGATTTGGTGGTGTTTCATCCACCACCCTCCTGCTCTCATGTAGCTCAGGGGAAATTGTGACATTGCCCTTTGCACTGATGTTTCTACCAAGGTGTCCAAAATACACTATTGGAGGGTGTTGCAGAAGACTTATCCCTATTCTAGAGCCTCCTTGGAGCTGACTAATGAGGAAGATGTGGCACAGCTTTGAACGGATTTCTGCCACGCTTGGAAAGCAGCCTCAGGAGGGATGGTATGCTTCGCATTTCTGAGCAGCAGCAAATGTAATGCCTATTCTAAAAGTGTACATGGAGACACTGGTCAAGTAATCACACACTCTGGCCACGGGGACTATGTCAGCCATAGTAAACGTTTCCCTATTTTGTAACAGCTCCTGTATATTTTCGTGTTCATTTAGATATACACAGAGTGCCTCGTTTTCTGCAAATAGCCGTATTTGTAGAACACCACGGAGAAGAGGATCCCAGCCACATGTTGCACTTGTGCTGCAGTTCAGTGCAAATTCCTGAGGAAGGAGAATTTCAGAGTCCTACTGTAAGTATCATTCGTATGAAGGTGATCTGTCTTATTTTATTCTGCAACATACTTGTGGAAGTACTCTCTTGGGATTCCTTGTTTGTTCATCCTTGCTATTTCCAGGTCAGAATTTATGAAGTTCAGAAGTTTTTCACCACCACAAAGCTATGGTAGCTCTTAATCCCACAAAAGAGGTGATAAATGCCAGGCTGGTTCCTTTCCAAGTTCTTTATTATGACTGTCACTAAAGATTATGGCACAGTTTTCAACCTACACTTGTTTGGTGTCACTGATCTCTGTGAAGTAGAAGAGTTTTAACAGTTTATCTCCAGAGGGATTATGATAGATGGATCTGAAAGCACATTTTGGAAGCTTGAATAAGAACTAATATCCTGCTGCACTTTTGAAGGAGACAAAACTTCAAAAGAAAGCCAGGCAAAAATGTCTGAAAGGTTGACACAAACATGTAGACCTGTTCCAGTCATCAGCAGTGGTTCCACCCCATCCATGCCTTCTCTTGCTCCTGTCTAAGACATTCATGCAAGTATGGATCTGCTTACACAGACATGTACAAAGAGTCAGTTACTAAAAAGCAGAGGTCTACATCTAGAGAAATCACTATTCCTTGTAATCTTTTGAACCTACCTTTTCTCCTGATTACAAAGTCTTCACAGGATCATAGAATGATCTGAGTTGGAAGGGACCTTCAAGATGACCCAGTTCCAACCCCCCTGCCCTGGGCAGGGACACCTCCCACCACACCAGGTTGCTCCAAGCCCCATCCAGCCTGGCCTTGAACCCCTCCAGGGATGGGGATGCTATTGATGCTCGTGTATAAAACAAGATAGACTGAGTAATAATCTAAGGAGACTCTTGTCAGTGCCTAAATGTGGAGGGGAAGAATCAGGTTGCTCTCAGCCTATAGAGACTCACACACAATTGCACTTCAGCTTTCCAAAATGGTTTCAAAATAGTTCAAAGCATTTTAGCAGAATATACTGTAAGACAGATTCTTTCCTTCATATTATGCTAGCAGACTTATTTAGAGGTTAATATGCAGATTTATGTAGACTAACCTCTTCTGTAAAGAAAAAAATAAAGTCAAATATCCAACTCTGGGTCCTCGATTCTCAAGTTTTCTTGGGCAATGTTGGACTCATCATGGAAGTAGTTCACTAATATTGACTTAGCTCGATATTGTCAGCACCAAAGTGGGCTGGATTTGAACTGATGTAATTGCACCATTGCTCAGCACTGCCAGTGCTCTCTCTTTCCCCTTTACTTTTTTTCCAGCTGGAGAGGAGCAGGAATCCAAAACCAAAGACAGGGCTGTTGACTCTCTTAGTAAGGAGTTCCCCTTTTCTTTTCCTCTGAGCAACCAAGTGAGTTGTGGTTAAATTCGCAAACCCATGGGATTTGGTTCAGGGCTTTGAAGAGCGATACAATTTCCATAAAGTAGGTGGGGGATTGCTGCAGCCTTTGTGTGTGGAACACATAAAATTCTCTGTCAGCACTAAAGCAGACGCAGGCATTTGAAATTGAGCAGTATGATTTAAACAGTTGTACGTCTACGGATGACCTCAAATGATTAAATAAAAAGACAAGTGCAATTTGAGTCAAATACAATTCCAGGTGCTTGAGAAGCTACATCCAGCTCTGCCTCAATATCTAGATGCTACTGTGAGCCTGGAGAGGTCCGTACTAAAGAGCTCAACCATTCATATTTAGGTTAAATTGTCATATTCAGAGAAGAGTAGTTTCCTGAGGAAATGATCTAAGAGCATAGTGGTAAAGTCAAAATAAATGAAAACCCCCCCCAAAAAAATGGAAAAAAAAAAAAAAAAAACCAGAAGGAGATAAAATACATGGCTTTTTGATTTGGAAAGGTGTTAAAATGCTGTGTAAGATCCTTTTTGTACTCCATGGTTACACTTGCAGACCAGAGGAAATATTTACACCCAATGAAAGTCACAGTGTGTGCGGGGAACGTTCTTCCTTATTTTCAAGAGTGACCTCCTGGAACACTTCACCATGGTTTTGTGTCTCTCCCCATTGTCTTCTGCTGTATAGGAGGAGAGTGCTCAGCTGTAAGTCCTGGCCCCTTACTGCTGAGTCTGCGATTAAAAAATAAAACTCTTTAAATCAGTGAATAGGAAGAGCTACATTTTGTTGGAGTTATCACAAGTTCTGAATGTTCTTGAAAAAACAACACTGAAAAGACAGAAACTCTTCCCTTCTGACATACGAGTGTTGTCCTTGTTATAAGGTCTTTTTACACCGTATCACCAAGCCCTGATTTTGACCGCATATTTCCAGATGCTTACTAAAGATACTAATGAAGGATAATGTTTGAAGAACTTCTGTAGATGTGCAATTCGTTCCTCTCTCAGGCAGTCTGTCTGTAAATATTTTGAATTTTTAGAACGCACATTTATTCCTCTCAAAAACTGGAAAGAGATAACATTCAGTTAAACAAAAAGCAAGTTATACATCTTCTGAAATATTTATTTTGCTGGAAAAATCTCTCAACCTTCAACTTAGTTTTACTTTCAGTGTGACCTTTCAAGTTTTAGCAACTATAACATATTTATGATACAGTAGGACCTGAAAGTTCTAATCACTCTCTAGTGTGTGAGTGCCCCTCGTACCATAGTGCGGGAACTTCTGGAGAACATCCTAAAGATATTGTACTCAGAAAAGACAAGGTAGCCATGCAGTAGGAAAAAAATAAGATTCTTCTTTCAGGGGGTACTGAGGAAGTAGAGGACAGACTGACAACGCGAATTGCTCAAGTTCTAATGAAAAGGCTGTGGGAGAATTTGGATTTTTTGAGTCCCAGACTAGGAGCTTAACCACAGATCTGTATTTTATCTGAATACAGACACTGCACAGACGTGTCCAACCTGCCAGTTCTGAACCTTTGGGGCTGTCCAGGAACAACTCCCATGCTGGAGCTCCACCACACCACTGGTGGTGGGACTGTGGTGATGAAGATTTTATGAGCACTCCAATAGCCCAGCTGTGGGTTGAAGTGTTCTAACCAGGCTGCTGGGATGGCATTGCTTGGACTCCTCCAGGGCAGCTATTCCCTCAGCCCAGTGCTGTCCTGCACTGGAGAGGTGAGTCTTTCTGCAAAGCCTCTCTCATTCCCTGTCTATGGACCATCTTAGTCCTTATGGCCCAGTCCAGAGGTCCTCAGCCCTGTGTGGAGCTGATATGGAGGTCGTAGGTATAGAAGTATGTGCATGCCTGCACTAAAATGGATTAAATATCCAGGGTTAGCTATTAAAAAAAAACAAAAAACAAACATGTTCTGCATCGTTGCTTATATTCTCTGGAGTTAGCTCTTTAAACATTCCAGAGAGCTGCTGTATGTCCCCATCAGTTTTTTATTTCTTTGTAGGTCCATATCCTGGATGTGTCCCAATAATTTGCTTTCATCATGCAAGGCACTTGGCTCCTTGGTTATTTTTCTGTTGTACCTTCATTTCACCTTATGGGAAGGCTCTTTCTCTCTCCCTCCTTAATGTAGCTTTTCTATGAGTATCTGTTTATTGATGTCATGACCGTTTAACTATTGTACCATGTCAGTGAACATGAAAGAAATATTTAGCCATGAAGTTCATAGAATCATAGATTACAGTCTGCTGTAGTGTGCTTTTCATCCAAGGCTCTTTTCATCCAGTGCCCAAAATGTCTATTACTGCTTCCCACCTGGGTGGGAGCAGCAAAGACAGCTGGAAAGGACACTCTGCCTGCAGGGATGGGGATAGTCAAGGCTGCAGACTGGCCTGGAAGCACAACATCTTGTCCTGTGCACCCATCAGTCTGCCCAAAGTGAATCTGAAGAATGCCACGTGGATATATGTCGATAAATCATGATGGGAAATACATGAAGAGTATTTTTTTTAATTCTTTATTGTTATTATTATTATTACTATTATTATTATTATTATTTTCAACCATTTTCTGCTTTTCTGGTTGCATCACTGAGGTGCTTCAACTCAGCTTCTGATGATGAGAGGGTGAGAGGTTGCATGAAACTTCCATTCTGCTCTGAGTTTCACCCCATCCCTGAATGGACTGATAAGGGGGAACCTATATCACAAGAGGGGAATGTTATAAGACCCCCATCTGTACCATTTAGGCTGGGTCCCGATTTAAAATTGGCTCTTAGCATAACACAAATCCATAAATAGATTAAGTATATTTATTCATACTTTAGCTGAAATTAGTGTGCCAAAACCAACTTTGTTGAAAAAGCATAGCAAAAAATCACATTTCATTTGCTGATAGTACTGTTATCCTATCTCTGTGTAATTGATTTCTGGTTTACAAAAACAAAACTAACCAAAAAAACCACCACCTGATCAGAGCCAGTATCAACACTGTTGTCCCAACACAACATATTTAAAGCAAGGAATCAAATAAAAAAGCAGTGTCAAAGGCAGAGTGCTATAAAAATCTTTCTTCTGAGTTTAGCAGTAACATCGGTTAAAATGAAAACAGATTTATCTCACTTCAGTTACGTGAGAGCATTTTCTGGTGAATCTTTTTCTTTTTTTTTTTTTTTTTTTTTAATTTTCTTTTCATTTTCCTCAGTTTTGGTGAGAAAAAGGACAGAAGAAAATTCAAAGCAAGCCTTCAGTCTAAAAAAGACTCTGGCCCTGTTGGAAGTAAGCAGTAAAAGCCACTAATTCTGTAGAAGTGAGATTTTAGCTACAATTTTCTTCCAATCTCTCTGGAGGGAAAAGGTGTGAAGCAGGGCAGAAGGGCAGATGAGGAGAAAGACAGCTTCTGTGTCATGTGGTCTATTGGAATCTTAAGGAAAAAAAAGAACACCTTTTGTGGTTTGAAGGTGCTTTGATTGTTCATTTGTTTCTTGCACAGGGGAAGGATACAACATTTCTGAAAGCCATCTGAAAATCATAGAATCACAGAATGGTTAGAGCTGGAAGGGACCTTCAAAATCATCCAGTTCCAACCCCCTGCCCTGGGCAGGGACACCTCCCACCACCCCAGGTTGCTCCAAGCCCCATCCAGCCTGGCCTTGAACCCCTCCAGGGATGGGGCTGCCACAGCTTCTCTGGGCAACCTGTTCCAGTGCCTCACCACCTTCACAGCAAAGAATTTCTTACTAATATCTCATCTAAATCTCCCCTCTTCTGATTTAAAACCATTCCCTCTTGTCCTGTCACTCCACTCCCTGACCAAGAGTCCCTCTCCAGCTCTCCTGGAGCTCCCTTCAGATCCTGGAAGGCTGCTCTAAGGTCTCCCCGGAGCCTTCTCTTCCCCAGGCTGAACAGCCCCAGCTTTCTCCGCCTGTCCTCATAGGAGAGATGCTCCAGCCCTCTAATCATCTTCATGACCCTCTGCTTGACCCGTTCTGATAGGTCTATGTCCTTTCTCTGTTGAGGACTCCAGAGCTGGACACAGGACACTAGATGGGGTCTCACAAACATGAGGTGTGAGCTCATTGAATCCTTCTATTGAAGGATTTGTTGACATTTGAAATTCATGTCGGACTTTATGAAGCATGTAAAATACACCAAAAACAAGCCACCAAACCTCTTCTGTTTGCCTGGTTTTGACATAGACTATAATATTGAGTGTCCTCACAGGTAAGTCTTCCCTCTAACTTCATTTCTGCCATTATGATTTGAAGGGATGGATGGGAAATTACACATTTGCTTTCAGGTGGGAGGTTTTCTCCCCTTCAGAACTAGGGGGGGGGGCAAAGTTGTGCCCTTCCACGGGGCCACCGCATTCTGTGCGCTGCAGTGGGGAAGAGCGGTGCCACCCCACACTCGCAGGCGGTGTCACCAACCGCCTCGCCTGGCCTTAGGTTTTTAAGGAGGGTAAAAAAAAGCTGTGCTGCTTTCTGTACATGCAGGAATTTGGCCCGCCGTGGTGGTACAGCAGATGCAAATAACTCTCGTGTTTTCCCGTGACAAAGTTGTTCGCTGCATTTTTGGCCTGGATTCTGCTCAGACAGAGCTGCGTTGGCTTTTTTAAAGCCCTCAGACACAAAGTAAGGCATGATTTCTTTATATATATATATATATATTTAATANAGCTAACCCCCAATAAATCTTTCATGTGCTCTATCAGCACATATGGGAGCATTTTTTTTTTCCCCTCAGTCCTCATTTTGTAGCTTTTATCAACAGCTCGTCTCAAGAGACCAAAACCTTTTTTCTCACTCTGTCTTTATTTTTTATGTTCTTACCCATGAGGGTAATATAATAAAGAGCAAGTGAGAGAAGCTGAGTAATTACACACATCTCTCTCTTTTAACTAACATTTAACTAAGCTGTTCTGTCAGTTTGAGGGTACAACACTTAACTCTCCGTGCGGGAAAATGGATCAAAGCAAAGATGACATGTTTCTCCACAGGGTTAGGAAACCAAGTGAAGAATTTTGTAGAGACCCAAAGAAAAGAGACTGAATTTCTCCTGGCTGAGTTTGCCGCCTTTGGTGGTGGTTTGGGACTTGCCTGGGGACTGTCTCACGCGTGAGCCTAGTGGTTTGCTGCTTGGGATTTTCTACCCTAGTTGGTGGCCTTTGATCACTGCTGTGATTAACCTGGGGGCAGGATGACCTAAGGGAAAACAGGCTCAAAATGAAATATCTTACTGAGAAATGAAGTAAAGCAAACAAGCCAGTGCTGGGGGCAGGAGTTAAGGAGAGAGAATTTTTAAAGGTTTATATGAGCTAAGGAAGTTACAGCCACAAAGCCCCAAAAGATAGTCTCTCAACTTCACTCTTAGTTTTGCCTTCTTTAGAATGTGTGTGGGCTCTTCTCAGATGGGAAGCTTGGGTATGGACGCTTTTGGCCAAGTCCTGGTCTCTAGTCGAAGGATGAGGTATGAGTATGAGGAGAGGCTGAGGGATCTGGGGGTATTGAAGCCTGGAGAAGAGGAGGCTGAGGGGAGACCTTCTTGCTCTCTACAACACCCTGAAATGAGGGTATAGCCAGGGGGGTTTGGTCTCTTCTCCCAAGTCACAGGTGATGGGACAAGAGGAAAAGGCTTCAAGTTGCATCAGGGGAGGTTCAGATTGGATATTAGGAATAATTTTTACAACAAAAATGCTATTAATCATAGGAATGGGCTGCCCAGGGAAGGGGCTGAGGCACCATCCCTGGGGGTATTTAAAAGCCGGGCTGACATAGTGCTTAGAGACATAGTTTAATGATGGTGTTTTTTACCAGAGTTAAGTTGATGGTTGGACTTGATGATGAAAGATCCCTTCCAACTTAGACAATTCTATGAAAGGTGCCCCAGGTAATGAAAAACCAGTAAGAGACCAACATGAGAGGTGCTCTTTCATTAATTAAAAATGGAAAATCTGCAGGAAAAAATGACTGCAGGGAAAGGTTCCTGGAAACAAGTGAGTTTTGCTGACTTGTAGTCATCCAGAAATGAGGAAGGAAAAGAGCACCAGATGACAGAGGAGAGGCTATAGTGCCAATGTGGAGGCAGGCAGTTGTCCTTCCCCGCTGGCAGCCCATTACAATCACAAATCATCCTGTCCTCACTGCACGCAGTAGAGAGTTGGTTCTGATGACAGAGGCTGCAGGATTGCATTCTTCAAAGGCTGGGAGGTTCATGACCAGTAGAGAAGTGTTGGAAATGGCTGCTGCTCCTCCTGAGAGGAAAGATTCATCTGCCAACCAGCCCCAGCAGTTCACACAAAGTGTGGTCATCCAAGAGCCCCACATGAGATGTTGCACAATGGTTTCCAAAGGCCAACAGCTCCTTTGGTTGCACCTTGCATTGATGATTCCTATGAGCTGTAACAGCCCTGAGTGAAGATTTGGGTATGATCTGAAACAGATGAGGGTTCTTGTGCCTGTTGTCCTAGCTAAAGATAAAAATCAGATATGAATGGATACATCCTGAAGGTGAAAATGTGCTTAAATGATATTAAGAGGTTGCTGCTGTGATGTTATTGAGATGGCCTCAGCCAAGGAATGATGCTATAAATTGATGCTGAACGCAGGTGAAGTTCCTTTCACAAATACAGGCTTGAGTGGCCAACTCTCATGAGAAAGCTTTAGCTTCAGATTGACGCATGGTGACGTAGCAGGAAAGACAGAAGGGTCAGCAGGGTTAATGCTATCTAAAAGGTTGTTTAGCAAAGAAAATAAACTGACACGTACATGCTCCAAGGGCAGGACAAGAACTAACAGTTACTTATTTGGCTAAATTTTCAACAGCTGAATCATCTTTGTAGCCTGATAGTCTGAAGACAGCAAACCTTTCTTTTTTAGGTTTAAAAGCTTCCTGTTGATCTGCAGGAGAGTTTTCTAGGAGAAATAATAACATCAAACTCAATCTACACAGCATGGTATAGCAGCTGAGGCCACAGTGAATTTAGGTACAGCTTTAATCTAACCTATTTCCTCTCAGAATAGCCTTGAAGAAGCTATTTAGCTCCTCTGTTCTGCCTTGTGCAAACCTTGAAGGAGTTATTTAGCTCCTCAGTCTTGTCATGTGCAAAATCATGAGAATATTTACCCACCTCATAATTAAGGGTGGGAGTAATTACTGATAAACCATAACCTGTGCACAGATCCACTAGTATGACCACAGCCAGTCTTGCCATCAGAATAAATAGACTACTTGTGTATATGATTATCATTGAGAAATTTGCAAATAACAGCACCCTCTGTTATTCTGTCATCTGTGTCTTTTGAAAAAGAAATAGTAGTAGACACCCATGTGCATATACACATATATATGTTCTTAACTTTAGATAAATAGGTAAGGGCTTTATACTGTGTGTCAGTCAGGGAAATATACTGATGGCAAAGTTAAAAGCACAGAACATAAAATATTATATAAGTCGATCTATGCATGCAGATCAGAAGGTTATACGAATTGTAGAAATTATTTATTTTGGCAGACCAGTGGAAAAGTCTATTTCTGTCAAGCTCAGAAGAAAATGGCACATAATTTTCTATTAACAAGATAAGTAGGGTGTTAAGATTTGTAGAATACAAAGAGGCATCCCACTGATTACCAGATTGCGACTTTCTTTAATCTGGGAAATGCTCAGGGGAGTTTCAAGATATTCATATAACTTACACAAATTCTAAAAAGAAAAAAAAAAGGCAGGCTTTTATAGACAGGTTGTATAAAGAATGTTAACTACCTCACGTCTGTCGCTTTGTCACAGAATCGTGTGGGACAGTGGACTTCTCTGTTTTACCCAGTGCACCTCCTCCCCCAGTTGACGGCAGTCCGTTGTCCTACCTTTCCCATTTTAGTTATGCTGGGTGGACATCTAGGAGAGTTCAGACTTCTAGCATTAAATGCCGTTTTGGGAGGATCTTCAGCGAAATTTATAATTCCTGTGTAAAAAATGCTTCCATGACATCTCTGGAGACTTTAGAAAAGCTTAAGTGGCAAAGAGATTGTGATCTGGCAGCAGCCTGTCTGAGAGCTGTTCAGGATGGTGCCAACTGGAGGAGCAGGAGGGAAAAGAGGGGGCTGCACACTTAGGAGAGGAGAGGACTTGGGCAGAGGCCAGATCTTCTCTGGTGATTCTCAGCCAAGGAGAATGTATTTATGGACCATAACCTTTAGTCTGTCTTGAACCCGTCTGCTTGCAGTAACATTGGAGAAGAGAATCTGCTGTGCTGGTTCTAGATCTTGAACGAGGATTCTCAGTTTCTGAAGACTGAATTCCTCGCATAGTATTGGGCTTATGTAACGTGGCAGTTTTGGTCTCCAAACCTTATTGTGTTTCACTGGTGTCCTTATAGACCGGGTAGGAATTACGTTACAAAATACATGCTGCTATTGAATCAGAGAGGCGATGTATTATGTCTTTTTTTTTTAAAACAGACTTTTTATTGAAGGAGGATTTAAGATAAAAGACAGTTTGCAGCAGAGGATCAGTACTTGCTGAACCTAAATTGGAGAGAAAACTAAAACAAATATAGGTTAACATAGGTTAATTCCAGCAACTTATCTGTATCTTTTTCTTTTCTTCTGTCTATAGTTCATAGAAAGTAGCTGTGTCTTTTCGTGCCCTTGTTTGAAATAACATTAACCTTGGTACTGTCAATTAGGTTTCTTCACTTTGAGCTGAGATTCACTGAAGTTAGCTATGCTAATTTCTGTTAATTTTCTCTTTCAATGCATTCTGTTTTCAGTGAAAAACCTTGGATATTTCATTGAAATGAGACATCAGAAGATGATTATGCCATTTAAACACACCATTGCTGACTCTGATCAGGTACTATACTACTGAGCACCAACAAATCCACTGAAATAGAGTTATGCTCGAAGCAGTGTCATTAGTATCAAAGCTGGCCTTTAGGAAGCCTGTTTTATAAGAATACGGAAGACTGACACCTTTGAAAGACACATTATTGCTCTTCTGCAGCTTACTCCACCAGAGAACTTCAGAGATTACTCTCTTGGGTAAAAAAAATAACATTAAAAATATCAATGCCTATTTCCGTCAAATTTCTTTCACCAGAATAGCTGTAGAATTGCTAGTGTATAAAAACATGCATGAATTAAGCCAAAGAAAGCCAGTGTGACTTTACCTAATTTCTATTTCCTAAAGTTAAGACAAATATATGAATTTAACATCCTCCTTTGAAAAAAAGGAGGACCCATTCTGGTCCACGCACAGCTTTTGCTGTGCCAGAGTGATCTAATGCCAAGCCCTTTGAGATGCACCAACCAGAAATTACCTCCTAAATTCGTAGCTGAATGACAGAGTCATTCCACTTTCTGGCTGTATTATCTATGTGGCACTATTACTAGTAGGAAACAAATCAGGCTGGATTTAAGCTATGTCCCTTAATGCTGGTTGTCTCAATATGAGAATCGTATGCCCAGTACACAAGTATCTCTTTACCTTATAGTTACCTTACCAGTCTTCTATCACAGAGCAAGTGGGAAGAGTGGAAACCAGCAAAGAGTATTTTAAAAAATATTTTAAAGTTTCCTTAACATCCCCGGAAAAAATAGACTACGCTTATTGTGGTGCTTTTCCCCAAGCAAAATTAGTTTAATTTTCCCCGAGTGAGTTGGAATATTTACCTCAGAAGAAAAAAATACTGAATTTAAAAGTCTGAATGGTACTAACCGTAGCTGTTATATTAATAGAAAGCCCAAATTTAGAATTAAATAGATTAACACTTAAACTGTTTGATGTGTAAGGAGTAAGCTGCCCAGCTCCAAACCACATGTTTTTATTCTAATACTTCTCATTGGCCATCTGTTCTTTGTTGTCTGTCCCCATTCTACCGTCTGTCCCCAAAATTGCTGTCACTGTGATGACCTCACCTATAAAATTTTAACAAGGCAGTAGCTCTGCCAGTCAACACCAGCAAAAAACTACCTCTTCCTTCCCCGTTCTCTTTGTCCCCCAGTCCTGGAAGCAAGGAATGCAGATTAACACCCCAGATTTGGGTTCCAATTCTGTCTCTCTTTAAGATCATCTGACATTTTCACACGAAGGTAGGAGGAGTTAAAAAATAGAAAGAGTGAGAAAATCAAGTGATGGAAGTGGCACAAGAGGCAACATTGCTCTGCAGAGGACACTTGCAACTTGCAGAGAGAAAAATGATTCCTCATCGGTCAAGCAAGAAACTTCTAACATCCTTTCTTAATTTCTTTGTGTTGAGTTCAGAAGAAAATGCAGATCCTATTATTAGATAAACTTCATATAGATCATATTAAATCCAATGAATCCTGCTCTCAAAATCTATAAGAGACAAAGTCTTCCTCTGTTAAGCTGCGGACTTGCACATGGAAAAAGATGAGATAGATGCTCCACTCCTAAACTTCTCCATTCTTCATGTACTTCTTCATGTACAACTAGTTTATCTTCTTTCTTGTTTGGATTCTACACCTGGCACCTACTTGCAGGCCAAAAGGGAACTTGATTATGTCAGGGCTGCAGGCAGGTGATGGGGTCCTGGCCCCAGGTGAAGATAACAGCAAGGGATGGGACAAACCTTTGGAGCTGGCATAGCTGGAATTGCTGGATGTGACCGATAACAATGCAGGGACCCGACAAAGGTTACAGATACTGCTGTGAAGGGGGGGTTGGATTTCACAGATGTTTAAGGGAGGGTTATGTAAGAAAATGTTGGAT
Organism: Pedionomus torquatus; assembly: GCA_013398155.1. Classification (NCBI taxonomy): domain Eukaryota; kingdom Metazoa; phylum Chordata; class Aves; order Charadriiformes; family Pedionomidae; genus Pedionomus; species Pedionomus torquatus. The sequence goes on along the minus strand of VZRU01010130.1, from coordinate 74,783 downwards.
TTCACAGATAATTGGAAGTGGAATATGAGGGACCTTTGGGGAATACAAACATGCAGAGCCAGCACTTTCCAGGTAACCATGCCAGAAACAGCATACAAAACCAGGAATCCCTGGGTAATGGTATCAAGCCCACCAAATTTGGGTACAGATGCAGCAAAACTGGGACCAAAGTGGAAGTCATAGTTATGGCTGTTGTGAGGGGATGGAGATGTCAAAAGAAGTGAAAGAGCAGAGAAAGGGGAAGCCAAGAAACATGAAAAAGTATGCAAAGGTATGCAAGTGGTGCAACTGGGGCTGCCTGGGGGTACCTCCCAGGCCTCCTTGTGCTTGCCCACCACACCCTGGAGCAGGACAATAAACCAAACCTGTTTCTGACCACATCACAGGCGTTGAACCTGCTTCTGTGGTCAGGATGATGGGGAGGGGGTCAGGAAAGGTGCCTTCCCTTGCCAGCAGGGCAACACCTGGGACAGGTGGATCAAAAATGCCAGTTCACACTCCAAGAAGGACAGCATTGGTGTCCTTCTGGTATCATAGCAGACTGCACAAACCCTTGCACCCTGGACTTCCAGGATCCCTCTTTTCATCAAGTTTCTTTGCTAATGACCATGCTTCTACCCTGTCAACTTGCTCTCTCCCACGTTTCTTTTATTACTGCTTGCAACCACTGAACTGCAGAAAGACACTTTCCCAACTCTTGAGTCATAATGGTGCTTTGATATTCTCTGGTTGGTATTTAAAGTATTTGTGGGTGAGAAACATGAATAACAAAGTCGGGAATATCTGTAGCTTAACAGTAGTGCCCTGGCAAGGTCTTAGGCTGAAGACACCTCCAGTGGACTTGGAAACTAAAACAAAAAAAAATCACCGCTTTTCCTATCAGGGAGATGTGAAGAGAGTAAAAAAAAAAAAAAAGTGTTCCTTGGCTTCTGATTTCAGTGAGAGATGGAGAGAGTTATCCACAGAGGGCTGTTCCTGCCGAGCAGGAATGCAGCCGGGTCTGGCCATCAGAAAGGGCTGAAACATCACACCTGGCAGGGCGTAGGTGTTTGAGGTCAGCAGCTCATTAGACATTGCTGTACACTTGGAAACCAGATGCCGCGGTCCCTCGTTTTTGAGGGCAAATGCCTCACTGAGCAGGGCTCTCCTGTTACAGGGAGGAAATAGCACCGTCCATAGGCAGGCAGTCATCCTGAAAGGGAGGAATTTGGGTTCTTCCTTGGGCTGAACCGGCCGAAACATTCATATCCCACCTCCTGGACTGAACTGAGCACAGCCCACATGTCAAATCCCTAGAAGGAGGGTAGATGAGAAAAAGTCAGGCTTTGGAGCCAAAACATAAGGGCTCTTAGAAAGAAGACAGTGTTCTCTCAGTTGAAGCGGTTTCTATCAGATAGGTCTTGGATAGAAAATCACAAGGTCCATATATGAACTCCCAGCAGCCACTTGGCTGGAAGAACAGTGCTTTACGTGCGATTCGAGGTTGCTTGGGCGAATGACGCATGGTCCCAGAAGGTCTAAAGGATTACGGTCCTCTGGGGATGTGGCAGATCAACCTGATCACCCCTTGGCCGAGGCTGAACCCATCTGTGCTTGCACAGATGCTGATGGGTGACTCCTGCCCAGTGGCAGAAGCCCAGAAATCAGCTGGATTTTATTTTGTTGTCTTTCTGCTTTATTCCAGGTAGCTGGTAAGCATCCTCCTTTGGTAAAAATAAGGGGATCCCCTTTGATGGGGAAGTCAGAATCAATTTTGTGCTGGTGCTGCCTCGTCCCCAAGCTTTGTTGTACGGCATCTTAGCATATTTTAGTAACAGGACTGTCACCTGGTATCATTACAGCTATAGGAGGCCCAGTATCTCAGTGGTTTCATACTGTGCTAAAGAGAAAAAGAGAAGAAGATGATCTCTACAGACTCTATTAAAGAAGCCAAATGCACTACACGGTATTTCATGTTTCAGAGGCTTTCTCTCAAAAGCATGTTACTGAGAGAGACAGAAAGGGTTCCCAAAAGGAAGCCTCAAAAAGTTATTCTTAAGGTAGGCATTCCAAAACCGATATGAAAGGCACGGGTTATACCCAGAAAAACAGCATACTGCTTTGCACGCTGCTGCCCGTGGGGAATGCCAGGGCTCATACCTTCCTTCTCCTTCTTTATCTGCAGTTTGTGTGCTACTGATTTTGTACCTCATCCCTATCTGATGCAGTAGAATAAAGCATATTGTACAGGAAATCTCCTCTTTCAGGGACACTCATGGTCACTGATGAGACTTGTTTCCGTCTAGACCTTGCTATAGAATTACAGACCGGTGGCTTAGCATTTTTCACATCAACATAAAACTTTAGATTTCTTCTCATTTTAGAATACTTTTTTTCCCCCACTGCTTTTGTAAGACCTACCAGCTTAGGAACTCAAAGTTACCATTTTTAAGCTGTCTTGAGAAGCACTGAAATCTCTTTCTAGGTATGACAGCTGCTGAGGAAGATTACAAACCCTGTGTGCCTTGTGAGGCAAGCGTTCTCCACATATACAATACTCCTACCATCATTAGCCATGTCATCCAGAAGACAGGCAGAAGCTTTTACATTTTTATTCATGTTAGGAGATTCTTTTAAATGTTTTCTCCCTGAAAATGTGCTTATCTTGGAAATCCAGTACTGCAGCAGGACCTGTAACATAAAAACCGATCTGTTCATAAATTATCTCCTCCCTTTCCACTCAACTACCAGATAACCTCTGTGTTTTCTACTAAGGATTAACATGGACTTGCTCCCTTTTTATCTCCGCAAAGAAGACTTTCCTGTTATGATTACTTATCTGTGTGATAATTCCAAATGTTATAAGTGCTTAAAAATATTTAAATAACGTTTAATCAATTTTTCCAAAAAAAAGAAAAAAATTTCACAGCAGAGGTGTTGGATCCTCACAAAAATATTACACATATTTCCCACCAGAAAGTTCAGCACCCTTGTTTATTTGTTTCTCTGTGTGGGGATTGTTTGCATGTATTCTTTTCATTTTTAAATTTTATTTACAAGCAGCGGTTTCTGCTCAGGCTTTTTATTCTCCACTATGGAGAATTTGGTTTTCTTAAACAAACCAAGCTAACAGCGCAGCCGGGATTCCACATGCAGATATAACATTAAAAGCTCATTTTTGTGTGTGTTTACAAATGTTAAATTAGCTGAGAAATATGTCAAGCAGCTGAAAGACAATGAACTCAGCTTCACAGAGGTCATTAGACATTCCGAAACATTTGGAATGAAATTACCAAAACTCAGTTAATATATTTCCACTGGCTGGGTTTCCATTCTTTCCAGTTGCTTACACAGCAGAGAAGAAAAGGGGAGCAAAGGAGAGCGCCAAGGTCATGATAGAAAATATCACTGAACGCCTCAGACCTGCAGTTTTTCTGTGTGTTCAAGCTGGTGATTGTTAAAGCATTTACAGATCTGATGGTTAAAAGAGCTAAATACTGGGAAAGTTATAAAGTTATAATGTTTAAGTATTCAGAACCCTTCTGGTTGAGCTGTAGTAGGCAATCAGGACAAAAGATCTCTACTAGAATCTTGTAGAGACCTCCAGAAATTATTTTTAGGTGGACAAAGTGTATTTGAACTTCATCCATGCAAATTTGAAAGGCCCTAAAGAAGGGCCTGGAAGACCAACGGGTTGTAAGGAGTTGGGTCTCCCCAGGTACAGGTATTGTGTGTTTTGCAGCCTACGTTGCTATATGAAGCATGTGTCCTATAAATACTTTTAATATATACAT
>VZRU01010130.1:27970-51303 GCA_013398155.1 Pedionomus torquatus | reverse complement strand
TCCAAAAAACCCAACAACCATAAACAACACCCCACACCACCCAACACTAAGCCATATCCTTGAGCACCAAGTCAACTTCTCTCTTGAATACCTCCAGGGATGGTTCTTGATTAGAACTAAGTTAATTCTATTTTAGAAGAGAATCAGAAGAGAATAAGAACCCCTAACTGGAAACAGCTTTGGGTAGAGCTGCTTCGTGTCTTGATCTTCTCCCTTTGGATCAACACATACTTTTGGGGTAAACTGCATCCTGAAATAGTGCAGGTTGTCCCTACCAGGAGCCAGGACTATGCTCCTGTGGGGAGAGACAACAAGAAGCCAGAGGTGATCTCAGGGATGAGGTGATCCCTGTGGTAGCCAGGACAGAAAGAAGAAAAGGAAGATCTTGAGCTTTTAGTGGCAACAGGAGGTAGACAAGGGTCTGAAATGAAGAGGCACGTTGTGGCAGAGGAAAGAGAAAGTGGCTCCTGAGAGGGTTTGGGTTCTCGGAGGTGAGTCACTGAGGAGAACAGTGATGTGTCTGTAATGGGAAAGACAGGATGGTGGGAAACAGGAGTAGGTGTAAAAGTGGTAGACCTGAGCTGGAAAGCAATGAGGGAAGAATATTAAGATAGAGGAGTGAACATTTGGAGGCTTGGGAAATGGGAGCTCCGAGTTTTGGCGCCTACATTTTGAAAGAGACTGGGAGAAGAAGGGTCCAGGAGTCTCCACTGAGGTGAATTTGAAGCATCTTCAAAAAGGCCCACATGCCTTTCACTCGGACCTCAATTTAGAGAGGACAACTCACGCTTTACTCTTACCCTCACAGGACCTTTTTCTCTTCATCCTTAGTTCCCTTGCGCACATCCTCCCTTTTAATGTTGAAAATATGAAAGCCCCAAGCTGAGAAAGTATCTGGGTGTATATATATATTTTTTTCTTTTCTCTTTTTTCATTGAGTTTGAGAAGCCTGGCGACATGAATGCCAAGTACACAGACCTACATAAAGGCAAACAAGGAAAGGCCAGGTGCCATATAGGATAGGGAAAAATCCGCTTGGAGAAGTCAGAGGAAGACAGGAGTGCTGAAGCGTGTGCAAGCATGGAAAAAGCATATCTTTCTGCATTATGACAGCTCTATTTTTACGACTGGTGTAGCAGAACTAAATTTGGAACTTCTATCCCAGAGGAAACCTGCGTATTTTAACTTTTGCTTTTTTCCTCAAATCAGGACCAAAAAAAAAATACTATAATGAAAATTCCAGAATCCAGAGATATTTAGACATTCCTTAAGTTAAAGTATTATCTCCCATCTTACTGAAGTAATCAGAGATGCTTCATTATTTATTTTTTTTTTTCTCTTTCAAAAATTAAGCTGCGTTTTCCCCACAGTGACACGTTATCTTCCGGGGGTCAGACCTCAAAAGTCCTCCTGTAGAGCTCCTGTACCCTCAGGACTGGAGGTGCTGGAGCTGAGTGTCATATCCATGCAGGAGTCACAGGTACCGCTTGATATTGTGCTATGGGAGACAAATTAATCCAGCAGAAGCAGACTCTGGGTTTTCTTCTTACAAAGTGATGTGCACTCAGTGAGTTTGAAACAACGTTCTTGAATAACTTTAAATAAGAAAGGAATCAGATAAAGAACTGGGAAAAAAGCATCTTTTCTCTTTCAGTGAAAAATCTGACTGATTTTTCTTTTATTTTTAAATGGGCATTTTCCTCATTTTCACAGAAAGAAATATTGTAGATGTGAAGCCTCTGAGCAGCCCCCTTCTCTCTCAGCAGCGTTGTTTGCGTGACTTCGTGCTCCCCGTGAGAACCAGCCTCCTGTGAGCAACCAACAAGCTACCATCACCTGAAGCCTTCCCAGCAGCAGCACCTTGGCACGGGGGTAGCTCCTCCAGGGCAAGAGATCTCTTTTAAGGTTGGGTTTTTTTCTTCTTTTAAGTTTTTGCTCCTATCTTGATGGTACCATGTTGTAAGACCCTTCTAATTTTTCAACAGAGAAACGACATAAAACTGTTAGAACGGGTCCAACGGAGGGCCACGAAGATGCTGAGAGGGCTGGAGCACCTCTGCTGTGAGGACAGGCTGAGGGAGCTGGGGCTGTTCAGCCTGGAGAAGGGAAGGCTCCAGGGAGACCTTGGAGCAGCCTTCCAGGATCTGAAGGGAGCTCCAGGAGAGCTGGAGAGGGACTCTTTGTCAGGGAGTGGAGTGATAGGACAAGGGGGAATGGTTTTAAACTGGAATAGGGGAGATTTAGATTGGATATTAGGAAAAAAATCTTTCCTATGAGGGTGGTGAGGCACTGGAACAGGTTACCCAGAGAAGTTGTAGCTGCCCCATCCCTGGAAGTATTTAAGGCCAGGCTTGATAGGGCTTGGAGCAACCTGGTCTGGTGGGAGGTGTCCCTGCCCATGGCAGGGGGGTTGGAACACGATGATCTTCAAGGTCCTTTCCAACTCTAACCATTCTATTATTCTATGATTCTATAATTTCCAAAGCCATTCCTGGACAGGGACCTGCTGAAGCAAATCCAGAGGAGGGCTGCGAAGATGGTCAGATGCTGTCACCTCTGCTATGAGGACAGGCTGAGGTTGTTCCATCCAGAGAAGGGAAGGTATACATCTTATTCATAGTTACTTACACATTTTATTCATAGCTGCTTACACAGTTTTTAATTCCATTTGAGGTCAAATCCTTAGCTGGCGTACATTGTCGTTGCCGTATTTAAGTTAATTGAGCTATGCTAATTAATGCTGAATAGGAGCTGGCCTCCTTACACTTTCTGTTGTTAATTGCTTAGGCAGTTACAAATGTTCCTATTTATGAAAAGCCCTAACAATAGGAACAGTTCCTTTGTATTTGGGTTCATGTTGTGTTTGACTAGATTTAAAGTAATTAGACAGAAGTTGATTGCATAAACATGCTTACTGTTAGGATTCTGATTTACAAAAACATCTCTCCGCTGACAATGTATCTTCCCACCTCCTCCAAGGAAAGCTAATTTGACAAAACCTCCTGATTACTTTTCCTGTCCAAAACCATGTAAACCTTTGGGGTAGGCAAATGAGCAAATCCTTTACCTGGAAAAGCAGTTTTGTGATCATCTGAGCAAGAGCAGCTGCATCCTTCCATGGTAGAGGTGCAATATATTTAACTCTGGATATACTATCTGTTAGAGAAACGCTTGTCCTGAAAAAAAGTGTCAGTGTCTGGCATTACTTTCCAGAATGGTCTACAGTTTGATTTTAAGGTTTTAAATAAAGATGTATATATTCTGGCTGCTGGTGAGATGGACTGGCAGTTGATGACGGCCGCAGCTGGGGAGTGAATTAACTGTGCAGCAATCTCAAGCCGTGCTTTTGAGAAACGGCCCAGACAATCGTTCCCTAAAATAAGATCATTCTGAAAAGGAGCAGCTTCTGGCTCCCAGTTAGGACAAGTTTGCTCAAATATTGTCAAGGCTGGATCGCTTATATAACCAAAGTAGTTCTGCAGTCGGTGGATGTTAAAAATATCATATGTGCAGCATATACATTTATTAAAACATCAGAGGAAATATCATTTGAAAGCGGAGGGGCTGAAACCTTGTGAGATTTCTCTCTAGCAGCATTTCCAGCTTTACAAGATGTCTTGCGTGACACACGATTATCGTAGCATGTGCATCCCATTTTTTAGAGTCTGAAACACTGGAATAGGCGCGAACACTATTCATTGCTTAAACGGATCTAAACCAAATGTTATGAGGGTTTTTGGGTCCTATTTCATTAACAAAGCAATCGGACGTTTCCAGCCGAAAACACTTTTATGGTTTACCATGTTCTACTGATAAACCTTTGAAGAGAACAGATTGGTTGCACCATCCCTTAGCAGAATTGGGACAGCAAAGTCCTTGGAAAAGGTGCCTTGGAAGCATCTCGTTTTGTCAGTGAATTCCTGCCAATGCAAATGAATGTGGTCTACTGCATAACTGTCAATAAATTTCATCAGTTTATTGTTTAGCATGCACCCACCATAACTGGGAAAAGGCAATGCCATAAGTTGACAAAGAGTCACTCAGGATTGTTACAAATACTTTGAGAAATATCTTCAGAGCTTTCAACAATTGGATGAGAAATCCACATTCTTAAAGAACGCTTGAAGTTTATTGGCATGTGAAATGCTGAGCTGAATGGATAGATGAAAAAGAATGAAGCATTGTGCAATTGCTTTGGGCAATTTCTTTCTCCTCATTCTGGGAACGGCCTGGTTCATTAGCATGCTTTAAACACAGCATTTGGCTGTCTGGTATGCACAGCTGTACACTTTGTGCTCTGCTGGTGATCCAGCTACATGACATGCCACACTCCAGCTGCTTTCTGTATGCTGATAGAAGCTACATTAGTGGTATCTTTACTGCTACATCTCTCTTTCTTTTATCTTTTCTTTTCTTTTCTTTTCTTTTCTTTTCTTTTCTTTTCTTTTCTTTTCTTTTCTTTTCTTTTCTTTTCTTTTCTTTTCTTTCTTGCTTTCTTTCTTCTTGGNCTTGGATGTCAGCCATCGAGGAAGGGTGAAGGGGCCGAAAAAAAAGGGGGTTGACCTGTTGATCCTTCAGCTTTTATACGGGGCATGATGCTGATGGGATGGAATACCCCTGTTGGTCCGTTCTGGGTCACCTGTCCTGTCCACTCCTCCTTGAAGGTGGGACCCTCCAACGGGCAAATGCTGAAAATTATCTGACCTTGGTTCTTCCAGCAATAAGTCTAAACAAGGGCCTCTCTGCACCATCCCTTGGTATAATCAGGTCTTACCACTGTGAGACGGTACAGCTCTGAACAATGTGCTGTTAATTTCAGAGTTTAGCTAGTTAGAAGAGGCCTAGCAAAGAAAGTAAAACTGTAAAACAGAAAATTGGTTCGTTTTACCTCAAACCAGGACACTTTCTTTCTTTCTTTCTTTCTTTCTTTCTTTCTTTCTTTCTTTCTTTCTTTCTTTCTTTCTTTCTTTCTTTCTTTCTTTCTTTCTTATTTTCATTCTTTGTTCTTAACTTATTTATAATTCACAAGTCAGGAATTTGAATCATTACATTTTAACACAAAGTGATTTTACCTCAGGTGAGTTTTCCAGAGATGACGCCTTGTAAAAAGTAGGATACAAAAGACCCTTGTGAAAAAATAACTTTGAAAGTACTACCCAGCTATAGGTAAAAATTATACATCAAAGAAGATCTATCAATATGATTTTATGGAGTCTAAACAAATTATTTTATTGTAGCCAGATTTCTGTCATTGCTAAGCTTTTGAACAGTTGAAAGACTTTTAAAGTGTTCCATAAGACAGAATGTGCCCAAAGTGTCCCAGCTTTGAGAGGGTGTAACAGATGCAGATTTTAAATTGCAGAGTCTCAGGGATATGCTGGAGATACCTTCTCTAAGATTAGAGACTAGGTCTAACTACAGCAAAATTGTGTACCCATCCAACTTCACATATGGTTTGTGTTCATGAGAGGGAGATGGCTGCCTGGAGAAGAGAAGGGTCTGGGGAGACCTTAGAGCAGCCTTCCAGGATCTAAAAAGTTGCTCCAGGAGAGCTGGAGAGGGACTCTTGGCCGGGAAGTGGAATGATAGGACAAGGGGTAACTGTTTTAAACTGAAAGAGGAGAGATTTAGATTAGAAGTTAGGAAGAAATTTTTTACTGTGAGGGTGGTGAGGCACTGGCCCAGGTTACCCAGAGAAGCTGTGGCTGCCCCATCCCTGGAGGGGTTCAAGGCCAGGCTGGATGGGGCTTGGAGCAACCTGGTGTGGTGGGAGGTGTCCCTGCCCAGGGCAGGGGGTTAGAACTCATTGATCTTAAAGGTCCCTTCCAACTCTAACCATTCTATGATTCTGTGATTGTATGATAAGTGAGTGTCCTCTCTTGGTTGTCCTCTACAGGACAGCAGATGACCGTTATCTATAATATTATTCAGTCAATGAGGTTTTGTGGTTTTTTTTTTTCCTCTTATGAAGATAAAATTTTCAAGCTATGGGAAGGAGCTTGAAAAAGGGAAACACTGAGCATTAGGGAGCAATGCTCAATGTAACAGACTTGAAGCTGATGGTGACCTTCTTGTAAAGAAGTCATTCTCTGGCTAATCATATATCATCTTTGCCACAAAGTTGTTATAGAACTTCTATGAACACACCGGCAGTGTTATTAATCAAACTGTTTATATACGGAAAACCTTTATCCATGATACATTTGTTTCCTTCTAAAAACTGTCAGCTTTATTCCGACTGCAGTTGCCAGTATCCCAAGGGAGCCCTTGTTCATTTTTCTCTTTTCTTTCTTCCAAAGAAGGGACAATTATTACAAAATATATGACTGTAAGATTAAGGTTCCTATTTTATTCAAACAGTTTCAGGGAGTAAAGTCACAGCCTGTACAAAAAAGAAAACCACAGCACTGCCAGAGCTAGCAGAATTTATGAAAATTTCCCTCGTTTAAATAGGGTAAAATTTCTTATGAAATGCTTATGCAATTATATAGCTGATAGTGGGTTCCCGAGAAATCTTACTCATGCTGTGCAAGGACTATTTTCTGGAAAATGGTACCTTTGTGTACCATCTTGTGCATGTAGGAAGAATGTTTTTCACGTAATTTCTTATGTTACCACGAAGTAGCGTTGCCACACTGGACCATAGTGGCAACTTATAGAAATTATTTAGCTTGAAAAAATATTTTCAAGGCTCAAGATGGGTCTCCTGTGTTTCTCATCACCTGAGTGTGTCCGGGTGTCACTCAGGTATAGGGAGAAGTTGCAGTGGATTCCTGAGCTGGCAAGGGGATACTGAAGGGAGGCTGGGGAAGGCCCAGAGCACAGCCCCAGGAGAAATCTCCAAGGACTCTGGGGCATGGAGTGGGACCAGCTCATGTGGAGGTTTGGAAATCAAAAAGAGCTTGACTGGTCAAGGGAATGGAGCACCTCTCTTACAAGGAAAGGCTGAGAGACCAGGGTCTGTTCAGCCTGGAGAAGAGAAGACTGACAGGGGATCTAATCGATGTTTACCAGTATCTAAAGGGCAGGTTTCAAGAGGATGGGGTCAGGACCTTCTCAGTGGTGCCTGGTGACAGGACAAGGGGCAAAGGGCACAAGCTGGAACGTGAGGACATTCCATCTGTACATAACAAGGAACTTCTTCCCTGTGAGGGTGCCAGAGCCCTGGAAGAGGCTGCTCTGAGAGGTGGCAGAGTCTCCTTCTCCAGAGATCTTTAAAACCCACCTGGAAACATTCCTGTCCAGCCTGCTCTGGATGACCTTGTTCCGGCAGGGGGTTGGACTAGCTGATCTCTGAAGGTCCTTCCAACCCCTACAATTAGGTGATTCTGTCTGGTCCACCTTGGTCCAAGAAAACAGGTCTTTGCTTACAATCTAGAGGGATAAAACTGTGGAGAAGGAAGGTCAGACTGGTTTTACCTCTTACTCCTAAGAGGAAACCTTTTAATATAGTTATAAATGTCAGCTCTCTGGGCCAAGCAATAACTTACTATATCATCATAACCAAGAGGCATTTAGAAAATTTGCGAGGGAAGTCTGGGACTCAGCCATTTATGCACACACCAGCTCATATATAAATTCAGCTGCTCCTTAGACTTCCTTAATGACAATTTATTTATTTATTCTTCAAACTGAAGGTATGAGATTTATGACTTTCAAGGACTGGTTAGCTAGGGCATATATCGGCCTGCCTGCTTCCTTGTGCCAGCAGAGCACAGCGTTTTCCATGCCCTTGTTCTGCCCCTTTGGATTTTGGATCCTCCTGAGGTTCCTGCTATAAGGATGGATGCTGGTGCATGAGGACCGGCTTGCAAGGCACTGAAATAAGAACCCCAGCTCAACACGCTATGGCAACCAAACATCTGTCTGGTGCAAGAAAAAACCTTCACTCATGATCTGGGCCAGCTTCTAATTGAAGATTAGAAGTTAAAAGCCTGTGTGTTGCTCTTTTGAATTCCCTGTTCCCGCCTACTTAGATCTGAGCACAGGAGTGCACCCTGGCAGGGTGCTGAGACACAGCAATTAGTCACACTGGTGATTACGCTGGGAACAATAGCGATGAGTAGGAGCTGCTCGTGTGTGGAATGACTTCTGAATGCGCTGGCCTTACGGGAGGTACAAGCCATTTTGACCTTCAGTGGCTACCATTGTGTCAGAGCCACTGATGGGAAGGATTGTGTGCACCTGGGAAAGAAGGGGTTTGTCCTGCTAAGGGCTGAACACCCAGGGCCTCTCCATCATATGAAATTGAAAGTAGGGATTAGGCCCCTGGAAAAATCTGAGTTCCTTTCAAACTAGTGGAGGATGAGGGCTGCCAACATCTTGAGGTTTTTTTTTGGACCCTACTGGGACACAGCACCCTTCTGTGCTACAAGAGGGAAAAAAGGCATCAGTGAGCAACCAAGGAGAAGCAGAAAGAGCTGCTGATTACCTTAAACTGAGGTCTCCATTTTTTGTATATGCAACCAGAGATACTGGTTCTTCTCTGCTGATGCTGATCTAACGATGCCCTTCTGAGTCACCTCCGTGCCCTGTTGTCCACAGCTGCACAGGTTGATCATTGAGTTGCCACTTTAAGTTCCTTTTACAGGGTGAAAATTATCCTACTGTGTCAAAGCATCCCCATGTCTCATTTAAAAAACAAAACAAAACCAAACCCCAAAAAAAAAAAAAAAAAAAAAAAAAAAAAAAAAAGGACAAACAGGGGAACCCAAAAGATAGATATTCTGTTCCAAATTAATTGTACATGTACTCACAGAGCAGGGGGCAGGGGGAGAGGAGAAAGGAGAGGGAGTGTCATAGAATCATAGAATGGTTAGAGTTGGAAGGGAACTCAGAGATTATCCAGTTCCAACCCCCTGCCCTGGGCAGGGACACCTCCCACCACACCAGGTTGCTCCAAGCCCCATCCAGCCTGGTTTTGAAACCCTCCAGGGATGGGGCAGCCACAGCTTCTCTGGGCAACCTCTTCCAGTGCCTCACCACCCTCACAGCAAAGAATTTCTTTCTAATATCTAATCTAAATATCCCCTCTTCCAATTTAAAACTTGTCCTATCACTCCACTTGTCCTATCACTCCACTCCCTGACAAAGAGTCCCTCTTCAGCTCTTCTGGAGCAACCTTTTTGATGCTGCAAGGCTGCTCTAAGGTGTCACCGGAGTCTTCTCCAGGCTGAACAGCCCCAGCTCCCTGAGCCTGTCCTCACAGGAGAGGTTTCATTTTCTGAAACATATTCTGTGTCAATCATTATTTTTGCTTACCCTTGATTCTACAGGCTGAAAGATGTTGCTTTTACACCCACTGACTTTCTCCTCCTAAAGGGAGTCTAAAATGAGTTTGTTGCCACATGTAACTCCTTCCCTCAGCTAAATTTGATGTCTTTGCTTAAATATCACATCAGAAGTATGAGGTATTTCAGACATGTCTGGTAAAGTACTGTTTGTATGAATAAATGAGATCTTAAAAATCCATGATGCTTTCATGCGAGTATCCTAAGCAATAGAAAAGGTAGAAACAGAACCTCTGAAAACTATCACGGATACATCTAGGCCAGTTCCTGGAGCAAAGAGTTATTCTGAGTTCTCCACTGAGTCAACCTTCAGGTTTAACGGGCTGACTATTAAACCGTAACAGCGCACACTAAAAACATTATACAGCTCCTGCAAAACCGCTTACTGAGGCTGCAGACCATGGAAATATCCTTTACTCTCCTGCCTGGCTCAGAGTGCTGACTCTGAGCTGCTGGATGGGGAGCTCACATGCCTTCCACGGAGAGGTCAGGTTTTACGCATCCATAGATGTCTGCTGAAGTCCTCTGGCTCCATTCTCTCTGTACCCAGGGGCTTACCATAGTGTTTAGGTAGACACAACTTTTAATTTTATTTTTAAGAGGTGTTTCCCTCGCTCACTTGGACGGCTGCTTGCAAAGCAGGAAGAAGAAAACTTTATAGGTTGATGAATTCTTGAAAAAACCACATGCACCTACTTCCTGGAGATTAAAATAATTAAGGGCTCCCAAGAAATATATTTTCCATAGCGTTGTTTTACTTTGCCTCTAATGGGACCCCGGTGAAATGCTAGGAAGCTGTTTTCCTTTGGTGTCCTGTCAGCCTGACAGCAAATTAGAAAAGACTAATTGTCCTACCTTCCTCGCCCTCAGGAATAATTTGCCTTTCGTTACCTAACTTTAATTATCATGCCAAAATATCACCATAGCCAGACCAAGTCTGGGATTTTTCAGGTATATACACTGCTGTCCGTGAAAACATTTGGAAGTTTCTCTTTTTGTTTATGAAATCTGTGTTTGAAAACGTAAACCTGTGCAACCTTTGAATTTCTCTCACGTAACTCAGAGTGTTTAAAAAAAATGTGGGTGCTGTTTGAGCCCCTTAATTCTCACTGGCAGTGTATAGAAAACTTAAGAGGTTCTTATCAACTGAAATAGATTCTCTGAACTGGTCTAAGCACTAATCATTATAAACTAGATCTGAAAATACCTGTTTCACACAGGTTATTAGTTATGTAGGTTTTCAGGCAGGAAACTTGAGGTTTGGGATGATACAATGATTTGGAAATATCCATCTGGTCAAAGGCATAGACACTGCTTGAAGTTCTTCTTACTTCCAGTTTTAATGGCAAACCCATCCTTCATCCTTCTTTCAGTATATCATGTGTGAACTGAGGAAACATTTCTCTCTTACTCCCGCCCTTTGAACCTAAATGCTGGAAAGTACAAGTTAAGCAAATGTTTCTTCACTAAAGTTTTCAACTGTATGATGTGCCCAGAGAAAGATGACATTTGGGGCATTATTTGAAATTTCCCATCAAAATATTTCAAGGGCTTCAATTCTGGTGAGTCCTATCGGTGGTAAAATCTTAGTTTTCTGGCTCGTGCTGGGAAAAATGAGGCAAAAAACTGGCCACACTGGTTTTACTGGATGCAGGATACCACCCCTGAGCTCACTTATAATGAGTGTGAAGGCCATGAAGAGCTTTGCAGAGAAAGGGGTTCAAGAGCTAGAGAGAAAACCATACCCCAGGCAAGGCTGAAACAGGATCCTCCCCTTCCTTCCTTCTGCCCCATTTCTTTCATTGTTTAAGAGAAGCCAAAGCCTCTGCAGGCTCTTGGAATCATAGAATCGTCTGGTTAGAAGGGACCTTTTAGATCATTGAGTCCAACCATCAACTTAACACTGCCAAAACCACCATTAAACCATGTCCCTCAACACCACTTTTGCCCAACTTGTAAATACCTCCAGGGATGGCAGTTCTAGCACTTCTCCCTGAATTTGATGGAAAATTGTTGCTGTAGTCCAATCTGGAGACAGACATGTGATTTGGCAGAAAACAAACATTTCCTGACATTATTAACATCAATAATAAGCTTTAACAGAGCTTTCTGGCTGTGTCTTATCTTGGCTATTGAAGTCATTTGCCTTTAAACTCAAACTGTTACTGCTTCCCAAAGCGACCACACTTTTCCTATATTTGTCCTGAAATTGAAATAGCTTCTTTTTGTGCTGCTATTTATTTCTGTCAGGCATTGGCACGCGTGACCGAAATTGAATTTGCTGATGAGCTGTGCGAGGAGGTTGGCATAACTTTGCCATTTTAGGCACATGGTTGCTTTGCGGATCTGCGTTATTTAAAATAAGAAGAGGATGTGCTCATTAGGGCTGTCGGAGACCGGTCCAAAATTAAAAATAGGAATGAGTTTGGTGGTTTTGTGATCTGTTACCTCTTATAGGCAGGTAAGTGTAGTGACAAAAGGTACTGAGTGGTGTGAGGGCAGCTATTTGCACATAGGCTGTTCCTCTGGTGCACCTCAGCCTGAAACCCAGTAAGGTGTGGACTAAACCATTAGAAAAGACCATCTTGCAGAATCTTCTTCGGGATCAGAAAAGAAAAAAAAAATGAAATAGGAGTAAATTAGTGCCACTAAAATGAACAAGCTGAATTTTTGCACAGGATCAGAAAGGCTGCTGGAAAAGACTCCTTAAGGAAGCCTCAGTAAGGTCATGTGGAGCCATTTCCAGCCATTAGTACCAGTAGTGATCCCACTGGTCTCCCACTGGTCTGATGGTCAAAGCATAACTGCACCGTCCCCTTCACAGCTGAAGAGACAGATTTTTGGGTGTATATCTTCCTTTCACAATGCCTCCCTGGTGTGTGTAACTCTATAGTTTGTAAATTAAATGTTTTGGTCATTTGTGGCACACTGTTCTAGGACTTTTCTCCTATTCAGCAGTTTAGCACCCACTTTCCAGGTTTTGGAGTACACATTTTAAGTAGAAAAATACAGTATCTGTGTCCATTCTTCGAAAACAGCCAAGTTTAGAAATCCTTACCAGTAAACTGCCTGTATTTCAAGTTGTATTTTCTAAGGCTTCTGTGGCAATTGATGCCGAATTTCTTTTAAAACTTTTGTTTGTTTGTTTGTTTGTTTGTTTTTGCAAGGACTGATGCCTTTCCTCCCTACTTTTTTGTTCTTCTCTTTTATTTTTTTTTTTTTCTTTTCTCTTGGCAAGGAAAACTGCCTAAGCAAAAAATGCTCTCCAAATGCAGCTTTGTATTTACATTGTAGATTGTGGCAAAACTCAAGAAATGGTAACTCTGACCTTGTTGTTAACACTGAAAGAAAGGGCCTCATGTTTCCCTTTCTCTTGACTGCTGCCTCTGCCTTTGTATGCCGTTACACATCTGGAGTGAGATAGGTTTTAGGATATACAGCATGATATAAATTTGGATGCAGTTTGCTAGGGGAGGAAGAAGTTGGGGATATCCAGTGAAGTTAAAGAGCAATTGTTTATTTAATTATTAAATAAATTATAGAGTTACTTCACTAGCACATGTGTTGACTGGGTTGGTGAAAGCGCATCTCCCTCATTGCACTTTCTAGCTACATGATGCAAAAAACCTTCTTTATTATCGTGTCCAGCATGTTGAAATGATACATCTTTGCACCACTGTTGGGATGCAGGGAAAATATTATCAGCTCTTATCAAAACTACTTTATACACTGAGCTCCTATATATTTTGTGCTCTTTTAGGGGTCCTAAAAGAGGCATCTGACACGGTGGAGGTAAAACATTGCTCTGTGTGTCCATGGCTTATCCATGGCTTTCCAGTCACATCTTTCCCTCTTTCTGAGCTTCAGAGAGCTTCATACCCCCAGCACCTTTCTTTCCCTCAGTCATTTTTCCTCTGCTCCAGGTCCAGACTGGAGAATCTGGTCCTTTTCCTTCCTGTGGAGTAGATACATCTAATTATTTTTCCAGCTCTACCACCTGCTTCAAATGCTATATCAAGGAGTTAAACTTGAAAATTTTACTTGTCTTCCTAATTACGATGAAAGGCGCCACCTCTTGCTCTCTCGTGTCTCTTAATCTTATCAGCTGGCCACTTGCAAGAGTTCATTTGCTTTTGTATGAAAAAAATAATCTGTTGTGTCAGTGGAGAAAACCTCTGCCTGCTATCACCATGCAGAGCAGCTCAGTTTGCTGAGATAACCATAGATAAAGTACGCAGGATAGTCAACCTTTTAAAAGAACTAGTACTGAGTTACAAACTTTCCCTGCTTTTATCAGTTAGGGTGAATAGACACAAATAGGGTTGCCCTTATTGCAAGGAGCACAAACTCTGCAAAGTGGGAAATAAACCTGAGAAACAAACCTTAAGGTCCATAATGCAGATTTAGCAAGGAGCATGAGGCTGGGAAGGCAGATGTATAAGCGAGGTTCTTCATCTCCTTCCTAGTCAGACGAAAGGAATGGCCATTATTTAGTTCATAAAAGGATTCTGAAACATATTAACATAATTAGGGGTACAAGGCTGAGGCCAAAATTTGTTAGCTGTGCTAGTGCCACCACAGTGAATTCAGTTTGATTTTTACCAGAAGAGATTCTCAGTAATGTAATGCCAAGTACAAATGGAAAATACATTTTCCCCCATTTAAAAAAATAAAAAAAAAAAAAGAAAGAAATCATTCTAAATATTTTGATGGTGTCATGACAAAAGCAGCTGCAGCCTAAAACTTTGCATGTAAATAGTCTTAATGAGGGGAAGTGCCTTTAACAGATGGGGAGTTGCAAAATTTCTAAGAAAAAGTCCTCGGCAAACTTCGTCAGCATCTGCTAAGAATTTAGCGATAGAATGAATTGATCCACCCTTTTTGTGAGATAGAATCATAGAATGGTTAGAGTTGGAAAGGACCTTGAAGATCATCATGTTCCAACCCCCCTGCCATGGGCAGGGACACCTCCCACCACACCAGGTTGCTCAAAGCCCTATCAAGCCTGGCCTTAAATATGATGAGGGGACAAAGATTATTGTCCTCTCCCTCGGCCTCACTCTCCTCTGGTTTCTGTTCAGGGAGAAGGTAATTGTGAGTGACAGACTCTTAGCAACAACTTGAAACCGTTACCGATTTATTAAAGCCCTCAGGAGTTGCTATGTATCTAGAAACCAAGCCTTTCTTCTTGGGAAATGAATGACCCCATTTACATCAAAAAGGTGCGATTAAAATATCGGGAAATGCAAGCTCATCTATAAAACGAAATTGTTTGGTAACGAATAAGCCAATGGACAAACACAGGTTTATAAATACAGCGACGCCAGAATAAGATTTCTGCCGTGTCTACTATGGAGGCACTGGCCTCACCCTCGGGGTTTGGTGGCCTTTTGTGTTTCCAGAAGGCCCCTGAGTGTCTCCTGGAGTGGATGAATACGTCACCTGCAGTCGAGAGAAATTCTTCTCATGGAGTCTCCAGATGGTAGCGTCTGACTTTGGGGGGGGGGGGGGAATTTTTTTNNNGGTAATTTGTTTTTCCCCCCTCCGTATACCTCTCGCTGGTTCCTAGGCAGATGCCGTTCTGTGTGATGCCAGGAAACCTCAGCCGCGTTTCATCCACACCTTCCAGAAGCACCTGTGTGGCATCAGCAATCACATCAGTATCCAGGCTCCAGCACAGATAAGGTGGTGCGGGGTGGGCAGAGGTGTGGGTTTGTGCAATCCAGGCCTAGGGGTCACCTAATGGAGCCTACTCAAGCCTGGGCTTTCACTGGTTCCGCTTCTGTCACTGGAAATGTGTCCATTACTTGTCTTCCATCAAAGAAAGCTCTTTGTACTTATTTCAAGTGCTTGTGCTTACCTCAGAAGGAGTTTTGCATCTCCTGATGGGATCAGAGGTTGCAAAACTCTTCTCTGAAAGCGCAGACCTCGCTACACTAATTAAATCTTTCTTCCTCTGTCAACCATTCTTTAATAGACATTGAGTCATTAACCTCCCTCTTTCTTTATATTTCAGAATGGGAAGAAAACCCTCCAGCATCAAATGTAAAAGCGCGTTTCTTCTTAAAACAATGATGAAAGGATCATACTGTTTTCTTCCTCTGTGACATAAAGAATGGCAATTTCGGATGTCTGTGGCATACTTAGATCTGGTAATTATTAAATGTTTCCACATCACCAATGACTTTATTTTCCTTTCTCATCAACTTAATTTAGCACAAGTTAGAAGTCTGGTGATGTCTTCACCGTGCTTCATGTAAAGGCTGGGTTCTTCTATTTACTTTATTTACTTCCTTATTTGATGCACTTGGGAGAGGAGAAGCCTCTCGACTTCTCTGCCCAACTCTGTTCTGAAATACTTTTGATAATTCATGCTCATTCCCTATGCACTCGTTGGCATGTTGCTGGCCCAGAATGGCAGGACCTGCAAAGCAGGGGTTCTCTGGTAAGGAGAACGTGCTCATCAAAGCTGAAGTCACTAAGGGATACAGTGGCTTTACCAGGTACTGCCTCTGAGCTGACCCATGATAACCCTTCATGTGTGTGTTCATAACCGACGGACCCTCACGTTATACAGATTTGTGTATTAACTAATACCTCAACAAGAAACTCTTGTTATTAATGAAGCCAAGAACACAAATACAAAGATTAGGTAAAAGCTTTACTCCATATTAACAGACTTGTTTGCTTGAATGAGAACTACAAGGTGAAATTTTTCTTTCTCCTGCAGACTCTGGTTACTCTCTGGATCTGCTGGCAACACATCTTTTGGTGTAGCCCGGGATGGGATTGATCTTTTGGGCTGCAAGTGCACACTGCCAGCTCATGTCTAGCCTCTCATCCATATAACATGTTATAGTCAAACATGAAGTGATTGTATTTCAAGCTGAGACCATCCTTTTAAAGTCACAAATGCCTTTCTAGCTCCTCCTGTGTTTACAAAGTCATGGTACAGTCTAATATCGAAGGATGAAGAAGCAGAAAATGGTGCTATTGTGTCTATTCTCACTCCTTTATCATTCATGTACAGCTGAGCTATGACAGCGAGGGATTTGTTTCAAAATATTGGAACTGATTTTTGCCCTCATAGGATAATTTTAAGCGAGAAATGTTTGCAGAATGTATTTAGTTTGCCAGCACCGTTGATGCATTCAGTGGGGCAATTCAATTTCTTTAAGATGCCTCCAAGCCAACAGCACACTTGGCTCGCACGTAATGTATAAAAGCAATGAATTCAACTGCTAGAAATTCCTGTCAAGTATTGAAAAATGCCATGTCAAAATAAAATGGGGAAAAAAAAAAAAAAAAAAGGAAAAAATTCCAGCTCATATATGATTTTTCTTACTTTTCTTTCTTTTATAGTACTTTGTAATCCACAAGAATTTTCCTCTCTGGGGCCATCGACAGCTCCCACCTGTGGATTACTGGGCCATGAAGAGCTGATAGCATCTGGCTTACTGCATTTATTTCAGCTACACAATAAAAAAAAAATATGTACAAACAAGGTCAAATAATTGTTTAGCTACAACCATGTAAGATTTAAAACAAACCCCCAGTGTTGATGTGGGTGACTGGGTAGAATTTGATCCACACTATTTAAATCAGCCCAAAAGAGAAGGTACTTACTGGATTCTGCGTTTTAGTTCAATTATTTCTTTTTCCGTAAGGCTTATGGGGAATACAGAAGAATGAAAATAGAAACAAATTTAGTTTACACAGGTCCTTGGAGTTTTATTTGCTTTCATTTTAGGATTTGCAGAGGCTGACTTCTGTTGCTGGTAATCCCTTAATATGGTTGCCTTCGCTGGTCTTAAATTGATGACTCAATACTGATAGCACTCTAAGGCAGTGAAAGATCAATACACGTGGG
The DNA here is from genome assembly GCA_013398155.1 of Pedionomus torquatus. Classification (NCBI taxonomy): domain Eukaryota; kingdom Metazoa; phylum Chordata; class Aves; order Charadriiformes; family Pedionomidae; genus Pedionomus; species Pedionomus torquatus. The sequence goes on along the minus strand of VZRU01010130.1, from coordinate 34,143 downwards.
TCTTTCTCAGTGCCCTCCATTACTTTTTTGTGATTTATTTCTCTCCTAGCTAGCCTGTGACTAAGCCCCTTGTATCGAGTTTATTGCATGTCTACTTTGGCAGCTAAATAATTGAGAACTTGGCTAAAGGAAGAGAAATAAAACTTGAATATATGTTATCTCCAAGGCTTCTCTTGGTTTGAAGCTCCTTGGAGATGCTGCAAACTTTTTTGGGACGAATCATTTTACCTTGGTTAAAATATCATGGGAGTTAAAACTTTCAGCCTGCCTGAAGAAAACTCTGCCCAGGGACATCGCTGGGTCTTCTGGTGACACATCGAGAAGAATGACACGGCAGAAGCTGGTAGATACCCCAGATACAAAGAACAAGATGTTTCAGTGTGGAATATGCTGCTTGGGGTCTACTGTCAGTAGAAATACACCCATGGAGGGTTGGGTACCCAGAACCCATCCCTTCTGCACAAATAAATCATATCACTATGCTTCTTAGAAGTGAATATTCCAGAGTGGAATGGGGTCGGAGTAGTATGTTCTAATGGACATTTCTAACAGCTAATTGGCATTTATTGTGATTGCATGTTGAAGTGATAACGGCATTTGCAATGAGAGCTGGCACAGCACAAAACAATGCCAGCCCAACCTTTGAACAAGTTTTTAGTTCAGTTAAAGACGATATTTACGGTGGTTTTTCCTGCTTTGAGGAGTTTAAAGTCTAACAGCACGTTTCTTTGGACAAAAATGATGTCAAAAGCTCTATACGAGTGAAGAAAAAGTGACTTTTATGGCATAACTTTTTCTTTTCTTGCTGAAGCACTGGAGGAAGAAGGAAGCTGAGAAATGTGTGAGTCTTGTACAGACCTCAGTGGGCACAGAACTGGGGCAGTAGTTTGCTATTTGGGAAATGAGGAGGGGTTTTAGGCTCTGTTTTAGCCTCCCAAGATTAAAGGCAATAGAGTAGCAGCTCCAGAGACAGAAAGAACAACTCATCTCCTTGTCCGAGCTGGCAGCAGCTGAGTTTCTCTTCCCTTGTCCCAGTAACTGATCATGCTGTGATGTCAGTTAAACTTCTCTCCAGTTTTAACAACTTGTCTTTTTTTTTTCTGAAGAAAAAAAAAAAAATAAAAAAGCTATAAAAAGCTGTTGACACCTCAGGGACGTCTCTGGAAAAGTTTGTGTTTTGAAATAATTTTGCAGATGCAGTATTAGAAAGGCTTGTGCCTTCTCCACATGATTTCTGCATTCTATTTACAAGAGAGATGCCTGCGTCGAAACACGATTGTGTTTCAGAATGTCATTTTCTTTTTCCTTATTCTTGCTTCTTAGTTGAAGTTCTCACTTTCCAGCTGACTCCACAGCCGGAACGTGAGTGTCACCAACTGCAGCCCTCTCTAATGTGTTTATAGCACCTTCACCGAATTCATTTTTGAAAAGATATGCCTGGCAGACTATAATTTAGGGCTATAATTTTTATTTATCATGGTAAGTATATTAGTGTAATGCTCGTTTGGTTACGGTTGTATCAGTATGAAGTACACCTCTGTCTGCAAAGCAATGAAATATACTGATTTAATAACAGCTATAGTACCACCAAATTATACTCTTTTAACAATATTGGTGTGGTTGGTGAGACAGCACTACAAAAGAGGTTCAATTTACTGGGAGGATGGAGATTGCACTGGCTTTTTCTTCCCGTGATGAAGGGAAATTTGTTCAGAGAATTTTGTCTTCTTTTTCCATTTCTGTAAGAAAATAGCAGCTTTTCAATGGGAAGAACATTTCCCGTGCATTATAAGCACGACCACCAGAAGAAGGGTCAGGGGACAGACCAAGGAGAGGAGGCAGTAGTGCACTGCATGTATCGGTGAGAAAGGACTCATCTCCTCCCCAGAACCTGGTCCAATCCTTACCCTGTGCCCTGTCCCATGCTAGCTTGAGCCTTCGTGGCTGTGTGGTGAATCAGGACACTTACTGGGCTGGGCTAAAAGTTCCCCTTCTGCCTCTGGCATTAATTTTCAGCCACTGTGGCTCCCTAACCCAGAGCAGGAGGAGCTGGTGAGGACAGCTCTGGGGAGCGCTGCTGGTTCAACCTGCATCTCTAGCCATGGCCCAAGGCATCACCTGGCAGGTCCCCAGCAAAGGTAAAAGAAAAAATCCCAGTTCTGCTGGTAGAATATGTGAAACTTCACAAAACACCATGTATTTTCTTCTGTAGTCCAGTCTGTCTTTGCAAGAGGTAGTGGGCTGGTCATTGAGGCTCGTGACTCAAAATTGTCATGAGTAAAAGAAGAAAAGGAAGTGTATGAACTGGGTTTGCTTTTCTGAAAATTAAAAGATCAGAGAGGAAATATGAAATCTTCCCATGAAAGTAACTTGCATGGCTGTCTAGGGGCTCGGGTGGTCAGCACACGTACGAGTTCTTTGTGTAGGTTTCTGTACAGCAGAACATGTGAGGCACCATGTGCTTGGAGCTGTCAAAGCTTCAACAGCTATATATATTTGCCAATGTTTAGAGCAATGACCCCTCAGCCCCTTCTATGTACACCAGGAATAAATGAAATAATAAATGAGACTTTTATAAGCTGCTTTTTTTGGTTGGGGTTTTTTTTTTTTTTTTCATTTTTTAAAGGAAGATGATGCCATATACCTCAAATTCTGATCTGTAGGCCGTTTTTTTCCAGCTCAAGATGAGAAGGTAAGTTTGATTCTGTGAGGTTGGTTGAGCTGGTTGCTCTCTTGCAATCCTGCAGCGAGGTTTTTCCCAGAAGCTATTCATCTTCAAAACTAGGTGAAGAGCAGAAAGGAAGGTTTTGGTGTAGGTCTTTTTCTATTTTAATGTGCATAATTAAAAAAAAGAACAACTCACATTTTCAAGGTCTTTCAACTCATCTTCTCTGTAGGCTCTTTGCTTGATTTTGTGAGTGGCAAACTGTTCTGTGCAAAGGATTGGAATTTCTCCTAACCTTTGGGACTGTAACCAAATACAAATAACAAGGAGAAAAAGAAGTCTGCAAGCATTTCTCCTGAAATAAAAATAAACAATTTGAAGACTCCTCTAGGATGTTGCTTATGTCACTGTTGGTTAGTCATATTTCTGTAATAAATACTTTGAAAATACTACACTTGCTTATTAATGCCAGGGAAAATATTCTGATTTTTTTTTCTGGTCTTCCATTTCTCTTTGGCTTACTATCTACAAACGCCCTATTCTCCCAACTTAAACAAATAAACAGCAGTTTGCTCTTTGCAAAACCATTCATTTAACACTGTTTACAGTTTATAACATCTTGTAATAAATTAGAAGTTTGTTGAGTGCAGTTGTGAAGAAAACTTATGATTACTTCTTTTATTTGTTAATTTACATATTTAATTAAGACAAACTGTTGCATTTTAATTCCCGAATTCAGCAACATTTTCACGCCATAAACATATCCTTGTCACAAATGCAGAGATATCCTATTTTGTCACAAATGCAGAAAAATTACTCCTTTTAAGACTTTGAATGACATAAACATTCAAAGTCTTAAATTCAAAGTCAAAAGAGGCTGCTCTTGGTTGTGTTATTTTTTTCAGAAGTTGTTTATTTATTTTCTTAAAAGAAAATGTTTAATCATTTATCTAAAATTATAATGTTATTGAAAGAGCAAAAATCAAATTATTCTTGCACTGGCTAGATTTTAAATCATGTTTTTCTGCATTCTGTATGGTATCCAGGCACCTATATAAATTTATAACCTTTACTGTCTTCAGTGGTGAGGCTGCTCTCCTACTCAACTCATGTCGTCTTCAAAGAGACCCAGCCTCCCAAATGCAAACCCCACAGGGCGACTCCTAAGCCATGGGCAAAATTCCCCCTGGAAGGAGGGCTCGGTCACCCCTCGGTGCTCCCTCATGATGTAGGTTTCTGAGTGACAAATCCACCCTCTCCCACGGGTACAAGTCGGGACCTTGACCCAGCTGCAGAGAGTGCTGCAGATCATCCCCCATTTGACCCACAGGGAGGCCTTTGCGAGGACAGGGATGCCTCCTCGTCTCACATCACATGCATTTTCATGGAAAAACTGCAGTAAATGTCTTTCTCTTTATTCTCTTCTGTTTGCATTGGCAAATGGGGCTCAGTGTCCATTCCCATCGATGAGCAAGGTTGCATCAAGGAAAATCCTACTTCCCACCTCTCAATGGAAACAATCCACGAGATCCCAGATACTGTCAAGCAGCTGGAGAAAGGAGAGAAGAGCATGTGACATGAGTAAGTGTGTTAAAGCGCTGTGCTGCCAGCAATCGCTACGTCTGGCCTCCCAAGTGAGCTCTCGATATACACCTTGGCTGTCTCCTGACTCCGTGCTGGCCTGAGACTTGACTACACACCAGTCCCAAGTGCCTTGATTTCCTCAGAAATTAGAAGCCCTGCGACAGACAGGAGCCGTATTAAGCACCCAACTTGGCCTCTGGCTGGAGAATTGGAGGCGACCCAGTCCATGGGATCTGCGATGATGCACAGCTGGAGGTTAGTTTGGGACTTTTGGGGTTTTTTTTTTTTAGTTTTGGTTTTGTTTTTCTTTCCCTAAAAGAAAGAGGTTGAGAAATGTTCAATTTTCATCTAACACAAATCACCGTGTCTTCACTGCTTCTGACAGGGCTCACCTGATTTAATTTAGGTAAGGATCTGGAATACTCTTTAGTTGCTGTAAAACTAGTCTGCAATATCCCTGTATCCAGATGGACACTGCATCTCTGTACCTGGTGGCAATGTATGGTATAAACACGGATAACCCTTAACCACCAGACATAAAAAAAACCCCATTGCCTGGATGGCTATGGGGAGAGGCAACAAATACCACGACCTCTACTTGGATTTCACGAAGAGTTTATTTTATTGCCTTTGATGTAACTGTAACCCACATAAATACATTGTCCTTTAAGAAGCAAATAGCATCAACTTTAAATTAAAGAGCTTGTATTTGTATAACATGATAGGGAAAGGCACAGGTTTTATGATACCGTTTCAGCCATAAAATGAACCCCCACTTTCCCTCCAGCCTGTGTGATGAGTGTCCTTACGTGTCTCCTGCATCAGGATGAGATCAGCTCATTCCAATAGCACCCAAGCGTTTTCATGTAGCAAAAGTGGTGGTGGTGTTGGCAGTACTTTAAGTTTCAGTTTACAAACCTCTAGAAGAGTAATAATTGATCATTTTCTGGCTATTATTATTAATTATTATTATTTCTGGCAATTATTGTTATCAAAAGTAATAACTGATGATTTTCTGGCTATTATTTTTAAATAGAGAGTTTTGTTACCATCATAAGAACACTGATAAACACTAAATTAATGATCTGATAAAAATCATCCCTGTTCACCCTGAAGTGAAGGATGTAAAAAGGCACATTACCTTAATATTTTGCAACTTGTTGCTATATGCTCATGCTTTCAGTCATATTTTTGCAAGGCATTTTGTATATAGAGGTTCCCGTGACATCTCACAGATGTGAAGATATTAGCAGCTTTGAGAAAATAAGAAAATATTCCCCGGTTGGGTTGTTTTGTTTGGTTTTTGGTTTTTTTTTTTTTCCCCTTCAGTGAACACTGAGAAGAGACCTCAGTGATTTTGTAAGAAATGGCTGCATTCTGAGTTCACCAGCCTGATTTTCTTCAAGCCACTCTCCGTGCTCACGTAAAGGTTCCTTTAAACCAGTCACCATGTTCACATCCTATATGCCTAAGTCACTTCTGAGACTTAGTTCCCGACTAGAGAAAACGTGCAATTAATTGCTAGTAAAAAAAAAGAAAAAAAAATAAAAAAGAGAAGGATTACAGCTAGAATCTACTGAAAATAATGCAAAGCAGGAAAGCATAAATCAGCTGTAATTATTACAAGATTTAACTAAGATTTTTAAAATGTGTGCTAATGGGGGAAAAGATGCTGTTGCTGTTTAATAACAGTTTATAATGTTTATTTTATAATATAGTTTATTTTTTGTAATAAGTTTATAATAATAATAACAGGTTAAATAACAGTAAATAATGCAGCAATTAATCCTACAAAAGGAACACATCTCCAACAAGCACTCACAGGTCTCTCTGGACCATGCACCACCTCCATCCAGGTGAGAATCACAGATTATTTTAACCAGCCTACACGGGGAGAATGTTGCAGGCTATGGCCGTTTGCCTC